>CM042756.1:21691525-21719085 GCA_022496165.2 Catalaphyllia jardinei
AGAAGCCATGTGTGGCTTCATAGCTCAGTTGGTAGAGCATCGCACCGGTATTCGCGGAGGTCATGGGTTCGAATCCCGTTGAAGCCCTGATTTTTTTTTGAGGCTTCTTCTTTCCAGTTGCTTAAACTGGAAAATTTACTGCAATTTCTTCAGGAAAGCAGTCACTTTAGGGGCTGAGTGAAAAGGCCGTGTGAAAGTTTAGTTGTTATAGGCAAAGACAAAAAAGTAAGCTTATTGGAGTTACCTTCTCCCTAAAGCAAATTTGGCTGATATTTCAAACCTGTACTGTTGGTTTATCTATTTTGGGAACAGGGATGACAGAGTGCCGAGAGAATGATGGTACATTGTATATATAGGAGAAACTTCTCCTTTTTAATCTGAAATTTCTTTATTTATTGGTATGTTATTTTAGCTGGGATGATGCATACTCACAAGAACTGGTTAACTTTAATGACACTGGTGATGTTGGAGAAGTCTGGTAAAATGTTAATTGTAGCTACATGTAAAATAAATAGATAAGATAAGATAATACATGGGTGTGCATAGATATGGAATTTCTCTTTGAGCATTCAACTTGATATCTCACAATCAAGTGCAGTGGATGACTGATACATAAAGTTGAACACAGGAAGAGAAATTCCATAATAATTATCTACAAGCACTGAAGACAACTTTTTGATGATTTTCCAAAGATTTCTGGACACTTCTCCAAGATTTTCAAAGACTCTCTAAAAGTTGTCTGAAGGCCAGACAACCATTCCAAACATTTTCAGAAAATTTCCAAAGATTGCTGAAGATTTCTGAAGATAACCGAAGATTTCTAAGGAAGAACTCAAATGTATTTAGCCCTAGCAGACAAATTGGGGACACTAAACAAGAGCTTAGTAAAAGGAAAGTGCTTAACTAATTGAAGTTATTTACAAAAAGAAAATAATCAAGAGTTCTGTATTGAAACTATTTACAATGTTATCTATTCAGTGCAAAGTTTACAGCAGTTACTGTTATTAGTAACACAGTCTGATGAGTTAAGTCTTCTGATTCTGTTTTGGAAAGTAGTTAGAGAGTCTCTTATATGCTATTGTTTCGTATACACCTGTACATATATGGCCTGCTGCAAACATGCGTCTGGGAACCTACATGGAGAGACCCATCAAAGTAGAAAACCAGACAATTAACTTTTAATCCTTGCTTAAAAAAGGTTCTTCCAGAATGAGAATTAGCCTCCAGCAACTTTGCGGAAATCGGCATGTTAATGTAGGAGGTAAAGTCTTTTGTGTTTTAAATCTGAATTTCCTCCTCCTTGTTGTGATGATCATCATCATCGTCATCATAAAAAGTATTCATTTTAGACCTTGAGTGGTCATTCTTTCAGTTAGTTCATTGTACATGACATGAAAGAAAGCTGCAAGAAAAAAATGGCTGCACGATAGTCTAAGTGAAAGAGGGACTTTTTGTAGTCCATAATCATTGAACATTGTCACCATCATCAAACTATAATCATTATAATACTTGGTGGGTGTTAGGTGATAAGGGAGTTGACAGTTGTGGTAATATAGGGAATAGACAGCTTAGAAGCTTTTCTTTTCAACTTCTAAATATTCACTCTTTGTATTGGTAGGTTTGGAGAAAGTAGCCTTTACAGAATAGTTAAATGGATAAAAAGTTGTCAAAAGATAACAACGTTTTCATCATTCTTGGACATAGGATGTGGAAATGGTTTACTTCTTGTGAAACTGGTATGGTTACCCTATTGTAATTTATTTCTTGAAACAGAAAATTAGTAGAAATGTTTAAAGACCTGTAAACATGATTCCAAGATTAAATTCAAGGGAATTTTCTAACCTGGTGTCAGATTCCCGTTACGAGGAATGTAGGGTATTATGTTTAATATATCTAAAATGAAGAACAATAGCCATTTCCAAATTACCTTGTGCCTCTGTTTCAAAAGAGGTCTTTGTGGAATACATTTCATATGTAAAATAATATTCATTTATAATATAGATAGGATCCATCGCATGCTCTGATTGGTCAAGAACTTATTTTTTTATCAGAGTATAAAACATAGAAAAGCGTGTTTTATATTAATTTGTAGTTTCTTCTAAGCTGTTACCACCAAAATATTCTAGTTCCAGCTGACAAGAAGTGAAAGTTTGTTTCTACTTTTAGTTTGCTTGTTTTGTTTTAGGCAGAACATGGCTACAAAAACCTTGTTGGGGTGGATTACTCAGACGGTGCTATACAATTAGCCTCATCTATTGCAGAAAGCAAACAAGCGAGCATTAAATATCAGGTGTGTAAAGCTCTTTTCCAGGAAATATGTGAATCCTTTATAATAAATGAGAATTTGCTCAGCACTCTTTTGTGCCTATTGGTCCAAAGTTATTGTCAAGGAAAGTATAGCCTATAAAAATGATACTGTTTATTATACACTGTATGACCCACTCCATTGTGATTCGTTGCCACCAACCAATTTATATCAATTTTCAAATGAAAGGGATTGAAATGCAAATTATTTAATTAATTGAATTTCAATTATCAATTGAAAAGAAAGGTATTGAAATGCAAGTTATTTAATTTATTGACTTTCAATTACCATAAATGCTCGAATTAGCGCCCAGCTTCAAATAAGTGCCCCGCTTCAAATTAGCACCCCCCCCTCTAAGGCTCGAAATTTGTAATAAGCACCCCCTTCAAATAAGCACCCCACCTCCCCCGAGAAAAAAATGAGTTTCGGTACTCAGTACGATATACGAGATGTATACGGTCGGTTAGCCTCCCACACAGACGTTCTTCGGCTTGTCACAGATTCCTCCCCACGAACGTCTCCTCAACGGATCGGTCACATCCGTTCGTTGGCGGTTAGCCAATCATAGCTTCTCTGCCTATCCATGGAAAGCTGGACTTTGACCGACTTTGACCCAACACTTCAACACGAGAAATTTCTGCCTCAAAATGTTCAACATTGCACCAGCAACTGCAGACGTACATATTTTATTTATTTATTTTTATTTACTTAAACTTTGCCTTCGGAGTGAACTATAACAAAAGCATGACGACGTAAATCAAAAATAAATAACTACTGGGTTAAGGCAGGGTGACCACAACAGCTGATTCCAATTACTGTGGGCCCAAGAAGCAAGTACACTCTACCTTAAAATAGTTCTAATGAAACAACTGGGTCCAGCGCCACAATATTAAATGCAAGTAAGCAACATTAAACGGAAAAATTCTTATTTTCCACATTTTGCCCCTTGAAAGCAAATATCGTGCAATATAAATGAGCCTAAACAATGCATAAGGACATGGCAAACAACTTGGCAAACAACAGAGATGTCACCATCAACAGAACAGCGGATTGGTTCTTTTGAAACAAAGGCTAACCGCCAGTGAATGGAAGTGGCCTGTCCGTTGAGCAGAGCATCCTCTGGGGACCTTTTGTTGAATGAAAGAAAGTCAATTTTTTTTTCGTTATGTTTCTTTTCTTCTTTCAAATTTAACCTGAAATCAACATATTTACCTATTTATACCTGAAATTGACGTTTTGCAGCTAACGCGCTGCATAAAATGACATTTTGCTCGTTGTAAAGGGAAATCAACATCCTTATTTTATGCTTAACAGGTCTGTGACATCTTGAGTGAAATCAACATCCTTGCTTTCAGGCGTTAACGTGAAATCAACATTTTAACCTATTCAGGCCTGAAATCGTTGCGTGAAATGAACTTTTCACTGTTCTCTAAGTGAAATCAAAGTCCTTGCGGTGGCGCGGTTATGTGAAATCAAAATATTAACTGTCTGTAAATGACCTGTAATCAACATTGTTTAGCTTTGCGCATTGCATAAAGTGAACATTTGGCTGTATTTTGTGTGAAATTAACGTCCTTGCAGTCGCACATTAACGTGAAATCAAAATTTTAATGGTTTTAAACTGAAATCAACATTTTTTAAGGTTACACGTTGCAAAAGTTCAATATTTTGCTGGATTTTAAGTGAAATTACCGTCTTTGCGGTCACTTGCTGACGTGATAACAAATGGAAGTTTTTGCATACGTAATATTTCGAAAACGAAGCAAACTTGAGCAAGAAAACATACAGAAAATTGTTTAACGCATCTAAACAAAACTACATGCGAAATTTGGAATGGTTTTGACAAAGTCCATTTTTGAGTAAAATACCTAACGCCCTTTTTCCATCGAACCCTTCAATTTGTACTGCTGTGCAAATTAATGTTTGCTCATTCAAAATAATTTGTGTCAGTCATAATAAGTAAATGATCATATGAAAGCTCATGCATTTAAGGATTTACATACATTAGTATGTCCACAAACACTTTATTTTTTCTGCGAGTCATTTTTGTTCAAGCATGCCAGAGCAACTGGAAAGCAGATGATCTATTTAAATCTTTTCCCAACCGCACCTCTTTGCATTTTTGTCCAATCCATTCATATCCCTTGTGGTCTTAAATATTAAAATAGTTCGCTTGCCATTCTTATGAATTTAAGACCAAATAGAGAGTTTGTGGACAGACTAGGAGTTACCCCACTCATGATGATAATTATTTGTTTTGAGAGAATTTTTACTAATTGTAGTGCAACCCAGTGCAAATTTCTGAAAATTGATTTCTTTTGTCACAACTTTTCCAATAAATGGACACTGCTTGAAACAGAATATCATTGGGCATATTTTGTGATAAAAGTGCTCCCAACTGTTTTACAAGTAGGAACAAATGAGAGCTAGATTTTTCTCAGTCAGAAGATGGCTTCTTCATTTTAAACACTAGGGTGGTGCATCCTCCAACAAGTGTTCCCTTACAGGTGAACCTAAAACAACTCACTGGTATCATTACTTTATGCTTAACAGGTCTGTGACATCTTGAGTGCCACAGAGAGTGGTCTCCTGTGCCCTGAGCGGAAGTTTGATGTTTGCCTCGATAAAGGTACCTATGATGCGATCAGTCTTAATCCACAAGATGCTGAGAGCTGTAGAGCAAAGTACATCACCAACGTGTGTAGTTTAATGAAGTCCGACGGCCTCTTTATCATCTGCTCTTGTAACTGGACAAAGGCTGAACTCCTTGCTCATTTTAAAAACAGTAAGTATTGACAGTTAACATGGTAACAAGAGTCTCATGCAGTTGGTTTCCTTCTCTGAGCGTAGACGACGTTTAGCCCCAAGACAATTAGGTCCTAGCTGGTTGTTCAGCCTCAAAAGGCCCACAGCGGGAACTGTGTTATTTAAGAATTAGTACCTCTTAGAAGTGGTTCCCCGTGTTTAAATAAAGATTTACATACAAAACATAAATTGAGATTTACCTCCCCACCAGAAGTTGAAACCCCTGACTATCCCCCCCGGGGGGGGGGGGGGGGGGATCCCAGACAGACAAACAGACAGACATCATCTTTATTTATTTAAACACGGTAAAATACATCAGGCATTAATAATGTAATATAAAAATTACAACTTATTACAAAAAACTACCTATACAGATTATTCTTCAATAATTTAAAAATGCTACTAACTATTAAAAAAGTAAACAAATTAAAGCCTGTTCTACATGAATGCCGTGTCAGAATTAATTAGCAATCGTCGGAAACTAGTCAGAGAAGTTGCTTGCCTAGCAGCTAAGGGTACACTGTTCCAGAGAACTGCACCATTATAGCCAAAGCTATTTTTGTAGTAGTTAGTACGTGGTAAGGGAATAGCAAGCTTACCATCAGAATCGCGCAAATTGTAAGAAGTATTCACATCACTCCTCTGAATGAATTTGGAAGACAAATAATTGGGTGCAAGGCCGTTTAAGGACTTATAGACCATCTCAGCCTTTAGTTTTTGGTGACGAGTTCCTAAGAGTTTCTCAGACAGACAGACAGACAGACAGACAGACAGACAGAAAGACAGACAGACATGTTTATTTGGAGTCCTATACAATAAATAGTATAACGACCGCAATTTCAAGATAACTAAAAATTACAAAATTAATTAAGTCCTATTAATAGTAATTACTTTTGCCGTCTTCCCCTTTCCTTTTTTCAAAGCATTCGAATATATGTTTTGCTATTAGTTTTTGTATTCTAACATTTCTGCTAGGGGATTTATTAGAAACATGAATATTCTGTTAGGTGACATTCTGGTTATTTTTATTCTATATTCTTTTTCCAAATATTCTAGTAAAGAACATCGTTTTTTCTGGTAAGCAGGGCATACATTTGGAAAATGGTATTCGTCCTCCATTTCTATTTTACAAATTGGGCAAGTTCTTTCTGCAGGTTTCTTGAACGGTCTCGAATAACGTCCTGTCTCTATGGCTAATTTGTGGTTGCTAAGTCGCAGTTTTGTTAGAACTATTCTGTGTCGTGTATTGGTGACCTGATGTAGGTAGTCTTCACATTTGTAAGAAAAGACTGGGACGTTCGCCGGAAATTTCGAAAAGAACTCTTAAGAGGTATGAAGTTCCTGTTTTGTGGGCGTTAGGGAGGGAGGGAGGGAGGGGGTGGAATTTTTTCCCACTTCTTAGAGGTGCCAATTCTAAAACAACACAGCTCCACTGACGACCTTCTGAGGATAGACACCCTGAAAGATGCCAAAGCTGTTTTTTTAACTCCTAAAACGTACGAGGAACACCCCTGTCCTTTTTATACGGGAATCCCCCACCCCCTTGGCTATCACTCGTTTTTGTTAATGGGAGAGTAAATGCTGGGGGTTAGCTCAGTTGGGTGCGAAACCTCCACAGTTGCATACAACCAGTTCGGAGCTGAACAACTTACACTCCCTTGGAGTTTTCTTTCTTCTCTGTTTACCAGCCCTTACTCATTCTATTTATTTTTTTATAATTCTTCACAGAATTTGATTTTCTAGAAGATATTCCTGCTCCATCCTTCTCATTTGGCGGTCAATCAGGAAACACGGTCACAACTTTAGTCTTTAGGGCAAAAAGCTCCTAGCAAGCCTCAGGGATCGCTATCATCACTGATCAATTCTGGAATCTTCCCCAAAGATGCTACAATAGCTCATGTCTGTTGTCGTCGGTGATCAATACAGACTTCATCACGAAAGGACTGTATAAAGCTGGTGGTTTATCGGGATGGTGATCTGGGAGCTGATGATATCCCTGGGAGATTGAGAGGCAAGGCTATTCCCAGGACTCAAGTGTTTGGCTGAAAGGGATTAGGAACTGAGCCTTACTAACTGCAATTAACTACTGGACTAATGCAAATCCTGCATTTTAATTGGGTACGCTACTAGAGGACTGTTAGTAACAGTCCTCGAGTAGCGAAATTCACCAGCTTTTCCCTCGTTTTATTCCCATATAAGTATTTCTTCAACCTACATTTGCTAACTTTATTATTGCCTTTTCTGTCTGACTAGTTGGGTGATACTAAAACAATTAGTCCCTTCACCCTCAAGGGCCACAGGTCAATAGCCCATTGGGCTTCGCTTCATGGGCTGTTAGGGAGTTTTAGCAATGAAGACGGCGACGGCGGGTACGACGCTTTGTAAAAAATGTATTTGTATTTTACCTTCGAGTGTCGCAACTGTGTAAATCTGTTCAGTGGGCCTATCGGTATAAACGCTTGCCCAGGCTAAACATGCACCGACAGCGTTCCGTTCCAAAAGAAGACACGAATAATTAGCCATTGCGGTTTGCGTTCTCCAAAATACGTAAAACTTGGTCATTTCACGTTGTTGTTTTTCAGAGGACGGCAAAGAAATGTACCAGCATTCAAAACGCACGTGCGAAACCATTGTTCTGCTCATTAAACCTTTTGTTTGGTGATGCTCTCGTCGCCGTTGCCGTCGTGGTTTGCCAAAACTCCCTATTAAACTGTTGCGGGCTACGGGTCTAATTGTTAACGAGCAACCAATAAGTATTTTTTTTAGTTCATCCTTAATCTGTTCCCTTCTCGGAACAAAGAATTTGGCAAATAAAGGCTTTGAAGCTGGCAAAAGAAATAAAATATTTAAAAAGACCTGTTAACGTTTGGAATATTGTTTGCATCATTTTCAGAGTAATTAGAAAAAACTCAGTGCAGTTAACGCGCATTCATGATAACGAACATGGAGTGTCATAAAGCACGCTTTTATAAAAAGAAATATAAAATTTTACGCGGGGTATCAGGTGACGTTGGTGTGACATCTAACGACTTAACCGACGAAATCAAATGTAGATGAACCAAGTTGTTGGAAATCTCTGCTTTATGCTTTGAGAGCTTTGGAAGCGCGCGTGCCATATCAAACAGAGAGCTACATTTTTTCTTGGTTAACAGTGGCGCGCGCAGTGAAAATGAACGTCATAAAAGAATGAAAACAAACAGGCTTGCTTTGCAGAATGTGACCCTGAAAAAAGCCAGCAGGCTTTCTCTTCATTATTAAGCGTGAAAGTTGAGTGAAAAACCAATTTTTATGCCATGATAACATCGTTACCTCGCCTCAAAGGCCCCAGGGGATCCCCCGGCGGGGAGATTTTGCCTCGCCATGCATCAGACAGGAGAAAAAAGGTTAGAACTATTAAACTACCGTTATTGTTAAGGAGCTATGGCATAGTATATAGTGTAGGGTGAATTCTTCAAGACGCGGGCTCAAGCCGTTTTACATAACTGCTATGTGTTTTAGTCTTGCAATCAGACAGTATGCATCCTATTTTTTCGATACCGTCTTCACGGTATATGAAGGTGCCCTGTATTTTAAATACTCTATGGTGTGAACCATCTCTCCAGATTGTGCGACTCGAGAACAAAAATATTGCTCTTCGATACGTCCAGCTAAAGTGTTCGTTAAAATTGAAGAAACTTGTAAACTTGAATAAATTCGACATGCACATTTCAGAAAAAAAAAAACATGACGAGGTCAACATTTCCTAGTGTATGGAAAAATTTAATGCTGGGGTAAGCCTGGGATAGAGTAGCATCTTATCCATGGGGGGGGGGGTAGAAATGCTCTTAGTCACTTAAGGTTCAAGTTTCAGCTTATTGCACACTATTTACAGAAAACATAGCTTAACATAAGACGGTATACAATGATACAAGAACAATACAAAATATAACATTAATAAGAAAAGACTAGTTAGGTACATTGACCAAAATACCCAATGAGCTTTCGCGTTGGTCACAGTCATGTGGATAAAAATTGACATTGGCTGCATGTTAACTTTAGCTAAAACTGAAATAAATTAATATTTACATTAAAGACGATTATCGTAAGAGGAGAAGGCCAAACATAAATGTAAGATAGAATAAATACCTCTTACTAACCGAGTTCGAGGTCCGTACCGTAAGTTACGGACCGAGTTTTTTCTCTTTCGATTTATGGCCCAAGCGCGAAGCGCGCGGGCCATAAATCGTAGGGCAAAAAAACGAGGATCCGTAACTTATATTTATTATATCTCTATTGTGTGTCTGACGAGTTCGGGAACGATTTTTATCAATGAGGAACGGCTTCAAATTTCTGAAGCAGGTCGAAAGCAAAACGAGTCAATTTGAAATCGTTTTTAAGTCGTTACTACGCTTTTGTACACAATTTAGAGTAAAAGAAAGTTTTAAACCTTTACTTGCTAAATAAGTCGAGAAATTTTGGCGATAAATCACGCAACAGTTTAGCAACACAAACAAATTTAAATTTTAGTGGACCATGTGGAAGAGTACGGCCCGCTAAATTGACCAATCACAGCGCACGTACTAACTTAGAGATGTAATAAATCAGAGGAAACAGATATCCTGCATTCTTGTACAGTATTATTTTAGAGTATATAGCTAACAGTTAAACTATAGTCCGTTTTGAGTGGTCAATAAAAATATTTTATACCACTTTTTTAAGAACATGAATAGAAAACGTTTAAGTTCAGGTGGTACAGATTCCCAGAGGTACAAAGTCTCTCTCTCTCTCTCTCTCTCTCTTGATGCCACAGACACTGCTGGAAATACAAGCTCCAGCGGCCTGGGCCACTTGGTCCGGCAGAGGGAGAGATTGGATGAGGTTTGTAATATTTTATAAATATATTTTTAGATTTCCCAGGTTGGTAAGGTGTTCCCCAAGACGTTAGTTCAAGAAAAGGTCGACGAGAAACTTGCTTTTCACTGCGTTGGTTTGGAGAAAGACAAAAATGTATCTCAGTTTCCAACTGTGGACGTCAAGGACACGCCGAGTGTTCCTGAGACAGAGGGCAAAGGTCTGACGTCTTCCTTGGAGCCTGGTGACGAGCCAGAGATCACTGTAAGTATAGACTAACCCGCCAGGCTGGAGGGCAAGCTCATTATTATTCTCGCACTGGGACATTAAAACAAAGGCCAGTCAACCTTGACTGATTGAGGTCTCTTTGTTTCAACGTCCCAGTGCAAGATTGTTTCTTGCAAAAGGCCTATTGTGAACTCGAAAATACAGAAAAACCCCAGCCAATTAGGCAATAGACCCTTTGCACGATCCGGTCACATGGTACGGAATAAATTATGCTGGGACGCAAATAACGCAGTGGGACTTCAAAAACAAAGGAACTCGTACCATTCCAGCTCGACTTTCATTTGTTTTGAAAGTCCCATTGTGTAACTTGCGTCGTCCCAGCATAATTTATTTCGTACCATTTGACCAGATCGTGCAAAGGGCCTATCCGGGTGAACATTGTGAGATTTATTATGATTTATGCAGTACCCAGGCTTACGAAGACCTCACCTTACATTGGATGAACAGTGCTTTGTTTTTGCTGGCCCACATCCTAATGACACTGATTTTCTATCTAGAAATTCCAATTCAGTATTTTCTCTTCAGCTGCCGGTTTTACCCAGTGTTTTAGGCAGTCGTCGTGGTAATTCCACAGCCAGCTCTGATATCCCTGAACCGCTTGACTTTCTGGTTGAGGGCGAATCTCAAAAGAAGTCACAGACCGATATTGGCCTGGACACTAGCGAACAGGTCGCCGAAAAAGTCCCAGAAGAGGTACAGACTTCACTGTTAATACCTGTAACTTGCGTGAGTGAGCAGGTCTGTGAAATGTCGCGAAAGCCCGCAATACTTCAGCGGCCTACACTTCTCGTGACTAGTATTTGAAAGCTATGTCCGTCATTACGTTTATTTTAAATGCTGTTACTCTGTAACTTGGCTCATGCAAACGGTCTAGAAATATGAAAGGAACGTATAAATCTTCTAGGGAAAAAGGTGATTACTGGGAAAGGCATTGGCTTTTCTTCATGTGAGTTGCAGCAACTACGGATTTTGTATACCCTGCAGACTTCTTTTTTAGACATTTGAGAAACCTGAAGTAATAAATAACATTTTTATTACAGTAAGAAGGAACCTTGTAGTAAAGGTGGAGATATCTTCAATTGCTCCCAGTTTCAGCTGCCATGAATTAATTTCACTTTTTGGGAGAGAACTATCGATCCTACGACATTTGACAAAAAATTAACGAGCTATGGACTTATGTGCCTTTCCAAACAACGTCTGCGTGTCTGTCCTGTTTTTGATCGTTCGTTTCGTCAAAACATTGTCTAAGTAGCTGACGATCTACAAAAACTTTGACAATGTTATGACGAAACTCAGTCATTGTCACTGACAAGACAGACGCATGAAGAACTGACGTCAATTTGCTTTTTACAATATAGTTATAAATTTATTTGTCTGTCGGCTTATTGACAATGAAAATTAGCCAATTAGAGCGCGAGAATTTCTGCAGATATTGTAAAATCGATCTTTTGGCTTCAATATCTCGTTCTTAACTGTTTGTTCAACAGGTGATGAGATCTAACCTTGAACCACTCATTGACCAACTGTTTGAAGAAGACGAGCTTTTCGGGCAAGATTTTGAAGATAACGGACTCAATCGTGTTCTGTTCATTCGTAAGATGGGTATCTATGTCGAGGTTAGATAAAAACTGCCTTTTAATCATAATGGAAAAAAACTCTTTCCACACACATGTCCGACCTCCATACCCTACTTTTAACTTTTTGCGTTCGACAGAGCGTGGTTCTAATCGGTTAATGAAAAAAATCGAGTCTTTCTGTATGTATCTGGGAATACCAATTTGGCCAGCCCCCCCAAAAAAGTTATTTGGGAGCAAATGACTTTATCTCTATTTTCGTCCATGTGCTTTCTTTCGAGTGTTGTGCACTGTTACAGACTTTCGAGTGTCGAGACAGCCTACTATCGACTTTCGAGTGTTGAGACATCTTGCTGTGGACTGTAGCGGATGAATTGTTTGTTTAAAGTGTCTATGAAGCGAAACATTTTTTGACATAATATAAAATATAACGTTTGAAATACGCAATTCCAAAATTTGAGATGCCTGCGATAAAAATTGTTGATTTTACGAGTGGGCAAAGTTGAGCTATTTTACTTTCAAAAATGGTCAGGAAACTGGAACCTAATTTATCGCGTTGTAACGTCAGTGTGTGTGTTGCGGTTTGTTTACACCTTGTTATTGAAGAGAAATTCAGAGGTTACGAAAATGTCAAGTGATTCTGAATCGAATAGTTTCGCCAATTTTTGGAGTAGTTCTGATGAAGTTGTTTTGGAGGATGATGAGGATGATGTTGAAGAAAGCTCTAACACACAAACTGATGTCACGCGTTGTGTCACGCGACGTTTTGACCGCGCGATTCGAATGCCATTTTTGAGGGAAAAATAGCTCAACTTTGCGCGCTCGTAAAATTTACAATTTTTATCGTAGGCATCCCAAATTTTGGAATTGTGTATTTCAAACGTTATATTTTCATATTATGTGGAAAAAAGTTTCGCTTCATAGACACTTTAAAGCTCGAAGTTAGTGTTAATGGCATTCTCTGAAAAAACTTTGCAGACATGTCTTACGAAATGTGTATATGACTGTTTGTAGTACCAACAGAAAGCTGTAGTTTGGCTGCGTGTTGTGTACCTTATTGTCCTATGCAAAACCCATGCTTCTTTTAAAATGTGTTCTTTTCACTTCGCTGGCCGAGATTTCTGTGCGCAAAATATGTAACATAAACCCAACTAAAAGTGTTCAAATCCCACAGGATTACTTTGGTACACCAACATGTCCTCTGTTTCAATGTTTCGGAGGTAACAGTGCACAACACTCGAAAGATAGCACACGGGCGAAAATAGAGATAAAGTCAGGCAACGTTTGTGTCGATTTATACACTGTCCAGAATCGTAGGTTTCCGGTCAATATAAAACATGGACTGCGGACTGCGGACTGCGGACTGCGGACTTCGGACTGCGGACTGCAGACTGCGGACTGCGAACTGGGTATAAAACACGAACTGAGGTATAAAACGCGGACTAAGCATTACGGACTGGGTATAAAACATGGACTCGTACACAAACCGCGGACTGCGGACTAAATTCGGCCTACCGACAGCAGTCCGTGTTTTGTCCCGAACGCTCGTAAAACATATCCTCTTTTAATTACGTGCTTTGCGATCCGAAATCATATGTGTTCGCCCCTACTGGAGGTAGGCCAATTTCACTTCTACCTAGCAGTTCAGGCACAAAATGTTGTTCCAATAATTTTTGCTTTACCTACCAATGCTCGAACGCACAATAATCAACAACTAGTAGGCACATGTACATATTGCGCACCTATTTTTTTAATAATAAGCCTGCTCTATTTATTTGACCAGTGGCATCAGCCACTTGTCCCCTACCAGCGACTTTGTGTAAAGTTAACACAGCCTTGACTTTATGTCTGTGTTTCTGTTTACACGGAAACAGTCTCTTGCAGTGTGCAAACAGGAAGTGTTGCTGAATCTTCAGCTTCTCTTGTTAGTATTGGAAATCTTCCCTTACAGTGGTAATTAAGTTATGGTCAGATTCTTATGAAGATATGATTGATCATCGTTTTAATGCACACAACTTAAGCATGTGTGAAATTAAAGCCTTGGAAAATTCAGGCCTGAACATGATTTGAGCCCATGACCTCCGCGATACCGGTGCAGTGCTCTACCAACCGAGCTATCGAGCCAACTGGGAGCTGGCCACTTTGTGTTTGTGTTGTTGTGTTTGCAGTGCAAATATATGATCTTTCATGTATTCACTTGTATTGCCATTTGGTCAGATTGTTCTTCACCACTGTTAGTGTGTGGCTTGCAAGCAGGTTCAGACTTCTCGTATCTAAGTTTTGTACTGCTCTCTCGTTTGGATTTAAGAGAGTCTGCTCGCAAACGATGAGCAATTTGACCGTAATGGTCTCCCATGCATCGCTTTTTGTGACAAATTTAGACCCCTGAGGTCTCCGTGACGCCATATCCCAGGGGTGTTTGCAACACGAAACTGAAGACTCCAAGGAACCCTTATGACACATACGAACCTTCGAGTAGACGATCTGTACTGGGTGCAGTGGCTTCATTCATGTTTTCAGAAAGAGGGCAACTGTTTTTCACAGGCAGACAAACTTTTTGAACCCAACTTCTTCACGAGAAAAACTTTCTTCGAGATGTGTAATGAAACACCTGCCGAGGCCAGATCTTAAATTACTTTCTGCCATGAAAAATTTTAGCTTAAGATTCATTTGTTTTTCTAGATAAAAACAAAAAACTACATGGCTGGAGTAGTATGTACACCTTTGTTCCACTGCCCTCGTTGTAGAGACCACTGGATAGAATTTGGGAGCGTACCTGAAGACTGTCAGTTTAAACGACAACCAACTCGCGGGCCCGCGATACATATGGCCAGGGGTAGAAAGCCTCGTAAAGACTACCGGGAAAACAAGACAAAGAGGAGACTTGGGTTAGTAAACAAGATTTCTAGTTTTTATGGAAACCATTTTCCCTATGAGTATGACCATCAATCTAGTTTGTCCACAGAATCTCTAGCCTGCGATAACAGTCGTCCTGCTAGTCTGGAAACGCCACGCCACTCGAGCCGGGAGAAAAAAAGAAGGACGGCTGTTTTCGCAGGCTACAGACCCTCTATATTGTCTTGAGTTTGTCGAGATTTAAAAGTCCTAACGCAAGGAGGTAGCCATAAGCCTACAGAAATAACTCGTAGCAAACGAGTAAACGTCTATGGACAGACTACCGGCAATCCGACTTGATCCGTTTGATCTTGATCGTTCGCGATTTAGAGAAGTTTTTTATTGTCTTCTGACATCACACGTCACGTATTTTCACGTTTCACATTACACCTAGCCTCCATAACTTGTCTCGCGATGCCACGGATCGTGAAATGTTACCAAGGATAACGCTATCTTATGCTATGCCACCTGTTTGTGGAGAAAGGTGGAGGCGCCTGGCATTTCCCAGAAGGCTTAACAGGATTGAATGAGAAAGCAATAGAACAAACATTAGGCGCAATAAACCTGCAACAATAGAGCTACGTGAAACTGGGAGCGAATCCAACCTCGTTGCTAGGGCCTCCATCTTACCATAGACCCTATCAAAGAGGTTGGGAGCGAATCCTGAAGACTAAAGGCTACCGCACACTAGCCGATTTTTTGTCGCCCGACAAAAAATCTTCACTTGTCGGCTAGCAGGTGTGCGGTGAATTCAGACAAGTCTGCGACAAAATCGGGGCTTGTCGGGCGATATTTGACAGTGCTAGATCTCAAAATGTCTTGTCGGGCCTTGTTGGCTCGTGTGCGGTGGACCGAGACAATTTGTTGGGGCTCGCGCGTACCTCAACCAATGAGGAATTGTCATGACAGTCACGTCAACAAGCGTCTTTTCCAACATGGTGGAGCTCGACTTGGCCCCAAGCCTAAACTCGGTAAGTCGCGACAAAAATTCGGCTAGTGTGCGATGGCCTTAAGGACGTTCGCGCTAATTGTTTCTGCGCATCCTTACTGCTCAAATTCACATGCCACGTCATGCATGAGCGCGCGCGCCAATTCATAAAATAAACAAATAATAGGGCAGATGGCCATTGCAAGAGCTTTGCCTGGATTTAACGATCTTGGACGTTCGGTGACCCCAATTTTTCTTTCGATGGATCATTTTCTCTACTGATTTTCTACGTTAAGGGAAAAAATGAAGAAAATCTATCGACTAGAAGTTTGAATTTTTGGCAAAATGCGCCATCGAATTCCGTTCTTATTAGCTCTAAATTATGTGAAAACGTTAGTAACAATTGGAATTATTTACGCAACAGACCTACCTCTGCAAAATATGACTAAGATCGTTTGCCTCCGTTGACTCACCCTCGATATTTTTAATTATAAACTCCTGTAGACCGTGCTCAATTATATGGGGCAATTTTTCGAAATCAGTATAGTTTACCACACGCTTTATCTCTGAAACAAAGACGGTGAGCCCCAATTGCCAGCTGTAAAAATTAAAAAAATTCTATCGACTGGAAAATTTTCGCGCGAACGTTCTTAGGCAGATCCTGGCCTGAGAGGTGCGTAGCTTCTGTGCTGATGTCAAGTAACAAGAGAAGCCACATGACAAAATTAAAAAAAAAAACGTTACAAGACTGTTTAGAAGCGTGACGCAAAGTGATCAGGAAGGACTAATAATCAACTTCGTTAAAATCAGTTACTTTGTCTTACTGTACAATTTTTCTTTGCTTCAAAGGGACATTAAAGAAGGATTTATAGTATCTGGAAGCGGGACAGTCCTCGACCAAATCGACGGAAACGAATACGACGAAAACACTTCTCGTTCTTCTAATCCTGACCGTAGAGGAACGGCGTCGCTTCCAAACGGGGCGTCACATGACTATCTGACATCAGATGATGTGGTCCTTGAGGAGTTGAGCCTTGGTGTTATCGACTCGGGAACAAAGATAGAAGCGTTAGAGGCTTTTCGCGCAGAAGAAAAAATGACAGATAAGGAATACATCAGACGACTTTCTGATGCGCTCGGTTTTGATGAAGAACGATACAACAATTTCGCTCGAGTAAACATGAACATAGACATCAAGGGTACTGATGAAGAAGATAGGGACAAGGAATACATCAGACGACTTTCTGATGCGTTCGGTTTTGATGAAGAACGATACAACACTTCCGCTCGAGTGAACATGAGCATAGACATCAAGGGTACTGGTGAAGAAAACAGGGACCACATGGACCACAAAACATCTGTGATATCAAGATTGAATCTGTCAATGTTGGATAACGTGACTGTAAAAGATCTTCCTGAGAAAATCAGACTAAAAATGTTATCAATGCTTCGATTGCAAAGAAAAATGAAGAGGAGACAAATGAAAGCATTAGCTAATAAGAAGAAAACAGCAGGACACGACACAGAGGTAGATGAAGGAGATACCGACCAAGAAACAGATGACGAGGATACGGGAAATGGCGACTTGTCTGTTAACAGAAGGAACTCTACGGTGAAAAAAAACAGGAAGAAAAGAGACTCCCAAGGCAGGCCAGGAAAAGTACGTGGAAACGGAGAAATCATGGAGGACATCAGCGATCAAGAAACTGGTAAGGTCTACTTATCCGCAGTTACTACAAGATAGTTAATGCAAAAAGTGCGATTACTAATGGCAATGCACAAGGTCTCTGCACTTTTTTTCTTTCCAAGATGGCGGCTGTAACAGAGGCTGTTATTAGTCAAGCAATATACATTGACCTAGGATGTTGCTAAAAACCAATTTTTTACAGACCCCAGAGTCCTTCAGTTTTTACAGGCATCAAACTTGTGTTTTTCACTCCGACAATTCGGCGCCTCTGGTCAGAGTCCTTAATGGAGTGCTGGAAGAGAATAAAGGCCGCGGTAACCTGCGATCGAGGGTTCATTTTCAGGCGCCCCCAAAAAGAACGCCTGATCGCGGGCTAAGGCAGCAGAAGCACCTAATTAGGTACCCCGCCCGCTCTCTCTCTCCCAGTTTCTACTCGTCACACGAAACACTTGGTTTCTTGTTGGTTTATACCTCACAAACGAGACTGTGTGGCAGTTTATGATTTAATTGGCTATTGGTACTTTCTGTTAACAATTTTCCTCAGGGACCTTAGTCCATGGCCCCCTTCCATAAAAATCACCCTTCCTTACGAAAATTATGCGAGGAAGTATAGTGAAGTCTCTTTGTCTTGTCTGTAGCTGGGAGAAGGCCAGGTTACACAGAAGGACGTCACAAAGGTACATCACCCCGCGGACGGAGCGCATCTCACTCGTCCAGCGGTTTCATTATGGATTCAGATGAGGAAGAATTGTCGGCATCAAGATCACCCAGTGATGTCTTCGCTTACAGAGAAGTAAGTGACTTTTGGAAACGCTTAATTTACATGTGCAATTGTGCGCTGTGAGCTTATAATGCCACTATGACGAAAATCACATCTTTTCTATCGAAGTCATTTTAAAACATAAACAAGTAGCCTGCATGAGAAGAAAAATGCTGTTTATCATTTTCAAATTTCTCTTTTTGTTCCAGAGATGCGGAGTGATGACGTCATACACTCAACCAAATTTTGATCAAAGATCTCAGTCAATTTTATCCGAAATGTTTGATTCTTCGCAGTAAGATTCTGCTAAATGTGCTCCACAATTAAACCTTAACAATTTTGTTACCATGGCAACATGCTGGGTTCCAGACCTCCCCAATATTAAAGGCATTTCTGGCCATCTTTGGCATTCCATTTTCATATCTGCAAATGGTGCCTCATATACAGGATCCAACATGCATATAAATATGTTAGCTTGAGTTTGTGGCATTGTTTAACGCTTTTCGAGCTGAAAATCACTTACATGTTGAAATCAACTGGGTGAGGACTGAAAAAGAATGAGTTGCCATGGGGACAAAATGTTTATAGCCATAGATGTGTTTTCTGTAGAACTATTAGCCTACCAAGTTTCAATGGTCTGCGCTGCAAATTGGCCACGAGAGCTATATTTACATACTTGATGTAATATTGGGTTGAGTGTATGACGTCATCACTCATCTCATTTGCATATTTTGCACATTTTTCAAACTTAAATGTCTCCGGAACTAATGGGGGTATTTGCAAACAATAAACGGCATTTTCACTCTTTCATAGAATTCTATGTGATACACCTAGAAAATCAGGAGGTAAAAACTTGATCATAGTGGCACTTTGTAGTTGTTACCTTACTCTCACAATGCCTCTCTCTATCTAGGTGTATAATGGGTACCGACACATTCTAATGCTGGGGGTAACCTTGTGATGAACTAGCATCCCATCCAGGGGGAGTAGAAATACCCTTAGTCGCTTCATGCTACAGAAACCAAGAATAAGCTCCCGCCAGATGGGCCAGTTGTCGCGTATGCAGATTTAACCTAACTTTACCTTCATTAACAATATCTACACAATAAATTTCAGGAAATAAATGATATTATGTAGCTTTTGACGCGTTTCCGGTAAGAAAACCTCCTCCAGTCATACGGAATATTGCTGTACAGTTTTTTTATATCTGAGGAGACAACACTACGGATAGTGTTAAAATTAAAAAGCATTAATATACATTAATCTAAATATTTGTTTGAAATCTTGAAGGATATATTGTAACAAATTTACGGTATTTTATTATATGGCTTTTAATTGTGTTTGCAGCCGATCTGATGAACGCTTCGATTGGCTAACTTTAGGGCATCATTCTCCCGCATTGCCTAAGACCCGATTACGGGCTTGCAAAGACACAGCAAACAGCCAAAAAAGAAACAACTTATTAACCTTGAACATTCAGTCTTAACGGGAAAATCTCAAACCTTGACCTTGCCGTACCGACCTCGCTATCAATAGGGAATGGTTTCGTTTTGAGATTTTCCCCTAAAGACCCCGCCCTCGGTTACTAAGTAGAGATAAAAAGGTAATTAAAATGGGAGTGTCATTTTGCTCTAAAAGAAAGACAAGCTTGACTGCCCTATATTAAGCAATTAGATTATGAGCTCGAGATTTCTATCGCGTGATTCGCCCTCTTCAACTATCACGCATAGAAATGGAGAGCGAATAATCCAATTGTTTTAGTACAAATGCATCAGTTGTTCAAAACTGTATATAAATCCTCTTCACAGTCACTTCGAAAAGGCCAAGAAGCGGCCGTCATTTTGTTAGCAAGGTCACACTGCTACGCTACTCACTCTCTATCACAGATTAGTATAAACCTACCAGCGTCTTATCACGAATGCCGTTCTCTGATTGGCTAAGCTACTCACTATCTATTCTGTGATAGATAGTGAGTAACGTAGCAGTGTGCCCTTGTAAACAAAAAATGTTTACCGCTTCTTGTCGTTTTCGAAGCGTAGATTTATACTGAAACAATTGGATTATTCGCTCTCGATTTCTATGCGTGATAGTTAACTCGGGCTGCACCCTCGTCAACTATCACGCGATAGAAATCGAGAGCGAATAATCTGCTTGTTTATTAGATAGTGACTAGCGTAGCCAATGAGAGAACGGCATTGGTGATAGGACGCTAGTAGATAACTGATAGTCTGAGGCTTAGGTGTATTCCGGTTGTATTACGGTTAAAACCTTTTTTGTCCTCCCTTGGGATTCTTCAGATTTCCTCAGTCAGCAGTCTTCCGCTATCTTTGGACATGTTCAAGTGAATTTTGTAAAGTTTTTGGAAATTAGTCGGAAATGAGCAATGGATTAGTGCCAAAGAATTGGCATGGTATTTGTACTGTTTTTGGAAACAACTAGTGCTTAACCTTCTCGTATACTGAAATAAAATTGACACGGAAAAATTCCCCCTGAAAATTATGAATAACTAGTAATCACGCTATATATCACAACCAACCATCAGCTCTCTCTCTATTCTAGTCACAAAGTCGTCGACGTTCGCGACA
The DNA here is from genome assembly GCA_022496165.2 of Catalaphyllia jardinei. Taxonomy (NCBI): domain Eukaryota; kingdom Metazoa; phylum Cnidaria; class Anthozoa; order Scleractinia; family Caryophylliidae; genus Catalaphyllia; species Catalaphyllia jardinei. The sequence goes on from CM042756.1 coordinate 21,712,183, forward strand.
AATAAACAAAGCTGTGAAAAACAGATCAGGGCAACCTGACACTCCATTCCAGAGACTGGGGCGACATCCCTTGACCGTACCCAGTAACAGCTCGTCATTTTTTGCCTACGATGGCGATTCTGATGAAGAAACCTGGGCGCGAGGGAGATTCATGCCTAGAGTAGGTTCCAGTCGCACTCGTGTGTCGGATTCAGGTACACCATACATGTCTGAAGTGGCACGTGGTGGGCACGTGACGGATTCGCAATCCTCCATGCTTCGCAAGTACAGTAGGACAATGGGTAGCGCTCGTGCCAGAAAGGATGGGTCTTTCTCGAGTGAGTAATGCTTAATACACATAGCTTATTATCAACTTCGACCCGGTGGCTTCTTGGCCTCAACCTCCTGGACTGACTCTAAGATAAAAACAACCCACTTTTCTAGCGTCGGAACCAAAGAAATCGCCCTAGCCAATCACAAAAAAAACATAGGCAATCCAGTTAACCAATCAAAACTCGAAGAAATATTACATGAGGCTGAACATTTGCGAACGAATCACGATTGGTTTTGATTTTACTTGTGATTGGATGAAAAATTGGCGCGAGTTTTTAAGCCAATCGCGCAACGTAGTAAGAGAAAACCAATACCTTTTCCACACAAATTTAGTTTATGAACCACAGAATAAAAATGAGTTGACCCTCCTTCCCGCAGATGCAGCGCTTGAAATAGTTCGTCGAGATGGTAATTCCCAGGCGTGCTGTTTGACTTTTGCTGTCCTCCAGATAAACCACTTACCAGAATAAAACAAAATGAGAGAGACTTAACGCTTGAAATAAGTAGATTTGTCATCCCTATTGAGGAATCTACAGTACGTTTGTATGTTTTTGTTTTGTTATCTGAGACTGCGTTGGTGAATTGAGAGACTGGCTGAAACGTCAGAAACGCCCCTCCCCTTTCTCTGGGCTGTGACTTGCTTCTGTTCATTTTACTCAATAAACTGGGCACCTACTAAGTTTGATTTAAGCTAACGTACTCAACAACCTTGCGTTTTACAGATTTAAAGGACCAGTTGTCTTACGGCTCCCTTGGTAACAATGAAAGTATTTGTGACTTGGAAGACGGTCAATCCGTCACCAAGCCTAACAGAGCACGCCGCGAACGTAAACTGAAAGAAAAGGGGGACGGAGTCAAGAGGCCTGGGAAGTACTACCACAGCAAATTGATTGACGACATGGGTCAAGTGACGGCGTCATTTGCTGACACTAACATGATGTATGGATCGAAACAGAGGCTGAGCCAAGCGCGTATATCTTTGATTGATGCTAATATTCCTTCACCCTGTGACTCAACACTTGTGAAAAAGCGATCTGTAGTTGTTCGTCCTGCTTCTGTGAAGGAATCTTCGCAGAAAAAGAAAGATGAAACAGAAGAAGAGTTTCTGCAAACAGAGTTCCTGCCTCAAATCCGCCAGAAAGGACAAATAAATTTACAAACTTTTTCTGAAAATATTGATCAAGTTCCGGCAGTGGATGCTCCTCCACTAAAGGCCGAGATAACACAAATCAGCGATACGTCTCCTACGCCAGCGCGGGAAAACACTAAACTGCTATCTAAACGAACAATCCGAGAGAAAAGTAAACCCCTCGTTACACTCGAGGATTTAAACCTTATTCATAGACTTCCGGTCTCGAGTGCTTTTACTTACTCGTTCTACGAGCTACCCAGTCAGCATCGAGAACACAATGAATCAATCAAGAAAGCCGCTGGCCGCATTGCTCGCCGTAAAAAGAAGAATACTAGTCATTTCCGGAGTAAGAGCGCACCCTAAAAGGAATGCGATATTGGTATTTCGTAATTTAGTTAGCAACTTTTTCTTAAAGAAAACATCAGTTTTGGTGTAGTTCCGTCATTCCTTCGTCTTTTCAGAGGTTTGCTTTCTAGTCGAGGATTAGGCGGGGTTTTATACGTGAAAATCCTCATCCGAGATGTTTCCAGTCGTCATCGTGCATTTAGAGTGCAGAGTCATATTACGTCATCTTTTGCATTACAAGGTTCTCTTGCTTAAAACCGCGGGCTCCGTCATATGGTGTGACGTATCACTTGCGTCGAATTACGCGCACGCGAACGCGTGCACGTGCTTCTTAGCGTGGAGCTGCAATGAGTGCTACTGCAGTCCATGCATTTCCGTAGTTTACCTTAGGATAGTTTGGCCTTAACCCAACTAATAATATAGCATATACAATAAGGACTTGATTCTCATTGGGCTCATGCTTTAATTAGGTTTATTATATGGCTAGCTCCGCGAGCGGGCAAGATGATCCAAATCGCGCGCTGTGATTGGCTACCCGAGCGGGCAAGATGGAGCCATCTTGCCCGCTCGGGACTACCCGCTGTATCCCGCAAGAAAAAATTCCCTGAAAGCCATATTATAAATCCTTTATTGACCAAGTTTGTTCGGTCCAGATGGCTGGATATTGGCCTCGTTCTTTTTTTGCGAGTTTATGGACCTCGACTTCTTCTCGGTCCATAAACACGCAAAAAAAGAACTTGGCCAATATCCAGCCATCTTGACCTCACACTTGGTCAATAACCCATATATTGTACATCCAAGGTATTATAGTGATTGGTTGACATCGTGATCAAGGGGTTAATTGACCCGAAGTCATAAGATTGGTGACTTGCTATTGTAATTGCGGCGGTTCTTGTTAGTGTAAACGGTATTTTTTTTTTAATTTAATTAGTTTTTATTTAAATTATGTAACATGTAATTAAATGTTAATGGCTTAGAATGAAGTGTTGATTTTGAGACGTATATTGTTTCGTGGCGTCTATTTCTTTTTCTTAGTGATTCACCGAAATAAATATTCACCTAATAGTAGATAGCGCTTGTTTACATCCGGACAACCTTTACTTAACGTCGTCGGACACTAAAAACGTAACGAGTTCTCAAAGGTAAAATGGTCTGAAACTAAAAGACTTTATGGCAAGGAAGCTTACTCAAGTCTTGAGCGTGTCTAAGGCATAGTTCACTCTTGCGACATCACGACATAAGCGACATCAAGACATCACAACGTCACGACATAACAACATAACAACATCACGACATCACGACATGATCGCTCATGTCGAGAATGTGAACATCGACCAAACGAACAAAGACCCAACGAAAGTATCAGTGTTTTCTCCTTATTTCACAATGTTCATGCTGTTCTGTTGCCATTATGGCATTATGCAAGGATGCTCACACTGCAAAGATGACGACATAACGTATGTTTATACCGTTATGTCGCTAGTGTGACTAGTTTAAAGTGTTTCTCTATGTCACGCAACTGAAAGAGAGAGTACAATGTTCTTTCTGTTTCGCGAGGGATTTCAAATGTTCTAGAATGTGTGACGCAACGTTGTCCAAACGAAGAGAAAGTTCACAAAGTTTCGGTTGCGGGATTGGACAACTCACAGACTCTGCGATGACTTAGTATGCGTAACTCTCCATATTGTAAGTCTTTTAATATAACTTTATCTAAGATGTTTAGGGCAATACCAAACTAGGATAACCACAAAAAAAGAAACTATTAGTGAAATGTTTAATGCAGCGACATAACCAAAGCTCTCTGTCAAGACTCCTGCCATGAACAAAGATAGCTGTTTGCCAAGGATTTCTAACGTACCGAGGAATGAGTAACAGGCTGTGCGGACGGACGGCGGTGCATTCTGGGAGCATCGCAAAATGAGCGTGTAAACCGGAGTAGCCTGGGACCCATGAACAACGTTATGCAACAAGTACACTGGAAAAAAACAAAACCGATAAATCTTGTTATTAAACATTCACCAGCCGCACTATCATCTTCAATCAAACACAAAAGTAGTTGGCTAGAAGACTTGGAACGTTTCGCTTTGAAACTCGACATTAATTGAATAGGGAAGGAAAGGCAAAGGACAAAATTGTTTTTAAACTTCCTAATATTTTTGTGTTGGGTTTTAGATTGTGGAAATTGAATCCTCTGCAACCTATTACAAACTTAAGTATGACTAACAGTTAATGTGAGGTTAAATATGGATTATTAGTATCACCCAACTAAGTAGACTAATGCAAATCCTGCATTTTAATTGGCTACGCCACTAGAGGACTATTAGTAATAGTCATCGACTAGCGAAATTCGACGGGTTTTCTTTCGTTTTATTCCCAAATACATATTTCTTCAACTTGCATTCGCTAACAATATTATTGCCTTTTCTGTCCGACTAGTTCGATAATACTAAAACAATTAGACCCTTCCATCTCAAGGGCCACGGGTCTAGCTTCGCCTCATGGGCTATTCACCGAAAGGGCTACGGGTCTAATTGTTGATTATACGAAAGACAAAACACTTACCAAAGGCTATAAATGACGTATTTTTCCACCATACAACGTAAAGCTGAAGGATAACTGAAGAAACAGTTAAAACAGACGTCAAAATAAGAAGCTCTGTGGGACCCATCCTAAAAATAATCAAAACACAACATATAAGAAGATTATCAAGAGAGTATTAAATTAAGACCTCCATATGGCAATTATATATACGCAAAGTTCTAATATTACGGGGGAGCAATAATTAATTATTTGCTAAAACAAATTTCTCGGCTAATCAGATCTCGTCACCCATCCATATTGATTCAAATGCACTGGAGCTCGTGCCCAGCCTGCAGGCAAAGGTTTGTACAAGGACTTTCATTCGTCACACTGTAAGGATAAAGTAGTCGTTCCAGTTCCCGTTACAAAATTTTAAGGATGAGGTACGAAATAACGAGAAAAAAAATATGGGGCGCAGTCGCTTTAATATGGAACCGCTACCAGGAACAAAAAGTGGCCCCAGTAACGGTCCCAGAAGGGACTGCAAGATGAGACTTGCCCCAGATGTCTTTTCGTGACGTCTAACCGTCTTTTACGACTAGAACATCGAACGTAACACAGGTAGTTATATATATGTTATATGGGAAGCTTCTTCACCCTAGCCATACCTTTTAGCCGATAGAACCAATCCGCAAACAGAGGCAACTGCTATAGAAACGACCTGCCCAGCCATTCCAGACATCAAACCAATACGACCTACACTCTCTCCGTTATCGACCAGGAACATGGTCAATATGGACTGCGAAGAGTGTGACGCAAATTTGTACACGCACGCGCAGACTATCATCCATTTTAAACCTGGCGTGCGCGAAAATCCCTTCATCCGCGTGCAGCCTGGAATTGAGTAACGACAGGTTTCCGGTTTGGTCCAAATTTCCGGTGTAACGGGGTGTTGCGTAACATAAAATAATGATAACAAGAAATAAAACAAGGCGAGGGCAATAAATATCTCCTTACTCAAAGAAAATATATCGGCAATCAACAGCGTTATACCACCACCAATCAAAAAGCCAATTTTGTAACCAATGATCTGAAGCGAGCTTGCTTGGGACAGTTCTTCACCATGGAAGTTTGTGATGAGGATTTTCCCAAGGGTTAAATCAATTGTCGCGGAAAATAAATTGAGTAACACAAGTGACAAAATGAAGATAGCTCCACTGTCAGCTTTAGCTAGTAACAGAGCAAGACCAATCCCAGCGTAACTTAGCGACAGCCAAGCGTTTTTGTTGCCGTAGATATCTAGGATCGGCGCCCAGAAAGACTTGAGAAGCCAAGGAAACGTCAGAATATTCAGAGATCCGACCATTACCAGCGATGAGCCGGTTTTACGGAGAATTATCGGTAGATATCTCAGCTGAAGTCCGTACAATGTACCTTGCAGGACATACTGGAAAGCAAGCAGCAGCTGATACAACATCCAAGGAGTTTGCATGACCCAGACGCCAGTTCGCAGTAGTAGATTCAACTGAATGCCGTTTTCATATCACTTTGTGTCAACGTTTCGTTAAATCGGATTTATCGGTGAAATATTTCAGCGTCCTCGTGATCGCTGTTTCCGCTTGCGGTGTGGTCTACTGTTCTTTTGTCCCAAGGTCACTTGTACTCACTTGCAACCGGTATTTGTAAAGATTGAATGAATCTAAGCACGAGTCACCTTAACTATGGCAATACATGGTTAACTGCGGCTTCCGTATTTTCATTCATTCCTTGACTGATTGGTATTCTAGCTGTACACTGTTGCACGGCCGATCAAATTGTCCCAATTCGTTATCCCTACTTTCCTGATGAGACTCTCCCTTGTTTTTCCATCTCGCGCCAGGCTATCCGGTCCAAAGAATGTGCTTTATAAACATTTCGATTGTTCGCTATATATTTTCTTTTCTCAAACTTGATACATTATTTCAGACGAGGCTTTTATCAGGAAGCGCCTAGAGTTAAGTCAAAATACAATTCTCAAGAGTCGAATTACAACAACAGGTAAAAATGCGCTAATAATTTCCAGATTAAATACAGTGTATTTGATCAAAAATAAGACACAAACAGCAGTGATAAACATGTTGAATTTGCACATTTTATGACTTGACGTTTCGTATGTACTCTACATACATTTTGGTTACTTTTGAAAATGTATATATTATACTATATTATACTATTTCGTTCGATCGATGTATTTCCCATACAAACTCTTATAATAGCGCGTATTACGCAATGTCATGTTGACGAGGCCCAGGGAGCTTGGGCTACCTACGGTGAAGATCGTGTCCCCAATTAGTCTACTGAGGCTAAAGAAATTGACACTTAAATAAAGGTTTGATCGATTGGTTGATTGATTGATTGATTGGTTGATTGATTGATTGATTGATTGATTGATTGATTGATTGATTGAGGGCTTACGCGTGGGCAAATAAACGAGCCGTACGAACTCGCGCGGATAACACGCGTGATGCGTAAGGTCTCCCAGCACCCTTTGCAAAGACAGTTCATCCATGTTGGTGAACCGCGGAATTAAAATTAAACGTGTTTCGTTAAAGGTT
>CM042756.1:21724185-21744493 GCA_022496165.2 Catalaphyllia jardinei
GGGACAAATATTGCTTTGTGCAGTACATGATCATTCTGTTCATAGTTATTCACTGGAGAATTACCAAAGACTGAAATGAAAACTTGCTTATATCAAAACTGCATTCAGCAAGCCTCCTCAAACAGGTTACCATAAAGTTATAACAGTAACGGTGCTTGTTACTTTCACATGTAGAGGGCTTTCCTTGCAATATTTATTGGTAAGTACTTTTATTTTACGGGAGGCATGGTGGTGTCATGGTTAGTGCCCTTGTTTCCGGTTTGAGTGGTCTAGGTTTGAGCCTTGGCTGGGGTCATTGTGTTGTGTTCTTCAGCAAGACACTTTACTCTCACAGTGCCTCTCTCCGCCCAGGTTTATAAATAGGTACCAGAGAATTTTATGCCAGGGGTAACCCTGCAATGAACTATCATGCCATACTCCTTCCAAGTCACTTCATGCTACAGAAAATAAGAAAAGCTCTGATCTGATGGGCAACTTGGCTAGTATGCAAACAGAGTTAACTGTTTACTTACTTTTGTTTAAAGGGTCACAACTTTTGGGCCAGGGTGGGGTGCTACGTCCGTTACTTTACTTCTGCGTGACTATACTAATAATGCAGTACCAGTATTTATGTGGGCCAATGTATCTTTATCAGTAAAATAAAAGAGGAAGAAACACTTGTTGAAAGAAACTTTTTGCACTAAACAGAACACTTATAATAGTCTATTATTTCCTTTGTAATAACAATCATCTAAAACAGATAGTATGAGGTTATTTAGGCCCCAGGGGTAAACTGCCATATATGGGCTATATAGGTATGTGCCACTGTGAAGGGTATGGTTTTCAAGCAGTTTACTCTAGCATAGGGTATATAAATCAGAGCGAATTGGACCTAGAATAGGGTATCATTTTGTACGAAACTGACCAGTTGGTTGACGATTTTATCTAGGCTAAGGAAACCAGGAATTGCTACTCAAAATATAAAAAAGTGAAATCGGCCAGTTTAAATTTTCACAACTCAGCCTCAACCGCGTTGAAAGATGACTATCAAAACGCTACTGGATATTATAACTGTCAAAAATCGAGATTCAGACGGAAATCGGTGGTATTAATACTGGATAAAATTAAACAGTATCTTCTTGATAATGCGTATGTACATGCTTGGTGTTGCTCAGCATTAATAAATCCTTTCTTAAGAGAGAAACGATTGTGGTGTAAGGTTTTATTTTGGCTTTGCTTTAGACTGTGCTAGTGAACTCAGTTTCTGGAAAACAGCTACTCTATTATAAGAGTGATTTGGGGAGTTTACTCTAGTATAGGGTAGCAAAATTCAGCTGAATTAGCTCTGGTATAGGCCAAGGGTTCCAGGGTCCCAGCAGCACATTCCCACCCAGAAATTCCTAAAGTACCCCCCCCCCCCGGGATTCAGGCCCACCTTATTGTTTTATCTGTTGTTTTCATTGTTTTACATGACAAGTCTAATTTCATTAAGGTATCAGTGTACCCCAAAATCGACAATTTTACCAAATTTTAGTTATTGATATTCCCAGGTACATCTCATTGAGTTCTTTTAATTGCAAAAATTTCTGCAAAAAAGGGTTTCTCCTAGGCAAAGCTATAAAGAAAAAAAAAATTTATGAATAAATTATCTCTAATATTGGAAGCTGTCAACGAGTTGTCATGATCATTTAAAGAGCCATTAAAAGTCATGTAAAGAAGCCAAAGTGGTGTATTATTATATTTCAAAACCTTCCAATTGTTTCAAAATACTCACGGAAAAACCATTCGACTGCTAACCATCCATTTACATTTGTCCTATATTCCCAGATACATGCTGTCGTGTTTTCTAAACAGTTTTGAGTCACAGCCGCTCCTTTTGAAAGCAGTTCGCCTTCGAGGCTCCCAGTTTAACTCACGAAATATACCCCAGCATTTTACGGCGCCATGTCATTATTATTATAGAAGATTCACTGTAGTTATTAATTTGTCCTCATTTGTGGAAGATTCAGAAAACACAGAGCCTTGCTGCCTTTACAGAGTGAAAAACTGTTCCAATATGTTTTTGGCGATACACGGCTGATTGTCCAGCCGAGGTTACACATGGACTTCGCTGACATTCTGAAGATTAGCCAACTAATGTATACAGTAAAACTGATAATGATGAAAGTCGGTCTTACACTGATACTCTCATTTCCAAAAGCATGGTTTCTTTTGCGGATTCACCATTCAAATTTCCGTTGCTTCCTCCATCCCGCATTTTAGATCCCTTAGTTTTGGCCTTCGGCATCGTGAAGTTACTACATCCAGTGCGCCCAAAACAGTGAGTGCAGTGGTGGAACAGACAGCTTTGTTGATATTTCCCGCCAGGAACAGCATTTGAGATATCTTTGCGGGATGATTTGTAAATGCGAGCTCTATTGTCTAAAGCAAGAGGAGCCCTCACTTTATCGATCAACAGGTAATTAATTTCATACGTTTTGAGATCTAATCTCCCTCCTCTGGAAAAACGCCCAAAAGTACAGTTTTGCTTTATTTCTCAAAACTGGAATTTCAACGAATGACGTACATGTTTTCAGTTCGTTTACAGCGAGTTTCCATCCTTGTTCGCTGAAATTTGGCAAGAATGTTGCCCGATAGTGTGGCAAGAAAACGGTGGTGGGGGAATTTTTATTTTTGGCCTCCTTTGAAAGTAATGAGTATCTAAGCAAAGGTAGTGCATGATTGTTCTATAAAAAGTTAAAGTTTAACAGCAAATAAAAAACAAACTAGACAAGTAATCAAAATTCCCAGACACCATTTTTTTGATCAAAGTGTGAAGAAAACATAGCAATGTCACTTGCTTTCTCCCGTTAAATTCTAACCGGAAACAAACTCATTTTGTGAAACTACATGCTTTTGGGAAATGATCTCTATTTTGGCAAAGGTTTTATTTCTTGCCTTACAGCTTTATCTCAAGTAATAATCGGAATCTGCAATTATTAAGCTTTCAGAAAATATATACTTTATTTGGGTTTTATGAAACGTGTGATCGTGAAGCAGCGACTACACGAGGTTGTCATTTGGGGTACACTGATACCTTAAATTATGAGGGCCAGGGCTCAAAATAATGGCCAGTCACCGGACAATGTCTGGCCAAGATGACAATGCACCAGACAAAATTGGGGTTTGGCGGTCATTTTTACCGGTCATGAACGCAGAAAAAAAATTATTTGCTTTATTTCCGGAAAATATGAACAGTTAAATAAAAAAATATCTCAGCAGCTTGAAGTTGTAAAATAGGTAGCGGATTTTTCAAGTTTTTTCAAATACAGAAAAAATCCGGATACATGTGGACAGGGCCTTTGTGGTCTTTAAAAACGGAAAGTGTTTCAACCAAAATCACATCCAACGTAAGTCGTAAATTAATATAAAACTATGTGCAGAGTAACTACAGTTAAATGAGCATTTCTAATAAAATAATAGAGCGAGTTTTGATTGTTGTTATCGCTGGCAGCCCTGCATTTCAAGATTCATGTTGAGTAAAATGCAATCTTAGCCCACTGCCTGTGAAATCAAAAACATACTTAAATCAAAAACATATTTATGTGATACTTCTAGTGATTAAACCTTTATGCACTTCAACACTATCTTTTATGCCTATGAGGTGATATTTTTGGCTTAATGGGGAAATTCTTCAAAATAAATAATTTTAATATTTTGACCAGTCAAAAACAAGACATGACCGTGCTAAAATTGGTTGGCCGGTCGTGTCGACCGGCCAACATTCAAAAATTATTTTGAGCCCTGAGGTCACTGCTTTTAAATGGTTATTACTTTCAGTGTTGCTTCTTTTGGCAATTGCTAAGAACTGTGAAATTGTAAGGGCTATTTTCAGATGGTCCCTTCTTTAATTTTGGGGATAACAAATTCACTTTGGAAAATAGTGCAATGTAAAGAGGACAGGCTGGTGATGGACAACAATTTTTCTGAAAAAAGGGTATTTCAGGGCACTAAATTTAAGTCACAAGTGAGATAATGTTCGCATCTCTAACAAAAGACTGTTCCACCATTTAAATGATGAAAAGAGAAATGATTTTTTATGCCTGACAGTATGAATGTAAGGTAAGCAAAGATTCCTAGCAGAACGGAGACTACATGTACATGTATAACAAGATCTGTCAGAATTGAAATGTGGACATAGATTGCATAAAATAAGGCAGAGCTCCAGCTTAAAAACCATTTTCAACATTGATCAAACTAAGTTTATGAAGTTTTCTTCTAACAGTAAGATTGACCCATTAGAAAGTTCATTTAAGAGAATTACCCCCACTTGTCTCTTTCAAGGCACCAGTTACAACCCTTGCACCTTCTATTTGTAAACTTTCTAACAAATTGCTATCAGATTCAGAACATCCATCCCATACCACATCAGTATACTCTAAGGATAAGCGTACCAAGGATTTTAATTGGACTTTGAGTGTATAACAGCTCAAATCATATTTCACTTAAGGAGGGTCAAATTTTTGGAAGCGTTTTGATGAATAATTATTTTCAAAGTATGCACATGCTAAGATAAGTTAGAAGACAAAGTCAAGCCAAGATGTTCATGAACTGTTACGTCCTTGATAATATTATTGTTCAGGATCAGTGGAGGGTGAACTGGTTTGTCTCTTTTTTGCCAAAAATACAATATTATTGCTTTGGTCTTAGTTTCATCTGTGGTCACCAACCGCCCTCAAGTCATGATTAAGTTTAGAAACACAATCACCAGGAGACTCAACTTTTTCCAGAAAGAAGCAATCATCAGCAAATAAAAAATAATTAGAAGTAATAGTAGTTGATGGATCATTGATATAAATAAAGAACAGTAATGAACCTAGAACCGATCCCTGGGGGATACCAGCTTCAATATTACGCCAATCGGAATGCATTCCTTGTTCAGTTATGACTCTTTGTTTATGACAAGAAAGGTTTACTAATAAACCAGTTTAACAAATTCCCTTCAACTCCACTGCTTCTTGATTTAGCTATCAGACCCTAATGCCAAACACTATCAAACGCTTTTGATAAAATCATCAAGAAAAACTGCCCTCATTTCACTGCCCTCCTCAAGAACCTCATAAGTTTTGTGAACCATGTAAACAAGTTGCATAATGGTGGAATCTTCTGGACAGAAACCAATCTTGTTAAGAAAATTAAAGAGATGAAAAAAGCCACTTTCTCACAGATCTTAGATAAACAAGTCATGGCAGTAAAGAAACAGGGCAACAATTAGTTTTCAGCTGGCAAAACATTTGTGAGCTTCCAAGCATGTGGATATTGACCAAGGCTAAATGAAGTATTGATTGAACTTGTGAATGACTTGTACAGGCCCACACTGCATAATCTAATGATCTTGTGGCTTGATCTTGTTGCTTATGCCATTGCAACCACTAGCTTTGGAATTATTAACAAAAGATAAAAGGTGATAACAGACAAAGAGTCTGGCGACCACATAGGGAGAAATGGAACTTCAGCAGAGTCGTTATTTGGTACCATTGCTTGACTCGTGAAGTAATCTTTGAAAACATTAGCCTTTATTAAATTTGGATCAGAAATAGAAATTTCTCTCTCACAGATCGCCGGAACAACCAAGTAACACTTTATTACCACATAAAGATTTCACAATGCCCCACCACTTTTTGGAAGATATTGTGGGATTTCTCAGAGCCTGGTTATTTTTATTGTAGTTAATCTTCACTTTCCCAACAAAACTAAGTACCAAATTCCTCTGAGCACAATAACGATTCCGGGATGCAGGTGATTTGAATCTGGAATAAACTTTTAAGAGATGATCATGTTTACAGATCGCTAGACGGATCTGACCATTCATCCAAGGTTAGTCATGAGGTTGAATAATAACTTCCTTATGTGGTATGTAAGACTCTGACTGTACTTATGAATAAAGAAAAAAATCATTAATAAATAATATCAGTATTGAAGATTGTAGTGTTGAAAGCAACATTCCAATCCATACTAGATAAAGTGCTCTTTAGGCTATCAAGATCAACATCATTAAAGTTCCAGATCTCTCTAGCAACCAATTTGGGTTGATGGTTTTGACAAGTTGGATTATCTACCAGTCGTTTCTTTCAAAAGTTAAAAACCATGATGCCAATTTCAGTGTGTGGAGATGAAGTATCACCATAATTGAAGTGAGAGTTGAAATCCCCTCAAAGAATAATAGCCGAAAAGATTTGGCCGCAACTTTTAATAATTATTATCAAAATGCAGTTGCAAGGACTCCAAAAAGGCTGTTTCCTCATTCACCGATTGGTTAGGAATGCGATAACAAACTCCACCAAGAAAAACAAAGTTATCAACATTGCATTGAACCCACAGGAGTTCTAACCCAGCCCAATATTCGAACTCAACATGTCTTTTAATTGCAAAGCGATCCTTAGCATAAATAGCAACACCTCCTCCATGCTTCTTCAAGGGATAACTGTATCCAGAAGAAACAATACACTAGATTGATACACTAGAATTCAACCAGGTTTCTGAACATCAAATCCATACATACTTGCCAAAACAGATATTTTGCTTAGCTTGTCATTGACACTAAGGCTCCCAGCATTCAAATGAGTGATTGAAAAATTAACACTGTTGGGCCCAGATTTGGATGAACTGAACCAGATACGAGTAATAACATACTGAGACTTAATGCTAACACCAAGAGAATAACAACATGACGATATTGGAAGCAAAAAAACAATGCAACATGAAGTAAACTTACTTTTTGTAATTGTAGGTCTAGTAAACACTAGAAACAACAAAGCCACAGTTCGAATGCACTACATTTAATCTCCTTGCACGTAAATGTGAATAAAAATAAAGGTGATGGTAGCGGTGTGTGATTAAACTGAAGAATTAAACAAGAAAATTGTCTAAGTACAAAATATAATGACCAAAATGACGACGATATAAAGTATACTTACAAAACTGTGGCGATTTCTAACGGAACAAATTTCAGAATAATACTTTGGGTTCACAACAGTGAAATGCAACTAAGAAAAGCAGCAAACGTACTGCAGACAGCTAACAAGCACTGCGAAAATAATTATCAAGGCCGCTTATGTACCAGAAAACAAATTACCATTACGTAATCCCCAGGGGTCACGGAGAAACGTCACACGCCCAAAGCATAGAAAGTTCTAGTCCCTACAATAATTATTGTGATCTCTTGGTATGGGATGCCACTCCATCACAGGTTATCCCAATTTTGCCATGTTAGTCTAACAGATTGCTGGCATCCATTTACAATTCTGGTTGAAGTAAGTTACCGTTGGTAGGAGGAAAGTGCCTTGTTTGAGAACATAACCCAAGGAAGGAAAGGCTCTTTAATTGGGGACAATCTCACTTATTGTTATGCCACTACACCATAAATATTTGTATCTAAATGTTTGGTTTTTTTTTCTTTTGAACAGCTGAAGACAAATTACTTCAGGACAAGACAAGAGGAGGAGATTATCCATAATTACGCTTATTCTAGAATGATTTTATTGCAATTCAGGGCCAGATAAACACTTGTGTTTTATGCAATGATCAAATCAAAACTTAACCTGGCTCTACAGCAGATTCCCTTAGTGACATCCCCACAGGTTACCACAAGTCATCCAAAATAACATCAAATTCTAGGGCAAAACAATATAAAAATTCACCACCTTTTCCTTCTTTTTAAAATGTACTGTGATTTTTATTGGTTGCCACAAATCGGAATCCGCAATTGACGGGGACAATATTTTTTTCAAAAACAATAAAAATTCAGGGGATTAACGGATCCCTTCAGTATACCTTGAACAAAAACAACTAGACCAAACTACTGACCTACATCTCCATTCAATGTGAAACCCATAGCACACCGCACTTCCAACAACTGACCACCAGAATAACTTACAACTGACACTGCTCAACTTTAATAGGCCCTTTGCACAACCCAGTCACATGGTACAAAATCACACACGCTGATGAGCAAGTTGTACAGTGGGACTTCCAAACAATACACCTGCCTTTGTTTTGGAAGTGCCTCTGTGCAACTTGCTCACCAACATGTGTAATTTGGTACCATGTGACCAGGTTGTGTAAAGGGCCTATTACTGGGCCAACAGTTACTCGCAACTTACAGATACTGTAGTAGTCACTATGGTATTTCTTGACTTCAACAGAACTCACATGATGTTTTTTAAACACTGAGCCTCAGCACCAACTTGACCACAAATAAAACAGTTCATTATGAAACAGACCATAACTGATCAGTTACTGATTACTACCTTGACATATGTCTTGACAGCCAACAAAATTACAGCAAATTGGTCATATGGGTTATTAACCAAGTGTGAGGTCAAGATGGCTGGATATTGGCCAAGTTCTTTTTTTATGTGTTTATGGACCAAGACGAAGTCAAGGTCCATAAACTCGCAAAAATAGAAGGAGGCCAATATCCAGCCATCTTGACCGAACAAACTTGGTCAAGAAGGGATTTATTATATGGCTTTCAGGGAAATTTTTCTTGCGGGATACAGCAGGTAGTCCCGAGCGGGCAAGATGGCTCCGTCTTGCCCGCTCGGGTAGCCAATCACAGCACGCAATTTGGGTCATCTTGCCCGCTCGCGGAGCTAGCCATATAATAAAATCAGTTAATGACATTTCCTGACCACTGAACATCAGTGTTTCACTTGACCAGGATGATTTCTGCTCATTTTTCAAGGCATCGGTCATTTCACACTAGACAAAGTGCTAAATGACACAATTTGTTTCCTTTGGGACCTCAGACTGGGACATGCATATAGTCACCTCCACACACTCCCCCCTAACCTTGTCGTGATTCACTATAATTATAGAGATTTCCCAGGTTTTTCCAGGTTAAGTTTTGAGCTCATTATTGCATTCTTTGATGCAAAACAAGTTCTGCTTTAATTTTTTAAATACCACAGACATGCTAGCTTGGAAGTAATTTAAAATGAATTGTCTTAGTAATTAAATTAGTTTTTAAAGTGGATAACATGATTTTGGTGGTATTCTGTATTATTACTGTATTTCCTCCTTGAAACCCATTCACAACTTCCTACTGGAGTAATTGTTTTCCCGTACATGAAGGGGAAGCTCTTTGGAAGAAGGGCTTGATAGTTTTGCCTCAAAGAGATATTTCTTCAATTATTTTTATACAACTTTATACATGATTGGATTGGTGAAACTGCAATTTTCTGGGTTGAAAAGCATGGCAATGATGTCTGCGAAATCAAGGTCCTCCAACACTGTTGTGAAATTCCACAGTATCGCTCCTATCTTGTCTGCTGTTGCCTTTGTCATGATCCAATCCAGAGCCAGTAACTAAAGATAAAGACTTTTTTCAGATTTACCAAGTAAACCTTAAGTACCTTCAGAAACATTTTTAAAACACTATAATTTCTATAGTCCAAGGGATGCCAATAGACTTTAAAGGCAGGTTGTCAAGAAGGAATTTCCTTGGGTCAATAAATCTTTGACACAGATGTAGAGGTGGGGGGGGGGGGGGGGGGGAGGAAGATTTTCCCCTGATATGGGGGTACACGGAAAAACAAGTAATAAACAATAAATGAGCACCAATAGGTTTGACACTTAGCAGTGGGAGGGGGCCAACTGAGGAAATACAGTAATGTAAAAATTGCTCTTTTCTGCTCATTAATCATGTCAAAACAACAAGAGACGTCATTTTGTGGTGATACAATATTCAATGACATGCTGAACAAAAACTCTGCTGTTGTAACTACAGTGTTTTGATAAAATGGTTGCTAACAAAGTCCAATTATTGGCAAATAATGATGATTGAGTAACTGCCAAATTGAAGACTCCTTATCAACTTAAAGACTGATTGTTTTTAGGAGTGGATTTTACAACTTACAAGTACAAGAAAATTATTCAGTAAATATTATTCTCTAAAAAGTTGTTTTACAAATTATATGATTTGCCTGCAAATTTTTTTGGAAGAATGCTTTGAGATAATTAATTCCCATTCCTCTCTGAGGTGTTATCCACTTTCAACAAATTTATTTACTGAGTATCCATGTTATTGTTTGCGGTGCCTGGAAGGTTAGATTTGACTTCTGTTTGGCTATATGCATGTCTGTGGTAGACATATTTGTAGTTCCTGTACAGTGGTCCATTAGTACAAATTTAAGGTCACTATTCATTTTATTCCTTAACACTTATCCCTTCAGCAAGAGTTCGTAATCAAGACATTTACAATTTACATAAATCTACAAAATACTGGGAAAATATGGCAAAGTCTGACATTGAAAAAGTTTGAAACATTTTGTTTTCATCAGTCTGTTAATAACCAGTTTAAGAGCAATGTGCAAGTGCTAATAGAAATGAATTGTTGCTGAACGAAAAAATCAACAGTAACGTCACTTTGCTATTCAAACATTATACAGGGCAAGTGTTTCAGTATGAGCACTGCTGAATTCACATTACTTTGACAGTAAGGGATTATTAAAATAAATTATCGATTGAAGTAGAAAATGAACACGGTGATTTCACTTCACTATGGAATGGTTTTATTGTTGGTATTGTTGCAAAAAGCTGCAAGGTTTCAAAAAGATTTGATTTTCCTTTCTGCCAAACTCTCATTACTTTGACAATGAATTGTTGATGATTTTAGAGATCAAAATGGAGATTTCACTGTGTGACAGTGATCATACTTAAAAAGTTTTTTTCCTGAGTTTTAAAGCTACGCATACGTACATGTAATTGTATGAAAAAGTCAAATGTGCAAGAGCTCATTTAAAAAAAGTTTACACTTCATCTAAATTCTATAACTTTAAAAATCTGGAATTGTTAGAATAACTTATGTTTTGGATGAGGAAATAATTTCAGTCAAGGTGATTCCACTTTTCAAGACATGTAGTATCTACCAGGGGCTATTTGTAAAGTTGGTGTCAAAGTGATTTCATTTCTTGTTAAAACGAAATTATCATTGCTTTATTGAACTTTTGCTGAAGGGATAAGTACAAAATAAATGTCAGTTACAAACTCTATTTATTGAGCAATTATTAAATTGGGATGTGTCTACAACTCAAGTAAAATCCCAGAAAAACATTGTACCCCGTTTTGGTCGTGTTTTAAGTGAAGTCTCTTTTAACATATATGGACCACTGTAAAGTTAGTTATAGCAGGGTACAGGAAATCACCGCTGAAATGTAATGTCTGTTATAAAACTCTCAGAACCACAAAGATGCTCACTTGAGGATGAAGCTGTCTCTAAATTTGCTGAATTCTTCATTATAAATTATTTGAAAACGTTCAATTACAAAGACAATTTTTAAAAAATGGCCTTAATTTTTTTGGAGGACGTCTCTGACATTTGAAGACAGTTTAATATGCAGTTCATGTTTACAGATTGTCTTGAAATACTACATAATTCTAAATAAGAAAATGAAAAATTGCATTTAAATTTCTTGATGCGACCTTCTCAAAAGTTGGATACCATTTAATCTCGACTCGCATTTACAAATTGTCAAGAAACATTGCAAAGTTCCTAAAATTTAAAAATTTATTTTCACAGTGTAGCATTACATTAAAATATCCAGCCGGTTTTTTTTTGTTATCCCTTTCGTAGTGCGTCTTTGTGTTTAATTCCTCATTTCTTTGCTGTAACTGCAAGATACAAAATGTTTTTAGTTGCTCAGTTTGGAAATTGCTATTTCAGATTTTTTTCGGGGCCAACTTTTTAACCTACGTCAAAATCCAACGAATTTGTCGGGTAGCGTGCGTTTTATTACAGGGTTTGTTGTTTATTTTCAAGCATTTAGAGTGAGTTACATATTCTTATCTCGTAAATTCTAGGGGATTTTCAATCGCCTGTGCTACTTCATGTATTCTATTCTAATTGAGTCTTTGGGGTTAGGCATTTTTGCGGCTGTGAATTGACTAAATTTGAGTGTGATACGGCAAGACTTGCGTCACGCTAACGTAACGGAATTCTCTGACAGTTACGCAAAATTTGAATAAGGAAGGGCAAATTAATTTTTAAGTTGACCTTTTGAGCAACTAAGTACACTTTGTAACTCGCAAATACTGCAGAGAAAACTGGTAGAGGTACAGTGAGAGTTTTATGGCAGTCATTACCCTTTATAGTGGTGGTTTTCCTAAAAGCAGAACTTGGTTTGAGGTCCTGTTATTCAGTGTAATCTTTCACGGAACTGGTCCTGTGATATTCTCGAAGACGGCGTGACAAGAGCGTTGTATACAGCTGTTTCGAGTGAGGTCGTCTTGCGAACGAGAAAAAGCTAGCGCGGCAATATCGAAAGTTATTATGGGTAATGGTGGTTTTACGGTTGCTTGATTGAACCTCGAGGTGTTTCAGCGTGGTGGAAGGAAACAGCACAAACACGTATATTCATGCTTTCTCCTTCCTTGTTGCAATCACCTCGAAATTCAATCAAAGCCAAACTCTTCCCATAATACTAATTGGCATTGTCGAGTACGCTTTTACACTTCTGTAGTCACTTTGGCGGGACCTTTGTCGAAACAGCAGTATATGGAACATTGTGTCGTTTAGCATACCGTGTGACGGACAGGATTTATGCCAAACATTGTTACCCTAGTTGGAGAAAGTTGGAAGTTAGTTCTACTTTTTGTAGCCGTTGAAGCGAGTTGTTTGGCAAATTTTCTGTCCTATGCTTGTTGTGTTACACAGCTCAATGTTTCATGAACTTGTCACGTCGTTTTCCAGAAGTTTGGAGAACTAGTTGCGTTACTGATTACAATGTACATCAGGACTTAGTCAAGGACACAAGTGTTTACCTGGGGTGTGTTTCTTTAAGAAATCCAAGATTGGATTCTAAATCGGGAGAGTTGAAAAGACTGACCCCATTCCGCGGACTACCCTACGGACTACTCCGCGGACTACTCTACGGACTACCCCCACGGACTACCCTGAATAAATAACTAAATTTACTTTAACAGGGTAAAGAGACACAAGAAGCCTACCTGCTCCACCTACACGATCATAAAAACAGCTGCCATTTTCTTTCTGACCGACTTCCTCGACCCAGTCTTTTGTCATTATAGTAAAGGGGGTAAGTTTCTAAAGAAACTGTGGTGCTGCGTCGGTGGGAGTATTACAAGATAATTTGGTTTTATCAACTGAGTTGATAAAACCAAATTATTTTGTAATTATAGCCCCATTTCTTCATCGGCCACCAACCAAAACGCTGTTTACAAAGGTAATGAGCAAAAAACTTAAAACTCCAGAAAGGGCCAACGGACAAGTCAAAAGTACCGGAACCTGGTAGGTTCTGATCAGCAAATGCAAAGACTTAAAGAAACTGAACTAAGAAAGGCTGACCATACGGTTGGGGTTAACTGTATATAATTTCCAATACTTCGTCAGGCACGGCCTGACTTCTTCAGGGAATGTTTTTCTCAGTTGTAAACATTCCCTGAAGAAGTCAGGCCGTACCTGACGAAGTATTGGAAATTATATACAGTCAGCCTTTCTTAGTTCAGTTTCTTAGAAAGGTAAGCACTATTCAGTGGCCCCTGGCACTGTTGAATATCAATCTCTTTAATCTGCTTCAAGTGTTTGCCATCGACAATGTTTGCTAAAACATATAAAATTAATGTAGTTCACCTGTTTGTAATGGAGGGGTGTCATATTTCTCCAGATGTAACGAAGGTTAAAAAGAGCTTCTCCTCAACATATGTCAATGTCGATGGCAAACACTTGAAGCAGATTAAAAAGAAAGTATTCAACAGTCCATTCAGAAAAACGGGATTTCGACATGTGGCCCATGAAGAATAGGATAAAAATTAAAAAAAGGACTGGGTCGAGGAATTCGGTGAAGAGAAAATGGCGACTGTTTTTCATACAGTTACTGCAGTTATGATCATGTGATTGGAGCAGGTAGGCTTCTTGTGTCTCTTTGCCCTGCTAAAGTGAGGTTGGTTGTGTATTTAGGGTAGTCCGTGGGGGTAGTCCGTAGGGTAGTCCGCGGAGTGGGGGTCAGTGGGTAGTCCGCGGAGCGGGAGTCAGTCTTTTCAACTCTCCCTTCTAAATCCGAAAGAATACGAGAACAGATTTTGCTTTTCTTTACTAAACAGATCAATCCAAGCTAAGATCTCTCGGATCATGGTGCATCAAAGGAACTGTAGAATTCACTTTTAGAGCGGATTCTTCGGTTCCTCTGACAAACCATGATCCGAGAGATCTTGGATTGATCTGTTTAGTAATGAAACGCAAAATCCGTCTTCGAATTCTTTCGGATTTAAGAATCCAAACTTGGGTTTTCTTAAAGAAACGTACCCTTGGTTAATTATGACAGATTGCTGGCAAAAATAACAACACAGAAAAGTGTCTCTTTCTCTCTTTATTTGCGGTTTTATGGTGTAAAAAAATAAAATAAAAAAATCAAGCCGATCTTGTCCCTGCATCGGGTTGTTTCCACTCTGCTCTGAGTTAAAGTGTCTCTTCTGTTCCTCATTAATATTCCAACTTTAAAATCCTGGTTTGTTTATCTGCTCCGCCATCTCTGATGATGACACTGGCCACTTTAATGATATGGCCGTTTGCTCTCAAGTGGAGATGGCATAATGAGGGAGGTGAGAGTTTGCTCCCCATGCCTCCTCTGTTTTACTCAACTACGTCATAATACCACACACTTGAATTGGAATTTTGATTAGCTTTGAGTGTCGTACGTAATGCGCGAAAAAAAAACTATGCCAAAATAGTAAAATTTAAGATGCGTGATCCAAACATTGTATCTACAAATTTTCCGTTGGAGGAACAGGAAAAACGGAAGTTCTAAAGTACAAATCATGTTCAGCAATGTCCATGGATGCCAAGAAAAGAATTGAACGCAAAAAATCGTTGATCTGACTTCCCGACCAAACCTCCTGCCGACTGTCGTCTCCAAACTTCACCAAAAGAACACAAGTCACTTGAAACCCTTCCGTCTAAGCTGATACAAGTTTAGGAATTTTCTATTTCTTATAATTAATTTTAAAAAATCAAAGTTAAAGCGATGAAAGATTATTTGTCTTCAAATTTAAGCGTATTTTGCTTAAAGTAAATAAATGCGAAAGCACCTGGACGATTGTTGTCCGTCTGCATCGCCTAGAATTGCTTTTAATTTGTTTTGATTTTTATTTTTAGTTATTTTGAATCGATGACGTCTTATTTGTACTCGAAACTCGAAGTGTTCTGCGTGCAATCTTCGAAGTAAATCTTATTAAGTATTCACAGTTTAAATCGTCTTAAAATTGCAAACAAGAAATTTAGAAATTTATTTCTGCTTTTGTTATTGTTAATCTTGGCTTTGAATATCATTAAACAACGAAGGATCCTCGGAAACTTACGGCAGTTAGTCGGAAGACTCGACATAAACCGAGTGGCAAAATCGACCCGACAAAAGGTTTTACCGCTCGGTTTACTTCGCCTCGTTAAGGATAACTGCCGCTGCATTTCCGAGGATAGCAACGAACCGTTTATTTCTAATACTCGCTCGTATTAGAAATAAACGGTTCGAAATAGGTTGTTTGTTTAGAACATCAACAACAATGAGAATACGAAATTAAAAAAAAGATACTTTTCGTTTCAAAAGTTAAATTTAAAATTTCAGAATGCAAGCTTGACAATTAGCTTATTAGTATGTTCCTATTCAAAAAATTAAGTTTTCGTAGAAGTCTCAAGTTTTGGAAATCAAAATGCACAATTGGCCCTACCTAAAAAATCATATTAAGTATCTACTTCAAAACTAACATTTAAGTCAAAGGAGACAACATATAAAGTAATCAGCTTACAAAATTCATATCGAACTATGGATATCTTTGGTTACAAAATGTTTATTAGGATAGTTAGACATTTTGGAAGTCAAAATAAAGAATTGGCCTACGTTTAACAATTCTATCACGGTTAACGTAAATATATGTTTAGTAGCTAAGATTAAAATGTCCTAAAACGAAGCCTCCTTTAGAGTTATTATTTGTAACGTCACGTAACACTCCCGGGGAGTGTTGCGTGACAACTCAAGTAACGCCAGCGCAGGATCTAATTTCTGGAGTTAATGGAACAAAAATGCCAAAGTTCTTTATTCTAAATAATTGTAATTTATATTTTAAGATGTTAGTGCGCTTAATTTTCTTTGAACTGTATACTTAATTTGTTAGATAATTGTGACTAACTTATTTCTATTTAATACCTACTTTATCTTCTATTTTTAGAAAGAAAACCGATAGGAAAGTTAGCATTTTAAGAAAGAAAAGCCCGAAACGAGAATCAGCCCTTTAAGAAGAATCCCAGATGACTATCAGCTCAATCTAGTGTCGCTTGTGAGATCCCAGTCAAGCCAGATAAATGACCTTCATTGTTCTAGACTAACCCCAACATCCTGGAAATGTACTACCCATGACCTGCACTAAAGCACTACTGTTTTACATCCTCAACAACAGAAAATGAACAGATACAATGATTGGAAACAAACATCTTTGAAGCCAATTGGAATAAAGGTGTGGTATTCTGATGTAGTCAAGTAAAGCCGAGAAGACATGAAAAGCAAACTCTCACCTTCCCTCATGATGCCTACTCCACTTGAGAGCGAACGACCACATCATCAAAGTGGCCAAGTGCCACCATCAAAAATAGCGGAACAGATAAACTCACCGGGATTTCTCAGTTGGAATATTGCAGAGGAACATTAGAAACACCGTCCTCAGAGCAAGAGTTTCCACAACCCTGCAGGGACATCGATCGGCTAGATTTAAATCTGACCATTTGTGTTGTGTGCGGATGTGTGGGCCATCTCAGTTCCTGAAAATAACCTACAATGTTCTAAGTTCAGTGACAAGAATAAAAACTATAAAGAAAAAATTAACAAGCTCATCAGCACACTAAAAAACTATCCGATTGAGTAAAACTTGTACCCTAACTAGTTCTGCTATTGAAATGATACTTACGCAGTGATACTTAGACATACTAAATTGTGTTGAGAGACTTTCTTGGAGAAAAGCACAATTAAAAAGCACGATTCCCTAGGTAAACTGCTGATTCCCTTGTTTTGAGCTGCTTAAAACTACTGCATTGAAACCTTACAAAAATAAGCAGAAGGGTTAATTTTGTTTTGAAAGAAACGTGTCCTATGATGCCAAGATAATGGCCGACTAGGAACGCCCACTAGATTTGAAGATGCTATTCTACACCCGCTACTCTGACTTCCCCACCTTTAGCCTATAGTAAACACCTTAGTGTCAATGCTAATGTAGAGAACTTATGACGCCACAATCTGAGTTGCTTATAAATTGCTTACTTGTGTGCTAATGAGCTTGCTCTGGCACCTTTAAACAAAGGAGGCGACGATGATGATCAGATAAATTGAGTAAATAAATTTGCAAAATCCTACAGACTGGTACTGCGTCAGGAATTTCATAGTCAGACAATAAGATTTACTTTGAATAAATCATTTCGGAAAAAAATAGCTTTGAATTTGAATTTGTCTGGTTGTGTAAGAAATAATTTTGTAGGATAACAAATAAATTGAATAATTTTTTGAAATCCTACAGATTGGTATCGCATTTCATTTAGTAATTTCTTAATCAGCCAATTGAATGTGCTTGAATAGTTAGATAACATTACCACTTTAGGGAAGCCTTCTTTGTTTAAAGGTGATAAATAATTATACTGTTAGTAGTTTCAAGCACCATCATGCTACTGATCTAACCTAGAAAAATAACTCTTAAGATTTTTCACATTTCCAAACAAAAAACAAAAATGACAATGTTGCCCACATGAAGAAATTGTGATCAGTGAGAACTGAACTGGCCAACAATGCTAGATTTAAGGTAGAAAAATAGGAAACACCCATCTAGAGCATGATTAATGTTGAAACTACAAAATTATTATAGATAATTATTTCTTCAATACAAGTTTCCTATTGAGCAGCTACTGTCCTACTGTAAGTTAATTTGGTTTACAGTAAGTCCTTTAAACTATGAAAACAGGAACAATTCTTCTCGAGCATGCCAAATAACTTGAAATTCTGGCAATGGTTTTTTGAGTCTTAAAGATGTTTATATATTATTTTCCAATCAGACATTTCAGTTTTCACCAACAAGGTTTATTATGTCAATGTCAGCAAAAAAAAGGAGTCCTAAATTTATTGAAAAGAGGAACCAGTAAGTAAAATCAATGTCATCGTTTTTTAAAAAATCAGCATCAAGGTTGATGTTATTTTTTGCCAAATTAGCAAAAGTAAATATTGCTTAAGTCTAAACTCGCTTTAAGAGGCCCAATGGAGGTGAAAATTGAAAGTATGAATTTCACCATAAAGCTGCTCAATAGGAATCTTGTCAGCAGGAACTATATTTTCATGGGCAAATAAGTGGCTTCTGTGAAATCAAATTTACTGTAACGATTATATGCCAAAATGTCACTATACATGACAAAAAAACATGTACGAAATGAAAAATAAGTTTTGAAATTTCTTTGCTTTAAAATCTATTTTTTTACTTTTTGCATGGGTTTTTGCACTGAAATTGTTTGTTTCTACATTGAACAATAACAATAATTGTAAAACTTTTACTTTTAAAGGAAATTTTGAACAAAATGTTGTTTCTTTTTTGTTTTGTCTGTATGCATCACAGTAAAATGAAATTGAATTTAATATTTGTAATTGATCAGAAAGTGATTTTCCATGATGGAGTCACAATTAAGTTGTGGTAGTAAAGATTGCTTTTGGAAAAATATTCCCTCTCTGATATCATGGAAGAGACCATTTTGGTTTCAAAACACAAGTTTCAATGTGACAATAAAAGTCTTAGAATATCAACAGAGAAGAATTGCAAGCAAGCCACTTATTTGCAAATGAATGGCACACAACACACTGGTCAGTTCAATACTCTGTTTATTTAATAGCTACATGTGCAACAAAGTGATTTGAAAAGTGCTTTGCAAGTAATTGAATTTATTTTTGTTAAATATTTTCAAATAGTAAATAGATAAATTTAAAGGTCAGTAACTGCTACTTTAGTTAGCTGAATAAAGGCATTTTATCTAACAAATGATTGGTTGATCAAGTGATTGATTGACTGATTGATTGACTGATTCATTGATTGACTGACTGAATAGATTGATTGATTGATCGGTTAACCACTTGATTGATTGATTGATTGATTAACTGATTGCTTGATTGATTGACTGATTGAATTGATTGACTCGATTGATTAATTGATTGATTGATTGATTGACGAGTTTCCTTTTACCAGCACCTGCAGTGTAAGTTCATAACAGGCACCTTCAAAAAACACAGAAAATTAAAGAAAGCTTCCTCCCAATTTGCTTATTAGCAGAATTAAAAATAGCAGCTGCGAAGGAGATTATAGCACTTAGAGCACGTGTAACTAAGAAATAAACAGTGAACATTGATAATGCACTGCAAACAAATGTTTACCCCTAAGACTTGTCGAAGAATTTTTCATTTCAATTGGCCCAAAGCAATGTGTTGCCAATTTTGTTGAATTAATTAAATGAAGGAATGCAGAGTAATGGTAAACACTTGTCAACAATGATATTGAGAGGGAGAGCCAATTCAAATTGGAATTTGGAAATGTTGGTTTTTCAGAAGTGAGGGAAACCGGAGTACCCGGAGAAAAACCCTCCTAACTAAGTGAGAACCAACAACAAACTCACATATGGCACACTGGTGAGAGGCGAACCGTCTCCTAGGCCTTTACACAAAATTAATATCTTGTAAAATCACCCAAATATCTTTCTGGAAATTCTCAAAAAAATGTCTAAATATCTCAAAATATCTTGTATTTTTGTTTTTTAAAAAAGCAGACTTTGAATCCCTCAGACCAAAATTTCCCCCAGCGGAGGATGAAAAGTATGTCAGAGATTGTCTACACTAATATCAACTTTCGAATCAACATGGATGCAAAGTGTCAAGCAGAAAACCAGTGAACTGGATTATTTCTAGCATAGAATGATAGAACTGAGTATTCTGTCCGGAAAATAGCGACAAAAACCTAGTTCTAAAACAGCCAAAAAGGCTATGTTTCTAAATATCTCAAAATGTTTTAAGCAGTTCAGGGAAACTTCTAAATATCTCACAAAATATCCGGATATTTGTGTAAAGGCCTACCTTCTCCCTAATATGCCATCACTGTTAATCGCAAATATACATCTCATATACCTTACAATATCTATAATTCATCTAACGAAAGTTCTTGGTAATCCAAGGCTTGCTTTCATCTGATGTCCTCGATCTGCAGTCCTCAGTCCTGTCCTACTGTGGGTCCTGGGTCCTGGGTCCTGGGTCCTGGGTCCTGGGTCCTGGGT
>CM042756.1:21744503-21758011 GCA_022496165.2 Catalaphyllia jardinei
TCCTGGGTCCTGGGTCCTGGGTCCTGGGTCCTGGGTCCTGGGTCCTGAGTCCTGGTTCAGCTGTCCTGGTTCCTCTGTCCTGGGTCTCCTGTCCCTAGCAAACCCTGCAAGTCCAGTATTTAACAAGTATAAGCACTTTGTTCATGGCTTTTGTCAACCTTGCATTATATACAAAAAACATTTCTGTAAAATATTCTGTATTAAAATTTGAGAAAAAGTGTTAAAATTGTTCAACCTCCTAATGGTTCACCCAAACATTTTTACACCCACCACCAGACTGCGCTCTGCTCCTTTGTCTCTACATTAAGAAACATTAACATTTAATTCAGTGTTTATTTTTTCCAGCTATGGTTGACACCTCATGGGGATGGATTATGTGTATGTTCAATCCGAATTTCTGTCTTCAACACTTGCTCGCATCTGTCTTCAACACTCACTCACACTTTCCTTGCAAATTATGACAAATGAAACAGCAAAACATTGTCAACTAGAGTTTACTCTGATAAAAAGAAAAAATACATATAATTATATACTAACCATGCTGGTGTAGGGTGCTAGCTTAATCTCGCATTATTTGGATCCAGTCTGCATTGACTGGTCTGTTGCAGCAGTGAATCAGGATACACATCCTAAAAGATAAAAAAGTGCATGTCCAATGTGAGTCTTAGTTCACTAGTCAATTAACTACAAAAGTACTTGCACATTAAATGTATGAGTGGCATAGAGTTTCTGGATCTTTACCCTTGGGATTTTTATTCTCAATGCCTTTACCCTTTAGGTATGATCCTGGGCAGGAAAGTTTGCTTTGATTTGCAGTAACACTTAATTCCACTCAGGTGTCTAAACAGGTTTAACATCATTGTTAGAATACCCAGGAAATCTAGGGAGTAACTAGGGAACTAAACTGACACAGATCAGCAAGAGAATCAGCATGCAAGAACTTAGTTCAACCAACCCTTAAATATGATGTGCTGGATGGGATCTAGCCTGCACAAAGTAACACGCAGATAACAGCAGAAATCATGTAGACTTTATGACCACTAAAATTTGCCATGGCATGGTCCAACGGCTCAACTCTTCTTAAAATTCCTCCTTATAACACAGCATGAAGTGCCCTTCATAAACACGAGTGAAGTGACAAAAAGGTCGAGTAACCGAACAGAGAACGGCAAATGTACAGATGTCAAACGCCATCAAAGTCATGTAGGCTTGTCAACCCCAATTTACACAAACCACCGCTACAATATTACAAGATGCCAGATTTGTTTTGGTTCTCGCATATTTATGGACTTAATTATGCATCATTACCGATCAAACCAATCAGTGCTCATGACCAGATGCGGGACAGATTTTTGTCATCAGTATGGAATTTTCAGCGGTGAATTGCAGACGTCCTTCACGCTAAACGCCATTAAGGCCAGGAGCGAAGAAGG
This sequence comes from Catalaphyllia jardinei, assembly GCA_022496165.2. NCBI lineage: Eukaryota > Metazoa > Cnidaria > Anthozoa > Scleractinia > Caryophylliidae > Catalaphyllia > Catalaphyllia jardinei. The sequence goes on from CM042756.1 coordinate 21,745,937, forward strand.
ACGGCTGTTTTCGCAGGCTAGATGGGATCCCTCAGTCCTTAACTGTTTAAGTGGAACTATTCATGAGTGAATGCCTATAAAAATTGGCCTAAATCACCTATCAATGGCACATGTCGAAAAATTGATTTCATTTGTACTTTGCCCATAGATAGGTCTTAGTAAGAATAGAGACTGACCGTAGTTAGTTTCTGCTAGTACAGCTTTCTTTGGTAAAAATATGCAGAAAACGATTTGCCCCAACTGGGCTAGAATTTTCTGAAAATTTGATTGCTTTGCACTCCACAGAACAGCGACTTGAGAATAATTATTTCAATGGATTTGATATTCAGCTTCAGGTCTTTGTGGTTTAACTGAACACAAAATAAAATAACTTGAAGCTAGTTTTGAGCCCGAGCTGAGATCAAACAGACACGCAGAATTTTGCAATGTGTTGCAAGTGAATTATTGCATTAAAAGACTGCCATATTTTTTTATGGGCTATACATGTAACGTTAAATACCATAAAAACACTTTCTGCGGGTTAAATATACACCCAACCATTAGAAATTAAAAAAAATATCTCTGGGCAAATGGTTTTAAGTTGTCTGCCTTAATTGGCCTGTGTTTCTCATAGATTTTGCCCAAAATCTGCCATTCGAATGCAAACAATTGCATGACATGAATAGTCATTCTCAATAAAATAATATTGGTTTCTATGAAAGCACTTTTTGAAGAGTGGTGTGGAAAAAATAATGGCAAATGTTTTTTGTTTGTTTAAGTTCGTATAAATATATACAACGTATTTTCTCATTTGTATGATAGTGCACCCACCCATGACATCCCTGGTAAAGAGTGTGACCACTTTGTTAAAACACTTGTTTATTTCTACAAGATGGCTCCCTTATGAATTAACAATACAGTAGCCGTCTCATAGACACTTTTGACCAAACCTCTATGGCCTATGGCAATATTGAATCATTGACAAATAGAGACAAGTGGAAATACTATAAATTCTACAAACTACTATCTGCTTGACACCATCTCAGCCCTTCTAGCTGGGTAGAAAATTCGTACCGACTCCACAATATGCTCAAACTACGCTGGAAAACCGAGAACGTTTTGACTTGAAATGTTTGTTAAAAAAATCCATCTTTTCTGCTTTAGTTGTTTGATCAATTAAGTGAAAGATTGGTAAACAAATAAACATTACAGTGGTCGATCTAATCCCAGGGTCGAGTGCCCCTGGCCCATTTTGCTAAAAAACAACAGATTATTTCTGCAGTCTCCCAAGGTGATTCCTCACAAGTAAATGTTCTTGAACGATTTTTTGGTCAATAACAATAAAATTTTCCCTACCAACCACTGCTTCGCAAAATTCGATAAAAGAGATTTAAATGAAATGCTTTTAAATGAAACAATGAGAATATTAACACAGGTGGGATGCCAAAATATCGACCTGATCTGATGAGAACCAGATGTCCCATTCTTTTTATGATAAACTGGGAAAAGCTTTGGTTTATTCCTTGGTCGGCTTTAGGTCATTTGCCTCTGACATTTCTATGCTCTAAAATATCTCGAGGGTCCCTACACCTCTCCATTCCCTTTGTCCAACCAAGACCAAGAGATAAACAATGTGACGGACAAATCGTCACGATATTGACATTTGTGGCATGGCAAACACGGCAGCATGTGCAAGAATCCGGTCTACTTCACTCTTTGTTTAGAAACAAATGAAGTGCTACGTAATTAATGTTTAACCATTTTGGCGGTTGCCACAGTAATTTTACCTTGTTGTATCGCAGGCGCATGCCCTCGTGGCATAGATCGACTAGGACGGCCACCTTGGCTATTGTGTAAAGACCATGTGCTTTGAATACACTGTGAAACCTTGGACTCTGTAGTGATTGTTAGACGCAAATTTGACTGTTTCAACATGTGGGAACAAATGTGGACCTTCTGAGCCGGATTTATTGATCATCAGATCATTTCACCACTGACGAGTGAACAGACCATGGACAAATTGTTGACGTAGTGAAATGGCAGCCAGTGCTACAGCACAGGAATTAGCAAACGGAGACCCTGGAGAACAAAACTTGCCACCTTCAACGAAAGAAAAACCTCCTGAAGACGTTGTGACCGAAAAGGAAAACGGAAGTGAAAAAGACGGGAGCTAAAATTCATTCTTTACGTAACAACAAGAAATCGGCCAAGACAAGACTGGAAAAAGCAAAGAATCAATTGACTGAACTGTTGGAGAGTGACATATTAAATGGAACCTTGCCGAATAAAAACACTGTACGAAGGGCCATAAATAAAATTAAATCGGAGCTAAGTATTATTGAAAAGATCATTGCCAGTCTTAAAGAAGTTTATGCACTGAATGAAATTGAAGATGCAGACAAAATTATTGAAGCACTTGACAAATTAGAGAAGCGGATGAAATAATGGCATCAGTTGATGAAGTTGTAGAGAATGCCGAAAAACATGTACAAGAGAGACTTGACCAGGGAGAGGAGGAATCAGTTTTGCTTTCAAATAAATCGTATGCAAATGATGACAAAGTTTCCTTGGCATCCTCATTTGTGAAACAGAAGCAACTGGAAGCAAAACAGGCCACCTACATGTAACACCTTGCTCAAGTTGAAGAAGAACAAAAACAGAAAGGAATTAGAACTAGCAAAAATAAGTGCTGAACTTCAACTGGCAAAACAGTGAGCAGAGGAAGCACGAAAGGTGGCTGCTCTAAATCAACAGAGAGCAGATGTGGCAGAGCGAGAATCTGGGCTCCACGATAAGGATGGCATTTCCCTGGTCATCTTCTGTTCCCCTGATTTAGAGTATAAGAATGCTTACGGCCAGTACCATGGAAGACTGGTACAAAGGAGCTTACCTGTCAAATTGAAGGGCGTGGATCTTCCCAAGTTTTCAGGAGAAGATAAAGCTGACTACCAGCCTTGGAGGGCAGCCTTTATGTGTGTTGTTGATGTAATGGATATTCCTGTTGGAGAAAAAGTGTTACAACTTCAAAGAAGCTTGACTGGAAAAGCCCTGGCATTGGTCAAGGCCCTGGGATACTCTGTGAATGCTTATGAAAGGGCCAAAGAAAAACTCGAAAAGAAGTATGGAAGAGAGCGGCCTTTACAGATCAAACATCTGACTGCTCTGCATGGCTGGCAAAAGGTCCGACTCCGAAACCTGGAGGATATGGAGAACTTTCAAGATATACTGGAAAGAGTTTTCATAGCACTGAAACACTGTGGGCCAGGTCAAGAGCTTCAAGGACACAATCTTAGTCTCACAGCAAAGGAGAAGCTTTCTGAAGATGATGTGCAGGCATAAAGTCAAGAAGCTGTGTGGTTGACACGTGTAAGCAGAACCATCCACCATGGGTATGAAAAGCCTTTAAAGAGCTACCTGTTCAGAAAAGAAATGCTAATCGCTGTTACCGCTGTCCAGCTGCTGGTCATCACAGTAAGGAATGCCCAAATATGTAGTGATATGGATGTTCCAGTACTAACCACAGCAGCTATCTTCATGAAAGCACTCCCCATCATTTGAGAGACTGTTCTCAAGGCCAATTAAATGTGAATGCCTCACCTTTCCGACCAGAAGAGCAGCCTAACTCGGAACCAAGAACCCTGCAGGCAACAGAGCAAGCACCCGTGACCCAGCACCAGTTAACCTCAACCCTTGAGAACTGTCACACAATACTACCCATGTTGAACATGTATCGCTGATGATTCTTCCAGCTATGATCAGTAACAGGAATAAAGAACTGAGGGTGAATGTCATGCTAGACCCATGCTCCACCAGTTCCTACATTTCTGAGGATGCTGCTGAAGAGCTCGAGTTACAAGGACAAGAGCTGAATCTTACAATTGCAGGAACAGGAGGGACAGAAGTTAAGGCGCATTCACGCAGGGTTGAACTGACCGTGACAAACCTAGATGATAAATTTTCAAGTCGTTTGCAAGCTCATGTCCTTGACAATATTGCTGACGACACTCCAGCTATTCGCTGGTCAGAACTGAAAGGTAAGTGGCCTCACCTTCGCCGAGTACCATTCAGAAGTGTCTCGAGGAGGCGCCAAATTGACCTCAAGATTGGAAGTGACCATCCAGTCTTTCATCATGTGTTGAAGGAAGCTTGCGGTGACCAGCTGAATGACCCTATTGCACGTTTGACAAATTTGGGCTGGGTGTGCTTTGGTCGCACATCGGTGGAAGAGTTTCGGTGCAACAGTCATTCCCGCTTCACACGCAGATACCATAGTAGTCAAGTGAACAAGCCGCCTCTACCTGATGACATTCTGCCTGCATTTTGGGAGCTCGAATCCACGGGGAACGTGGACAAACCTGAACAAAGAATGACAGCAGAAGAGAAAGCAGCAGTTTCTCGAGTATCTGAGACAATGGAGGTCAGGAAAGGATGATACAAGATTGGAATCCCCTGGAAAGAAGACGAACCGAAGTTAACTAACAATTACGAGGTAGCTCTCATGCGACTCAAGAGCTAGGAAAAGTCCCTGAAACGAAAAGGTCCAGAGGTTATGGAGGCCTACAACAAGATCTTTCAAGATTACAAGAAGGACTACATTCGTCAAATATCCAAATCTGAAGGTGTAGAACAATGGTTCCTGCCGCACTTTCCAGTGATCAAAGAAGACAGTTACAACAAAAGTATGCATGGTCTTTGATGCTGCAGCGAAGCATAATGGAAAGAGCTTGAATGACACAATATGGCTGGGGCCAAAGCTTCAAAGAGAACTAGTTGATGTGTTGATACATTTTCGTCAGGTGCCTGTAGCCCTGTCAGCTGACATTTCCGAGATGTTCTTGCAAGTTGAACTGCAAGACAAAGACCGTCCATTTCACCGGTTACCTGTGGCGTGACTTCGACACTTCAAGAGAGCCTGACATGTATGAGTTTCAGCGTCTATTGTTTGGAAATACTGCTTCGCCATTTTGTTCTCAGTATGTCCTTCAGACCCATGCCAAGACGCATGCTTCAGAGTTTCCTGAAGCCACAAGCACTGTTGAAGACTCAATGTATGTAGATGATGTACTAGACCCCTGTGAAACCATTGAAAGTGCTCAACACCTGCATCGCCAGCTGTCTACTCTATTGGCCATGGCAGGCTTTAAATTAAGAAAGTGGTCCTCCAATGTACCAGTTGTAATTGAAGATATCCCAAAGGAAGATCGGCTGCCTACCTTGGAGTTAGACAAAGATAACTTGCCAAAGACCAAGACTCTGGGAGTTATGTGGGAAGCAGAAAGAGATGCCTTTACTTTCCAAGTACAACAGCCACTCTGGACAACAAACCACCCACCAAACGAAATGTACTTAGTGCCATAGCCAGTCTGTTTGACCCACTTCAGTTCTTGGCACCATTTACAGTCATAGCAAAGGTCCTTTTGCAGGAAGTATGGATGGCTGGTATAGACTGGGATGACGAGTTAACCGAAAACTTGAAAGCCAAGTGGGAGAAGTGGGTATCGGAGCTCCCACAACTGTCCAATGTTGCTGTTCCTCACTGTCTGCGTCGACCAAACCCAGTGGACATTGAACTACACCTATTCTCAGGTGCATCTAATAATGCCTTTGCATCCATTGCCTATTTGGTCTCTCGATACCTTATTGCATCAAAGTGTCGTGTCTCCCCTGTCAAGGCGATGACAATTCCCCGCCTAGAGCCTATGGGTGCTGTCCTTTCAAGTCGACTAGTAAAGTGATCACAGTGGAGAGAACCACCTTCTGGACTGACTTAGAAAATGTGTGGTATTGGGTTCGCAATCAAAGCCGCGAGTGCAAACCATTTGTTGCCAACTGAATTGGCAAAATTCCTGAGCAGTGGGGACACGTACCAGGAACGGTCAACCCAGCAGATCTGCCAATGAGAGGGTTCTCTGCTGTAGTAGTAGCTGAGAGTGAAGTTTGGATGGAGAGACCAGCCTTTCTTAAAGATGATCAGTCAACCTGGCCAGCGGTTCCATTTCCCGGAGTCAACACTAAGAAGACTGACCACTGTGAAAGACTGACACCAACCAGAGCACACATGATCAGGAGCCGTGCCACTGTGATCATTGACCCAAGCAAATTCTCAAGTCTCAAGCATCTAGTGCATGTGACAGGATAGGTACGACGCTTTGCCGACAACTGCAGACTACCACAAGGGTCAAGAAGAAATGCCTGTACACTAACAGCAGCCAAAATGTTGAAAGCTGAAACCTTCTGACTAAAACAAGCTCAGGACGAAGCCTTTCCCAAGGGAGAAGGGTAACTATAAAGATTTAACCCTAAAAAGGATGATGATGGCTTACTATGGGTGGATGGACGCTTACGCCTTCCAGATGACCTGCCTTACAACACGAAACACCCAATTCTTCTGCCAAAGGACCATGCTGTGACCCGACTTGTTGTTAAAGATACCCATGAAAGGATTTGACATGGTTCTGGAGTAGACCACACCTTGACTGAGTTACAGGCTCGTTTCTGGATTATAAAGGGGAGACGCATTGTGCAAAACATCCTTGAAGCTTGTCCACAATGTTGACGTCGTTTCTCAATTAAGACAGCAAACCAGATGATGGCTCCCTTACCCAGGTCAAGGTTGCAGGGATCTGTAAGAGAAAGTTGGAGTGGACTATGCTGGACCATACTTGACGAGAAAAGCACAAGGCAGGACCAAGGCAAAACGATATCTTTGCCTGTTCACGTGTTTAGTAACTCAAGCAGTACACCTGGAAATGTTGTATTCATTGGATACTGACTTGTTCATCAATGCATTCACCCGGATGACGTCCAGGAGGGGGACAACAACTTTCTGATAATGGAAGTAACTTCGTAGGAGCAGATCGTGAACTGCGAGAGTTAGTGGAGTCCGTTGACCGAGACAGGATTATTTGTGAGACCACTAAACATCACCATATCGACTGGAAGTTTAATTCCCCTTCTGCCCCTCATTTTGGAGGCATGTTTGAGGAACTGATCAAAAGTGCAAAGAAAGCGATCAAGGCCATCCTTGGAGACGCAGATATTAATGACGAGGAGCTTCACACTGCCATATGTGGTGCTGAGGTTGTTGAATTCTTGACCCATAACCTATGTTTGTGCAGATCCTAATGACCACTCTCCATTGACCCCAAACCACTTTCTTGTTGCACAGTAGGAGGGCCATTTGCTCCTGAGTTACATGTACTCGACGTTGAAGAGGTGTACAATCCCAGGAGACGATGGTGCCATATGCAACAACTCCTTGGACAGTTTTGGAAATGCTGGAGAAGAGAGTTCCTCCCTTTTCTCAATGTCAGAAGGAAGTGGTTCCATCCAAAACACAATTTGAAAGAAGAAGACATAGTGCTAATTACAGAACCTAAGGCCAACTGCAGAGAGTGGCCACTCGGTCCCATGATGAAGGTGTATCCAGGGCACGATGGCCTAGCGAGAGTTGTTCAAGTCAGGTCCAAGAACAAAGAGTTTTTACGTCCTGTACACCACTTGTGTCCCCTTGACTATGCAGATGACAACCCTGTGGAAGGAGGACTATCAAGTATGTAACTATGATGACTAAAGCGGATGCCAGTTGGCAGAGACGACGTGCAAGCTGATGTTTTATGAACTGTTACGATTAATGCCATGAACAATTGATGATTTGGACAGTGATGAAAGTAATGACATTTTTAAGTGATTTTGTCATAGGTTGAAGAGTTTCATGATGTAAAATTTTTGCGAATACTTTTCATTCGGGAGGGGCATGTTAAGAAACGAATGAAGTGCTAATTAATGTTTAACCATTTTGGCGGTTGCCACAGCAATTTTACCTTGTTGTATCATGCCCCCATGGCATAGATCGACTAGGACAGCCATCTTGGCTATTGTGTAAAGACCATGTGCTTTGAAGAATCTGTGAAATCTTCGCCTCTGTGGTGATTGTTAGATGCAAATTTGACTGTTTCAACGTGTGGGAACACTCTCACATCTTGGAACTACCAGAGTGACTTGTGCCGCATTATATCTTTACTACATGATAGTAGTGAAACTAACTATACAGACTGACTTTTGTCTCTTTGATCAAAGGAACACTGCCCACCAACCACTGACTTAAATGAACAGCAAACATTAATTTTGTTTGTTTCACAGATGTCGGTCATGGAAGAGAGAATTTCAAAGACATATAGGAATATAATTTGATCAAGCAATTAGCCAAAATAGGTGGCTGCCAGGAAAGATTGTTTTAAATTAAAACTGAAGAAAATAAATTTGCTGACACTTGCAAAATAAGGGGTATTTGAAAAGAAAATTTGAGCTCATTCATAAACAGGGATGTGAAAGCAATTTTCATAAGTTAATAAATGAATATTTAAAAAAAAACAGTAGCATCCTGTGCAGTCACAAAATATTTCCTTTCGGAGAAAATGTACGATAGGTTATACAGCATCTGCCTAGGAGGCTACGGGACTGGAAAAAGTGGATGTGTGGGTGAAAATAGTTCGGATTAACAAAGCATTTGATTTTAAACTGGTTCTACTTTTAGGCTTGCATTACAGCTAGTTGGTGATGGCAAGAGAATCTGCAAGCAATTAATTCAGGCCAAATAACAATCATTTCAAACAAAATAAACCTTCAGTACAGGCTACATGATGCAACTTGTTCATTGTGCCTGCATTTTCGGAGGTCAAGCATTTGTTCTCCAATATTCTGTTGCGGGGGCAACCATGATTTAATTTAGTTTGCAGTGTGACAAGCTGTTTTTAGCACCTTATTTTGTTTCGGTTCATGCAACTGAATTACGTTTAAAATAAATTGGCAACAGATAACAGGCTTACAATATTGAAATGACACGTTTCAGTCACACAGAAAAGTCTAAGGGTGACAATGTGTGGTTAAAGACTAACCACTAAAGTGCATTTTCTGTGGATAAGCAAACAGGTTTGACTCACAAAAATTAAGTAATGATCCATGCAACAAGTAGGCAAAAGAACAATATGCCGTGGAAATAGCGGCAGTTATTATTCAGGCGCTGATCACTCGAATCAAATTAAATTCAACGTATGTCATTGGTCCACGAGCGAATTGAAAAGTAGATACATTGGAATCCGCTTGAACCTCTTTTTATTATGGATTTGAATTCGTTGCATATGTAAATATAAGGTAAGGTAAGGTAAGTCTGCATGTGAGCCAAGTGGCCCATCAGGCCAGAGCTTATCCCGGTTTCCTTAGCATTAAGCGACTAGGAGTATTTCTACTCCCCCCTGGATGGGATGCTAGTCCATCGCAGGGTTACCCCCCAGCATTAAATTCGCCGGTACCCATTTATACACCTGGGTGGAGAGAGGCAATGTGAGAGTAAAGTGCCTTGCCCAAGAACACAACACAATGTCCCCGGCCAGGGCTCGAACCCGGACCGCTCGATCCGGAGACAAGCGCACTAACCATGAGGCCACCGCGCCTCCCATATGTAAATATAACATATCTTAAACTTAAAAAATTTCGATGCGCCAAAAGGCTAACTTTTGATTGGCGCATAGAACAATGCTAAAATTTTACTGGGAGATAGATTTTAGACAAATGGGGCACATATCAAGAAAAAATGTTGCTAATGTCACTTTTTTAGTGTTCTTTCCTGCGATTTTTGGATATCAGCCAATCAGATGCACCGATTTAATTGAATTTAAAAATTATTTTTTTCTCACCTTTTAATTGATTTTGCCAATTGCCTGCCTAGTTGTTACACGGATCATTACTTAATTGTTAGGTCTATGATCAATATCGCACTGTTACAGTAAAAATTTAAAATACATGTAAGTCAGATCAGGGCATCCAGTTCAAATTGCATTCCATAATGTGACCGGAAGTGTAAAACTAGCAAATGTTTGTTTACTTTGATAAGGTTTTAAACAGCATGACCTCAGTGTTCATTGTAAAGAAATTCATGCAAAACAATGTTGAGCAAAAAGTCAACACATTTGTCAAAGCACATGAGAAGCTGAAGTTAAAGGCACGGATCCTACAAACTGCAAAGGTCGGCCGCACAGGACAAGTTTCTCACCCCATGAAACCAAATTTTTGGTGTGTCTTAATTACTACATGTACCTCCCAGAGTACCTTTAGTTCTACATACCAAGGGATACATCATACGCAACATAAGTGCAACATAAGCTCAAATTCTGCTTGAACAGCCAGCGAACAGACATGACTGGTCCATTGAGTTTTTCAAATAAATAATTCTTTCCTCAGTGTGAAATAATATTAAAACTGTTAACTCTTTCAACAAACTTGAATAATACAAAATCAGCTTCCATTTCTGCAGATAAAGTGAAACATGTTGTTTAAAGTACATCAACAAACACCAAAACAACAAACAGTATCCTCATTGTTTTGCTCTGAAATCAACACCTTATAACTATCTTTAAATAACTGACATTTGGCAATACTACATGTAATTACCTCACCAGATATCAATACCTAAATTTTGTATAGACCCTTGACCTATTTTATGTGCGATGTCGAGTGTTAAATCACATGTCACAGTTATAAACTCTTTTCACTACAGCAGAATGTTGTTTAAAAGCTGAAATCATGTTCTCCACGGATCCTATAAACCACAAACAACTACCCCAAAGGACAAGTTTTTCACTCCCCAAAACCAAAGACAGCTAATTTTGGGTGTATCTTATTAACTAGCTCACAGAGTGCATTTTGCTTCCACAGAGGGATAAATCATGTGCGACACAAGCACGATGCAAATTCCTGAGAAGTTGCCTATCCACAAGAATGCAGCTTCAACAGCATAAAGCGATGACTAAATCATTGCTTAAGAATACCTATCGATTTAATATTGATTCAGTTGTTTGAAAGGGCCATTCATGCATAATACGTAAGAAACTATAGTTATGAACAGTATGTGCGTAACCTGGAAAAGCAATCCACCCGGCATAGTAATTGTTTGAGATACTGGTGCTGTTGATGCCTCTTGATTTAAACTTTTATGATTTGTTAACTGAGTTTCAGGTAGCTTCTTTTTGCTTTTACTTTCTCAGACTTTTTAGAAAAAGAAAAGGCACCGAATGTTGACAAGCTGACTGGCACAAATAAAAACCTTTAACCGGGAACTGATCCGTCAAAATCAACAAAATAAATAATACAAATTCAATCACTGCAGCGTTTCTTCAGATCATGTAAGGCTACATACCAATAATAATATTTATTATCAAATTGTTGTTATGCTTAACAAATGAACTTAGAATGATTTTCTTTCTAGAACTCGTCCTTGTAACAGAAATGATCAAAGAAAGAATGACAGCTTAAAATGACATCTAAGCAGTAACACCATGTAAATTGCTTTTAATTGGTGTTTTTAATTACCGAAATTTCTAAAGCATTGCATGTCAAAATACTTAAGTTAAAACTGGTCCATTATGTTTTTCTTTTTTCATCCAAACGTTCTAAGATAGCCATCTGCAGTTTGTTGGAAACAAATTACTGTATGTATTCAGGGTGCCATGTCAAGTAATTGTTTACATTCCCACAGCGAATTAATTTTAGCACCCTGGTCCCAGAGGTTTTCCTTGATTATTCTCTGCATGAGAGAGCTGCGATAGGGCCGAGAAACGGTGAACATGAGTTGTGAAGCCGCAAGAAAGAAAAACATCTGGTTACTTTGGACTTGAATCTCACTTTCATGCAGACGTCAGGTTCAGGATCTGACACTCGGGCTCAGATTGGTTGATATTTTTACACACAAATCAGTATTATTGGTCCATTTGATTGGCAATACCAAGGGGGTGGTGGGGATATCTGTCACTGCACTTCTTGCGGTAAATTTTGCCTATCTCTACCAGCAGGAAAGAATTTGTTTGCAAATACTTCAGTTTGTTTCTGACAGTGAAAAAGAAAAAAAATCAACAGAAAAACCTCTGGGACCAGGGTACCAATTTAGGGAAAAATTAAATGAGAAAAACAAGCCAAGGCAGGCGACATGCAGCCATTTTTGCCCAGAGATGTTTTTTTGATTTCCAAACAGGTGGGTGTATAGTTAACCCGTAGAAAGTGTTTTTATGGCATTTTAAGTTATGGCAATTTAAGTTATATGGC
>CM042756.1:21763011-21775511 GCA_022496165.2 Catalaphyllia jardinei
AAGTGTTTTTATGGCATTTTAAGTTATGGCAATTTAAGTTATATGGCTATATTTTAGTACTATATAATTAATTTGCTGTACATTTTAACATTTTGCGTTTCTTTTTTATCTTGTTTCAGGCTCAAACAAGACCTCCATTTATTTCATTTTTGCTCAGTCATACCACGAAGACCTGAGCTTAACATGAAAACCACAAAAGCTGTTGTGCAGAGTGCAAAGCAATCAAATGTTCAGAAAATTCAGCATAACCGGAATTAGATTTTGAGCTCAATCTGGGCAAAATTGTTTTCACAAATTTCTTCCGAAAAAAGCTGCATTTAGCAGAAACTAACTTTTCTAGCTAGGGCCAATCTATGGACAAAAAATGAGCAAAATTGCTTTTTCGACTTGCGCCTTTCTTTGGTCCATATTTATGGGCAGTGGCTCTTATGACACCATCACTTTCCTTATTTGCATTATACATGTACAAAAACACAAATATCTCAACAACAAAAAATATAATTATTCCAAAAAGGAAAATACCATTCTTCTTTACTTTGAAAAGCCTTTCAAATAAGCAGCCTTTTTCTTTTTTACTTCATAGGCAATTTAAGTTTGTAGTTACTAGAGCAAAGAAAGATATAATTTTTTTATGTTTTCTTTCTTCCCACAAACAATCAATGAATGGAACTCTCTTCCCGAGGATATTGTGAACACAATGACCGTACATAACTTTAAATCAAAGTTAGTTTAATAGTTTTTAATATTCCATTGTATTAGTTTTGTTTAGATTTCATTTTCCTTATTCAGATTTTTTACAGTTGGTGTGATTAGTCTAATGATTTTTACCGACTTACATGTACATGTAACTAAGTGTGGATAATAGATGTATGGGTAACCTTAAAATTAATGGATTGCATCCAATTATGTAAGAGTGACATCCCACTCAGGAGGGAGGCCTGGAAGAAGATAATTATATACTAACCATGTGCATCTGGAGTGTGAACCAAATCCTCCATTTGGTTCAGTCTAATGTTGGTCTGTTCTCTTTCTGGTGTGAATATCACCATCATGCAAGCATACAGATCCTTAAAGATAAAAGATAAAATGATAAAACTTTTAGCTTACTCATAAATCAACCTCAGTTATTACATATACTGTACTTAAAAATAATTGGAAAGCACTGATCCTGCTTGTGTCAATGCATTGTTATGGTGAAATACCTAGTAAGCTGTTAACCTACAAAAACATGCAGGGCTCAACGTTGCAATGGCACTGAACAATGGACCGAGTCGAGGTTGGGGTGGTCAAAAATACTGTAAATGTCTGAAAATGTCCACCCCAACCTCGCTCTGGTGCTATTGGTCGAACGCACTGAAGTGGAATGCGGGAAAGGTCCATGCGACTTGATTGAGTCCGCTGGTGACTAACTTTTCACTTCTGGTCGCCAGTCTGGCCACCATGATTTCAAGTTATTTTATTTCTTATTTATTTATTCATTTCCTAAGATCCATGGCAGAATGAATGAATGTTACCACCGTTTTCGTTGATACGTGACTTTGGAAAACAAAACACCTGTGGAAACGTTTCCAAAATTTCTGTCAGTCTTGCGTGTTATCGACAGATCGGATCGAAATCCACCAATCACAGCCACAAGTGTGACCTTCAGACCTTCTTTACGTGATGCTAGCGGGCTGTGATTGGTGGATTTTGATCCGATCTGTCGATAACACGCAAGACTGACGAAAATTTTGGAAACGTTTCCGCAGGTGTTTTGTTTTTGAAAGTCGCGTATCAATGAAAACGGTGGTAATTGTAAACCGCGAGGAATGCACAGACAATGTAATTTCTTATCAGTTTCATGTACAAAGCCGTTTAAACATGCCTTTACTATAATTACTGAAATCTGTTATATACATGCTTGGTTGAAATTCTTTACCATTTATTTAAGAAATACATGTAACATCTGTTTTCCCTTAACAATTTTAACAGCAGTATGTTGTACGAAAAGAATATTGAGTTAATTTAATTACAAAAGCTCGAGATTATTATCCAAAAGACACTGAAGGCATGTAGTGACTGTACATGTATATTCGTCGTAGCTTTCTCATGAGTAAAATTATAGTTTTCTCACTTTTTCATTGGCAAGATTTTGTAGTTCCTACAGAGCATGCGAAAGAAATAAAATACATTGATGCTAGATCGTAAACAACCGAAATGCAAACCTCAGACGATACGGGCATCAGTATCAGTTTGTTTGTTTTTTTAGATATCGGATTTCTCATTGTCTTGCTGAAACATTAATTCACATTCCAGTTAAACTATTTTTAGGTTTTCCAAAAAGCGGTTAGTACTTTGATCATTTCATGGAAATTTAACTTTTCTTCCAGGTATGCAATGTATCTCGAGCTGTAACAAAAAAAGCCTGCTTTTGACTTTCAACATTTGCATTTAATCCCGCTTTTGCGATTGAATTCAATTGCTGTATTTAGTACGTCAACACGCTTTGGAATTTTTACCCGGCGCGACTCGTCAGGATGTGTTGAATTGCTTCAAAGACTTCAACTTAAAATAAACTGTTTAAACGGCAAAAAAAAGATGATCAAACCAATTTGAATTAGGAAGGTTTATTTCAGCATTGAAATGTTCTTTTTTTGTTCACTAAGACTTACATTCAAATGTAACGTTTTTGGGGTTTGGTCTGTACAGAAAATACAAGGAAGAGACTTAAGGACGTTCATGCCCAAAAGTTCCGGCGCACAGATTTTTTTAAAACTTTCACTGCAGGTAGAAAATGATGAGATTAGATTAAAAACGAAAAAAGAATCAGGGGTCACCGAACTCGTTTTGAAGATAAGGCACATCATAGACTATAGCATTTCTAGGACTTCCAGTTACACGAGGCGATTCTGGCTGGATTCATTACTGTCGGCATATATTTAAGTTGAAGAATCATATGTAAGTTATGTGTGTTTAACACAGCATATATAGGCCTATTTGATAGATCTTTGCTACATTTGTCATTAAATCAGGTAGAATTAGCCTTAAAAAAATGCAATTTCTAAGTCACGCACACCTGAATCCACGTACCAATTTGACCCTATTTGAATAGTATTATGAGAAACAATTAAAACTTCCCACGCACAGCTTTTTTTTTGTTTTTTAGTATAATGGAAAGAATCAGAAAAGGAGGTGATCTGCCGAAAAAAGTGGGGGTCACCAAGCATCCAGCAAAAATATTCACACACCAAGTTAACGCAAAGGTCATTAGCTCTATGTTTTGTTGAGTTTTCGACTCAGTGTGCGTGCTTGAAAATGACGTGGCACAAAGTCATGTGTGCCTAACGAATAGCGTGCGCAGTAGAGATGCTCAGTAGTAATGGGTGCGAAGGACCTTAAGGCTTCCAAAAATGATTGAATAGAAGCTTGTGTGTCGTTTTGAACTCTTCCAATTCCCACCAGTTACAAACTGAAATTATAGCTTCACACACACACACACATACACACACACACACACATGGAATTGCAGCATGCAAAAGCCAATGAACATGGAAACCTGCGTATTAAAACTATAACATTTTCTTCCTGCAATAATTACTTTTTTATAACTGGGCAATTAAAATAATGAAACAAAGCAATGCAAAATTATTAACTAAGGCTTTTTTTATGTATGGTTTTACATCTTTACTTTTTCTTTGCGCTGAAGAAATCTAGGCAAAGTGATCGAGATAAGAGAAGGGATAAGAGAAGGCAGTGTTGACAGTTTGTACTACAGAAATTTTTTGGCGAACAAAAAATTTGTGATGGCGACAAAATTTTAAAAAAGTTAGGAGCCAGCTGGCCCCCAGGTTTTTTTCTAAAGTCGAGCCCTGACATGTGACCAGTGCAGGCAGTGTTAGGAGCCCTGATGGAATACATGTAAATACATGTACATTGCCGTAATTCCACCCTATACACCATGTAAATTTGACTTATGTTATATTAATATTACTCTAGAGAATACTAGTTTTTAACAAATTAATGTGGTTGCATGTTCAAAATTTGGTTTTGGGTCTGCTCAAATGAACAATATTTTATAAAGCAATAATTATTATGTGAAAAATAGCAAAAGAACAATTTCTTCAAAAAATAATTCTTAATATTTAATATTTCTAAATCTTTCTCTCTTCCAAGTTGATTGTTTCATGATAAGCAAGGTTTAGAAAGACCAATCTGGTCTCGGACCTTCTATTTGGTTTGGTTTGTTCATGTTTAAGACAGCTCCTTTAGAAAGACAGCAAATTAAATAAATTATTAAGCCATTTAGCCCCTCAGTATGACATGCACTCATGTACTGTATCAAAGGGCATGAGAATGTGCATGTGTGAAAAAACAAGTCCAGCAGTTGCTGGACTTTAAAACTAGAAACCAGATTCATCAATATTCAACAAGATACTCTGACTATTACCGACCTCATACCTGTAGAACAAACATTAAAATATTTTTGATCCTGTTTCAAGGTCCTAGAATATGGAATTCACTACCAATCATCATCAAAAATGCCTTGTCTTTTAGCATATTTAAGCATGTGATCAAACCATTTTCAAGGGTCAGACAGACTGCAACCTAAATACCTTAACACCTTATATTTATATTTTCCTCTAAACACACTTTTTCACCTGAACAATCTTAAAATATATCTTAAAATGCTGCCTAGTAGTAATAAATTGCCTGTGGGGAAATGTATCACGGCCTAGGAATGCCATAGGAAAATCGTGTAGTTTCTTGTAAGTTTCCCGATATTTATTATGTTATTTCATTTTATTTTTAAACTTTAAACGAAAAAAATTAATATCAAGATACTTAAAATCAAATTTATATGAAAAAATTAAAAGTAAAATAAAATACTTTTTAATAAAAAGCTAAATGAAACAAAAATAATCTTTTCTTGGCCTAGCAGTGCCATAAGGTTTTTCTTGAAAAAAAAATAAATTTGCTTATGGCCTATTGATGCCATAGCCCACAATGCACTTGGGTCATGATGTTTTCTACAAAAGATTTTGACAAATCATATCAGGAAGGGTGACTGAAATCAAGATCAAATGCTTAAAGATGATTTGTCCAGGTACATCCGGCAAAACTGGAAAAAAATGAGATTTTAGACTTCATAGAATCGAAATACCTAATGTATGCATGGTGTGAGCGAACTTTAGCCCGCAAGCTGCAGTACATTGACATAAAGTTCACAAATTATTATGAAGTCAGTGTGAAGTGGATATTGAAGGTATGAAAGAAGCTGTGACACACAAAATGGATGGTCCAAGACAGCTGCTTGACTATCGTTCCATTCAATAAAGGTACCCGAGATTCACTTGGGTCATAATCTCCAAGCCAGCAACTTACGCCACCACCACTAAACAACTTTGGACGCTTACATAAGTACACGAGTTGAAGACCGTTTGGCAGTAAGTGGGACTAAAGTTGTTGGGTGCTCCCTGGCAAATCTAAGGGTGGCAGTGACACACCCTGTAAATAGGTACATGGAAATAGGGGGTAGCAGCACATCCCGCAAGTGATGGATAAGCCAACAAGTGTGGCGCGTGCCACACCTGGAAATAAGGGATGAGCCAACGAGTGTGGCGCATGCCACACCCGGATAGATATAAGCCTGAGGTGGGGTCAGGGTCCCACCTGGCCTGCTACGTGCAAAGCTAAGTGACGTGTGCACCCAAAATAAAACCCAAATGCTGCCTAAAAGAAATAAGTAATATTACTATGATGTCAAATAATTACAACGTCCTTCCTGAGGGTTCCAGACAGACTGTGTGCCTGCAGCAGCATTGGCTAACAGGCCTGGTACTTTCTGAGGAATATACGAGGGACTCCAGATGTAAAGCGCAAAGCAATTGCTGGACATCTACCAAGAGTTTGAATGAGCCACGGAGGTAAGCCAGCCTCGGCTGCTGTTGTAGCTGTCCCGATTCAAAAGCTGTGGGAGGCATAAAGCTCTGTTGGAATGTGCAGGCGTTGGAGAAGAAGAAGTGTTGGGGTGACTTGGGCACTTGTGAGGTAGAGGCCAGACTGCAATACGTAGAAGGGGCCATCCAAATTGAAAGGGTGATGGGCCATGTATTTTTTAATCGCACGAACTGCACAGACAGAGCGGCCTGATGGGGCAATCAGGAGAGAGAAACCTTGGCGATAAGGGTCTGTTTTGGAGGACTTCTAGTGTAGACTTAAGGAGCCATCTGAGTTAAAGGATATATTGCTGGCGCTGAGGTGTGGCGGTGCATTGAAGTGAGAGGTGGAAGGTGAAGTAAACTCACTTGAACGTAGGAAAGCGAAGAAGGCCAATGTGAAGGCAGACCACAGCATGAGTTTGTCACAGGGAAGGATGTCAGGTGCTTGTGCCAATTCAGACTTGAGTTTCTGAAGAAGGGACATGGTGATGGGAAGGCGGCGTTTGGAGGAGAGGCCCACACTATGTTTGATGCCCCGCAGGAGTAGATGGAGTAATAGGGCATCCCGGAATGGGTCAGGGAGGTTGTTCTCAATGTGAAAGAAACGAATGCTGGCCATGTACAACTTGACAGTTCTGTAAAAAACTTGGTCGGCCAGGAAGGCAGCAAAATAACGCAGTGTAGATTCTGTAGCTGGAAAACTCTGCCATTGCCAAGAGGTGCAAAAAGTGGTACCTCCGCACGCCAGCCGAGTAAGTGCGACGAGTGGAGTCAGCAATGGCTTGAGACTGGAAGAACTCTAAACGACGTTCCAGAGGGTCCTGGCTTATTGGAAGGACAGGTGTTGGCATTGGGTCCACTGCTGGGGCGAGCTCATTGAACTGCACCATCTGCAAACGGGATAAAGAGTCAGCAATCGAGTTATCAGTACCAGCAATGTGAGCAACTAGAATTGTGAACTGGTGAGTAGCACCACTGAAAAATATGGAGCGGACGAGGTGCATGATGTCGGGGTCTCGGGAAGTGCCAGAAGCCCAGATATCAACGACTGCCTGATTGTCGCAATGAAAGAGAATTTTCTTTCCCGACCACGAATGACCCCACAGGAGGCAGGCAAGAGCAATAGGATAGAGCTCCTTCCATTGGATAGAACGACCTTGATGGGGAGGTGGCCAGGTGTCAGCAATCCAATGCCAGAGTAGTAAATGCCATATCCAAGGGTCCCAGACCCATCTGTAACGAGGGCCAAATCTGGGGATCTTGACCAGTATGGATCAGGGATGATCGCTTGGCCATTCCAAGTGGCGGCGAGCCTCAAGGTTCACGGAAATGTGGCGACGGGGGAGTCTAGCAGTTGTACTTAGGTCAATAGAGTACTTAAGCGGTGACGTCACGTTTCCATGACACCGAAAAACACAGTTCTAAACAAAGACTCAGTTCTATTCAAAATGGCGACGCTGTCAATCGCTTCACTGCTTTCTTTCTTCTCAGAAGAAAAGAAATCCATTCAAAAAGGAGAAAACCACTATAAGTCCGATCATGTAGAGGCATTTAGTTATCAGCAGGGCATTTTACGTGGAGAAGTACACGCAAGTATGAAAAAGAAGGTTTATAAAGCCACGGTGAGTTAAGCTGTTGTTATTTTTAAACATCGGACAAAGAAGCTCACAATATGAAACCTTGCTTTCATCTTTCTTGAATCAAAAGACTTATTCTTATTAGAAGCAACTTATTCGTTTAAGTACAGGAGCTTTTAGTTGAATTTGTAGCTTTTAGTCAAATTTGTAGCTTATTTTCAGCTAGCTTCGACATCATAGCGCTCGTTCGCTCTCACCGGTTGAGTTGTGTGTCAAAAGATATAACTTAAGCTTAGGCTCACGACCTTGCTGAAACAACTCTTTGTTGATCTTCGTTGTACCAAACGTCTTTCATTTTAATATCTTACAGATTTTCTTCGATGATCAACTGGAAATTAAATCAACGGAATGCGAATGTCCAAGAGGTGCGTTTAAATGCAGTCATGCGGCCGCCCTGTTTATTCATGGTATTTACAACTTGAGTCGAACAGACGTAGAATGTCAGTGGAGGAAGAGGAAGTCGAATACTTCACTCTCATCTCAAGCGGTGTCAGAAATGTTTCCCCCGCCAAAAAAATACGCTGCTTTGCTGAGGAAACCGACGCAAGCTGATCGTTCCTCGTTGTACGAAGACCTGAAGGAGTATGGAAAGTTCACAGGACTTTGCTGGCTACTCAGCCCCGAGCCACCTGTTGCCAAAAAGCTTCCTATCCCAACTATCGAGGAGATTATTTTCTCTGAGGAGTCTCTTCTAGCTGGAGGACGTCAAGACCAACTGGACTGTTTGGTTCGTCGTTCAAGGATAAAGGAAGAAGATGTTTTAAGTATTAGCGAGATAACTATTGGCCAGCGAGACAACCCTGCCTGGCAAATGGCAAGAAGGGGGCGCCTTACCGAAAGCAACTTTGGTTCCGTCCTCAAGGCAAAACGAATCACTCCTTCACTTCTGAAACGTCTTCTGGGAGAATACGACTTGTCAAGGGTGAAAGCAGTGCAGTGGGGAGTGAACAATGAGGAAGAAGCAATTAAAGCATTCACCCTCAAAACAGGGAAAACTGTAAAAGAAACTGGGATATGGTTTCATTCCTCAGGAGTCCTTGGTGCGTCTCCTGATGGCCTCGTGGATGATGAAACTGTCCTTGAGTCAAAGTGTCCGTACACTGAGCGAAACCTCACCATAGAAGAGGCGGTGAAGTCAAAAACCTTTTGCCTGGAGAAAAGTGAAAGCGGCGAGGGTTATGCCTTGAAGAGAGACCACGTTTACTGGGATCAAGTCCAGGGAGAAATGTACTTTTCACATAGAAAGTTTTGTTATTTTGTGGTATGGACAACAAAGGATGTAGCTATTGTGAAAATAGAAAGGGATGAAACGTGGGCAGCAAACATCCCATTTTTAACGCAATTTTATTTTGATCATATCTTTCCCAAAATAGTGGATGGAGAATTGTAATTTGTAATATAAATTAAAATTAAGATTGGTGTTTTTTTTTTTTTAAAACCAATAACATTATTTAGAGTAGAGTAGATTGGGAGAGGGGTTCCTCTGCAAAACATTGGGCGGGAGAGTGTGAACTGCCCCTGAAAAGCTGAACCTTCACTTTTTTAAAAGATCGGAATATCTGATTTTTCATGTAACTGCTTGTGCATTCTCAGACCTGAACTGATACCAGTATCAATGTACATACCTTAATATATCAATTACCTTTATCCTAGAAGGCTTATGCATGTGTCGGTATCAGTATACTAAACAGCAACTGTGTTTCTCGAGACTGACCACTCCCAGATTTTGTTTTGGTTTGGACCCCTCTGGAAATTCCAGTTTAGCTTGAGTTCATACTTTCCTTAAAAGTTTTGGTCTTTGAGAACTTACCCCCTCCCCCCTCCCTTTCTGTAGGGATTTCCCATGACCCTATGTGAAGTGGGTAAGGAAATGTTTTGACAAACAAAAACATTTGTTACTTGTGCTTAAATCTAAAAACCTTCTAAGACTCATTGATACCCTATTTAAATATTTCAATAGCCATTGTTACTACTGGTGGTAGAGATTGGGCTTTGTGCCAACTGGTGATGTTTTAAAAAATCAATATTTGTCTTCGTGATAAAATTGGCTACATGCAAGTTCTTGTTGAATAACTATGTTAAATGATATTTTTTAATATTGTTGTCTGTAATTAGCCCATGGTGTACAAATTTAAATGTAAAATTTTAACATACACTTATTACAAGAACAAAACTAATCAAAAACCATATCTTCGCATCCCTCTTTGATTAAGGGAAATTGCAAATTTACAAGTGCAGAACATAATTGAAATAATATATCAGCATAGCAACGCAGATAAGAAGGAACGAAATTTAAAATCCTGAAGTCCTTCAGCCTAGCATTGGCTCTCTCCACATGAATCCGACATTTGGCGATGGCCTTGGTAGCCTTTGCCTCACTCTCTGTGAAAGTTCCATTATTTAAGAAGGGTGGGATATTGACTGAAACACCATGGGGTAAAATGTCCAGAATGAGGAATCCTTTGTCAGCCAGCACCATATCCCCAGCTGTCAAATGCCTGAGCAGACCAGACTGTTCCACAATGGCCTTGTCTGAAATAGAACCTGGATACAGCTGACTGACATAAGTTATGACAGCATTTGGAGCAACTCCTACAATGACTTTGAATGAATTCATCCCTCTATATGATGAGTATGTGGCATTTTGTTGACTCATCAATCGAGGTGCAGCAACCTCAATGTCTGTGCAGTCGATGACAATCCGACAAGATCCAAATTGACCGAACGAGCATGGTGCTGAGATCTTGTTTTTCTCTCGAGAGGGAATTGTTGTCATAAGGTCATCAAATAAAATGCCATGCAAAACATGAATGAATGTGATTACAATATTAGTAATTGTGGCCACACTACAATGAAACAGTTGGGCCAGGTGAAGATTTGTATAGTTTTGCCGGACTTTCATCAGAGTAATAAAGACCTGGTCTTCAAAACTTATCAATTGCACATTCCAACCAGCAAAATAGCTTATGGAATCTTTAAACCTAAGAGCATAGTTTACAACGATGTCGAAGACCTTTTTTGTTGGAAGGCCCGTCTCCATACGTATAACATCTTCCTCAAGCCCGGCGACAGTGTATCGTATACCCTTGTACTGGAGTTTTCCTTCAAGGTCCTTAAACTCCCTCTTGGCAAGGTCAAGTTGTGCTTCCAGGATAACCTCCCGTGTTGTCGGCACACTTTCCTCTATGTCGACATCAGAAGTCGATGGTTGCTCATTTTTCCTAGCAGTGTCTATCATCTCCAGTAAGGAACATTTTTTTGGCTCATTCTCCTTTTTTTTCTTTGACGGTGGTCCCCTTTGCTCGGCAAACAGTTTCTCCTTGTTGCGGTCGTAAACCTCCGGACCATTTGCTTTCTGGCCGTCCCTAAAATGACAGCTGCATACTCTGGAATGCTTGCTAGGCTCACGATTGTCTCTCCTGTTTAAAAAATGTATAGCCATAAAATGAAAAAGCTACTGTACAAATTATTCACTAAAAGCGTGAAATGTGGTTTGGAGACCTTTTATTTATAGCGAAGTGAAATCGGCTTGTGACAACTCGATCGATCGATCGATCGATCGCACATCCAACAAATATTTTCAGAGGGGTCTGTGCCTAAATTCAGAAACTAAGAAACGAGTTAAGATTAAAAGCCTTAGCAGAGTGAAATGGTAAGACTTTAAAGGCAATAAAGACAGCAATAAACTGAATTAAGACAATGGTTCGAGAATTTCATTCCCTGCTTGAAGATTCTCCTCTCCTGACTTCCATTTCGCGCGAATCAAGTCAGTAGTAAGTCCGCTAAAGTTATAAAACTTTGCATCAAATTCTTAGTAGTCTTAGCAGTTGTGAAATTTATAGAGATCCGTCATACCTTATCAGTCGAACCCATTGCTTGTACTCGTCTTGCTGCTTTTTAGCACTGGGAAAAGCGAAGAATGCGCACCGGTTGGCTTCCGACGAATGGTTGCAGTTCGGAGCAAAACAATAGACCATTTTTCCCCTTTAGCTCGTCCCTTTACGTGTCCAAATCAATTGATATAATTGTCTGATGATCTTGTGATCTTTCTTGCCCTTTTGTGGGGTTCTATGCGATAATCGAGAGGTTTCAAAGACAACGTGACCCACGCGGCTGTAATTATGGAGTTTGTTTAGAACTGAGTTTTTTAGCGCCATGGTAATGTGACGTCACACTTAAGGACTCTATAAGGCAATGCAGGAATATGCGCCCCACAGGGATGATGCGACAGGCCCAGTTAAGTTTACCTATGAGGGAAAGCAACTCACCCTTAAGGCACTTTTTACGAGAACACCAACACTGAAGTTCAGCAAGAAGCTCCTTGAGTTCGTCTTCTGGTAGGGCACTCGCCATACCATTGGTGTCAATTAATATTCCAAGGAAGACCAGGGAAGTGGTCAGACCTTCCAGCTTCTCAGGAGCCAGAGGGATCCCGAGGTGTGAGGTCATGTGGGATCATAATGTTGACATTGTCAGCACAGGTCTTGGAGTTTGGTGGCCCCACAGTGAAGTAATCATCTAGGTAGTGCATGAGTTCAGTAATCATGTAGTTGTTTTTAAGAATCCATTCAAAAGCATCGGCAAGACGGTTAGAGAGGTATGGAGAGGAGCGCAAGCCGAAGGGTAAACAAAGGTCGATGTAGTACTGGCCTTCCCAATGTATGCCAAGAAGTTCCAAGTCAGCTGGATTAACAGGACAGAGGCGAAAAGCATGTTTTATATCAAGTTTAGCCATCAGAGCATTCTGGCCGTACCGGGCAACAAGAGCAAGAGCTTGATCAAAGGTGGCATAGTGTAATGTGTAAGTTTCCTTGGATATGAAGTCATTCACCGAGGAGCCATAAGGGGAGGAGAGATCCATGATGATGCGCCATGTTCCATCTTTCTTTGGTACTACCCCTAGTGGGGAGCATTGTAGATTTTGAATTGGAGGTTCTTGAAAAGG
>CM042756.1:21783011-21810315 GCA_022496165.2 Catalaphyllia jardinei
ACTCCCAACCTGGGCACGCCGGATCATCACCTTTTTCGTGGTATTTGTATCGCTATTGTTTTTACTTTATATTCTTCCTGCTATTCTCTCAGGTGCTTTGTTTTTTTCTTGTGTTATATATATTGGCTCTTCGTGAGTTACCAACCCATTTGACTGTGGTTGTCGTCTTGTGCAAGTTCCTATAACGGTTTTGAAAATAATTTTCATGTGTGCGAACGCAGTGAGTTAAAATGAAAATGTATTTTCTATAGGAGTTGATTACGGAACGTCAGTGCTCACACCTTGTTTCCTTTCTCACCTTCCTGTGCATTACTGTTACGTAATACCTGTCAAGTATGCATGATTTCTGTACCACATGGGAGTTAGGTGTCATAGCATATTCTGCTATATAGTCCAGTAGCCCTATGCTTATTTCACTTCTCGCGTCACCAATATAGCTTTACTGTATTCTGCTTTCCCCCCCCCCCCCCCCCGGTCGTCCTTTTCTTTTGTGTTTCTTAGCAAGTTTTGCTTTTTGGTTGTTATTTGTAGTTACTTAACTATTCATATTTTCGTCCCATCTTGACACCCGCAGGCCGTCCAAGCTCTTATGCACATGGGGACTGGTTCAGGTGTGGAAGGCCAGGTCACTGGGCCAAAGATTGCAGGGCCTCCAGCTTCTACCCCCGCCCTTTCGGCCAGTACAAGTCTACCGCCTTTGCCCCAGCCTCCACCACCACAAACGCTTCAGGAACCGGACTTAAGGGAATCGGACATTCACGAGGAATACGATAAGTTTACGGATGTACTTCAGGTACTTAACCGTTTTGAAATCAACGAAGATCTAGGACGGAATAACAATGTAAAGGGCAATTTAAAGAAAAATTTAGACTTTTGGGTATTCTTAGCTGCTTCACCCTTCATTTTAAACGAAATTAAATTTGGTTATCGTTTGCCTTTCTGGGATGTGCCGCCTACATATTATTCAAAGAACAACGCTTCTGCCCTGAAAAATATTGACTTTGTAGAGAATTCTATCACTGAGCTACTGAAGTCTGAACGCATAAAGCAATTGTCTTACAAACCACTTGTCGTCAATCCATTGTCGGTTTCCATTCAGCCTAATGGAAAGAAAAGGTTAATTCTTGATTTGAGATATGTTAATCACTTCCTTAAGAAACTGAGGATTAAGTACGACGATTGGAAAATTGCTTCCCTTATGTTTCGTAAGAATGGTTATATGTTTTCTTTTGATCTTAAGAGTGGCTATCATCACGTTGAGATCTTCCAACCACATCAAACATTCTTAGGTTTTTCATGGGAGTTTTAAGGGGAGACGCGGTTTTACGTTTTCACAGTTCTTCCTTTTGGCCTTTCTGTAGCTCCTTATATCTTTACAAAGATACTCCGCCCTTTGGTTGGATGGTGGAGGGCTAACGGTATTTACATCGCGGTATTTTTAGACGATGGTTGGTCCATAGCTGACGACTATAATTCAGCAAATATTATAGCTAGTAGGGTTCATTCTGACATACATTTAGCCGGATTTATAACGAATAGGGAAAAGCCAATTTGGGAACCAACGCAAATTATTACTTGGTTAGGATTGGTCTGGAACTCCACTCTGGGTACTATTAGTATTACACCCCGGAGGGTCCAAGATATCGTTGATTGCGCGGCTTTTATTGAAGCTCAAAAATGCACAATTTCAGCCAGACAATTGTCATCATTTGTCGGGAAAGTTATGTCTACATGTCCGGTTACTGGAAATTTACCCAGAATTACTACCAGACACTGTCAGATGACAATTGCTATTGCTGAGCATTGGGATACACCTATGATTTTAGACGAGTATTGTAAGGACGAAATCGTTTTCTGGAAGAATAATATCCATTAACGCAATTTTAAAAACTGCTTTGTTTTCCGCAAACCTCAGAAAGTAACTTTTTCAGATGCTAGTAATATTGCCTGCAGAGCTGTTTCTTATATCAATGACGGCGAGCATGTTTGCCACAAGATGTGGACGCAGGACGAAAGGAGTAGAAGTTCTACGTGGCGAGAATTAAGGGCAATTGAATTCTCACTTCTGTCTTTCCTTCCTATTTTAAATTCATCACATGTTAAGTGGTATACCGATAACCAGGCCACTGCCAAAATCGTTGAAGTCGGTAGCATGAAACTCGAGTTACACACGCTTGCCTTAAAAATATTCAAGATATGTTACGAACACAACATTCATTTGGATATTGAATGGGTTCCTAGGGATCGCAATGCCAGGGCAGATTTTATTAGCAAACTGGTGGATTTTGACGATTGGCAGGTCATCGAGGATGTCTTCAAAGACTTAGATGGTCTTTGGGGTCCCCATTCGGTGGATTGTTTTGCCACGTATTACAACAGAAAAATCACCAGATATTTTTCTAGATTTTGGAACCCGGAAACGTCGGGCATTGACGCATTTATGCAGTCGTGGGAAGTTGAGAACTGCTGGTTAGTTCCGCCAGTCTATCTTATTCCCAGAACGCTTGCCTACATGTATAGTCAGGGAGCCAAGGGCACCCTTATTGTTCCACTGTGGAAGTCGGCCGTGTTTTGGCCCCTGTTAACCATTATTTATTGCAGTTTCATCCAGGATTTAAGAGTTTTGTCTATGCCTAAAGCTTTGATGCACGGGTGAAATCACAATTCTATTCTGGGTTCACCAACTACTCCGGGATATGTAGTGGCTTTAAGATTGAATTTCGTTCCTTCGGGGTAAGAATCTGAAAGGTTGGCCTTTCGGCCACAATCTAGCGAGTGGAACTTGTGCTGACTACGAATAGCACCTTGGCAGTGTTGCGTTATTTATTTCACTTTGGTCATTATGTATGAGGTAGATGTGCTGACAACGAATAGCACCTTATCAGTGTTGAGGCATTTATTCCTTTTCGGCCATGTGTCAATGTGCAGAAATTGTGTCGACAACGAATAGCACTCCAATAGTGCTGTGTTATTTATTGCCCTTAATGAATGTACTTGTGTTGAGAACTAATAGCACCCAGGCTGTAGTACTTATTTCCGTTTAGTCATGAATCAGTGAGTAAGATTGTTCCACCTCTACACCCCTCTGTTATGTGTTTTTCCTTTTTATTTCCTGAACAGGCCATCTCTGCCTTGTCCTGTTGGGCAAGTCTTAATGGATCTTTAGCTCCCTTCAAGCTGCGCCTCATTATTGATCAGTTTAAGGCCAGACAACCTTCGACAATGAATAGATATTTACTTGAGTGTCGTAAATTTATGCGTTGGTGCAACGATGTTAAGGTTCAACTCGTCTTGCCACTAGAGCGTATGGTTGTAGCCGCCTATTTGTCTCAACTTCACAGGAAGACTGGTTCTCCCAGCACTGTTAGTATGGCTTATGCTGCATTAGTCTGGTTACACGATGTAGTAGATGTAACTTGTAGTAATAAACCTTTGAAAACCGGAGTGTGTAGAAATGTTGTTGAAGCCGCGAAACGTAATGGCACACAACGGAAGAATAGGAAGCTCCCTCTCTATTGATATGGTCAAGAGAATAGTTGCTAGGCATGGCAAGGTAGACGCTAATCTAAAA
The DNA here is from genome assembly GCA_022496165.2 of Catalaphyllia jardinei. Classification (NCBI taxonomy): domain Eukaryota; kingdom Metazoa; phylum Cnidaria; class Anthozoa; order Scleractinia; family Caryophylliidae; genus Catalaphyllia; species Catalaphyllia jardinei. Next base: position 21,786,583 of record CM042756.1, read on the forward strand.
GATCTGCGAATTTCAGTCATAGTTCTCTTAGGTTTTGCAGGTTTCTTCAGATTCAATGAGTAAGCAAATATCAAAGCTTCGCATATAACTTTCGCTGATGACCATATGTCCATTGTTATACCAAGTAGTAAAACAGATGTCTACAGGGAAGGTAATAAAGCCATTATTGCTAGAACAGGCAATGCCACTTGTCCAGTTAATATGGTCCTTAGGTATATGTCTGCTGCAAGAATGGACCATAATGCAGACGGTCTCCTAATCAGGCAGTTAGTATTTCAGAAAAATTATAATACTTATGTTTTAGGGAACAAAGTAATTTCGTATTCTAGGTGTCGAGAAATTTTTTTGGAAGCTCTCAAGGCTCTAGGTTACGACTCCAAACTTTTTGGGTTACACAGTCTTAGGTCTGGTGGGGCAACCGCTGCCGTAAATTCACCTAGCGGCCCTGTATCAGACAGGTTATTAAAATTACACGGGCGATGGAAATCCGATTAAGCCAAAGACTTGTATATTCAAGAAGATATATCTGCACGGCTTTCAGTTTCATCTAGCCTAGGTATTTAATTGCTATCATTAAGTTTCCACGCGTGGTAGGACACGCCAACGTTTTTGCTATCTTTTAGTTACAGCCAAGTTTTGTATGTTTATAATCAGTGCTTTCACTATAATTTAACCGTATCATATGTATTGTGCAAGTGTACTAGCTTAATAAGGATTTAGCTTCGCGTATCGTATTTCTGTGGGCTAAAGCAATGTGACCGTTTATACACATTGTGCTCGAATACAGTAATAAAGCTTATATTGGCTCTCCGTGAGTTACCAACCCATTTGACTGTGGTTGTCGTCTTGTGCAAGTTCCTATAACGGTTTTGAAAATAATTTTCATGTGTGTGTGTGAACGCAGTGAGTTCAAATGAAAGTTCTTTATCCGACTGCTGGTCACGGTCTCAAATAGACTAAATGCCCAGCAGTCAACTGAAATTGTCCACCAAATTTCCACAGAAATCCTTGTCAAAACGTATTGAGAGTATTTGATGTTTGTTAAGAAGTGCAAAGCGATTGTAAAAATTATTTTGGATTTGTAGTAGAATAATTCTCAGGAATTCTCTGAGCTCTTTGACTGCTGGGCATTTTGTCTACTTGAGACTGACCGGCAGTGTGATCGTGCAAATTGCAAGAACGTGGCGATTTTGTATGTACAAGCTCGGAGAATTTGTATGCTCACTCCATACATAGTTTAGGTATTTCGATTCTATGAAGTCTAAAATCTCACATTTTTTTGGACGTACCTAGATGAATCATCTTAAAGCGTTTGACCTTGCATACAGTCACCATTCCTGATTTGATTTGCCGCCATCTTTTGTAGAAAACATCATGATCCAAGTGCATTGTGGGCTATGGCATCGATAGGCCACAAGCCAATTTTTTTTTTCAAGAAAAACCTTATGACACTGCCAGGCCAAAGAAAGATTATTTTCGTTTCATTCAACTTTTTATTAAAAAGTATTTTATTTTACTTTTTATATTTTTCGTATAAATTTGATTCAAAGTATCTTGATATTATTTTTTTTCGTTTAAAGTTTAAAAATAAAATGAAATAACGTAATAAATAACGGGAAACTTACAAGAAACTACAAAATTTTCCTATGGCATTCCTAGGCCACCACAGAAATCTCTACTCCTCATAAGTTCAGCTTCTCAGAGATTTCCCTGACACAGTCACTCCTCCCAAGTAATCTACAAATTTTAAATTTAACGTTAATTAACCTATTTATTTTAGTTTTTATTCTGCTTGTAATTCATTGTGTGGCAAAATAAAATAAAATAAAAATTAATAAATAAATAGTACCCACACAGCTGGATCTAGAATCCTTCCTCCCCCCACCACCCACTAGCTAAAGAACCATGGTGTTCCCCTTGCTCGGAAATACAGGACTCCTCTTAAATTGAATTTTTAAGAACCTATGAATAATTTCTGTAAGTGTTGGCCAATGTAATCAAGGTTGTTAGGTGACCTCTTTTCCTTTATAGATTGGCCAGTATTTTTTGCAGGCTAACCTACCTTATCTATATTACATAACCATAGAGTTTTAAAACTACTGAATCCAAATATTGTGATCTTCTCTTTGTGAAGTTTGCTACATAGTTTGTGTTACAACTTACTGTAATTGACTAATGTTAGTTTTGATAGCTCAAATCCCCCCTGCAAAAATAACCGAAGTTCTGTCTTCAACACTCAACAAGCTCCTGCCTTGAGAATGATAACAGTAAAATATTATTAGTCAATTAGTGTTAAATTTAATGAACAAAAAAAGTTGTATTGACCACATTTTTCTAAACCCTGGTTTTAATCCTCTGTTTAGTTTGGTTTGGTTAGGTCAGTTCTCTTGCTGGTGTGGATGAGTGTGTCCCTATCTTGTTAGGATAAATCCTTAAATAAGAGATAAAAGAAGCAAGTCTTAGTTCACAAGTTAATTGGACTGTCGGGTAAGTAGTATTTTAAAAACACTTCTGGGCTGCCGGTTATCTAGACACTATCTATACAAAAAGAGCCTTATGCATTGTGTATTAGGACCATACTCCATTCATAAGTGTTTATAGCATCATAGGTCTAGGGTCAGTCGGATTATGCCAGCATAATTTTGAGCATAATACTACATCTGGAGCATCAGGCATAATGCCGGCATAATACTTTTACACCATAATACCATTGTTTCTGAAAACGGTGAGAAGTGTATGCAAATTTTGCCAGCAACTAGCATTTTCTCAGTACAAAGTTGAAGTGGGAATATTTTTGGAGCTTGATACCTTAGACTTGTACCCAGTGCATTTTGAGGTAATCAAAGGCCTGGTTACCTCTTTATGCCAGGCTTCCAAGCTTCTATATAGTTAGTGGTTAGTGGATTGCATTGTTGGCACTTGCTCATGAAATGTTTAACTGAATAATTACTGTAACCCCCGCATGGTTTTTGGCCCCGAGGGGGCACCTTAGACTGGAGACTGGTAGATAGGTGGAAAAAATCTTGATGTGATCGCTTGCACGCCCACACGGTATCAACCCTTTGCCCAAAAATGGTCATGGATGGCCAGCAAAGAGGCATGCATGCAAGGACTTGTGGGATCGGCGCCTTTGTTTTATTGTTTTATTAAGTTTACTGACCCTGCCACGAGCTTTGTCCTTGGTTCAGATCTCAAGTTCTAGCGTCCATGAAAAGCCTCTGTTTTTGCCATCTTATTCCCTACATGTAAGAAATTTGCTTCAAGATGCCCAAGATTCTGATCTAATGCAAATTGAAGATGCTTTCAAAGATCCTGAAGGTAGATTTTTAGACAGCTAAGAGGGTATCGTAGGAAATTCTGAAGTACAGTCAAACCCTGCTATTTGGAATTTGGTTAATTCCAAGTCCCCATTATTTCGAAGTAATCGTTCTTTCCCTACACCTTAAAGGAACATAATCACGTTTTTGCGCATGCGCAAGAGTTTGATTTTTGTTTAGGAGGTCAAGAATTCAAAGATGCGAGAATTGATATAGAGCTTTCACAAATCCATTTGCATCATCCTCAATCAACTTTGGCTTTGCCCTAAAACTTCTCAGAATCAAAGATCAGTGATACACGGTTCTTGTTAAGTGTCAGTTTCTGTGTAATCAAGACCTTTCAGTGTTAACTTCAAAGCCATTTGACAGAACTTCGAGTGGAGGGAAATGTTATGGCGCTGGACGAAGATGGCTTTCTCCTGGCAGCTTTCAGAAAGGTTTAGAAAATCGAGAAAGGACTGAGAAGTAATGGAACCCGCAACATAGCAGGATTTTTGCAAAGAAACCGATTCACAAGGCTTGGGAAAGACTGAAAGGATCACGCTCGTGCCAGCGTTTCTTTGTTGACATTTTACTCAGGGAAGCAGACCTTTACTCGTTGGTTTTTTTTCTCAATATTCAGATATTCTATCAGGTTCTCATCTTCACTCAGGTATACTCTGTGAGATTGACTCCGATTTATGTGTATCTAGCTATCAGGACAGTTTTGTAAATATGATTAGGACTCGTGTATAAAATTAGTAAAATTTCCATCATAACATTTGCACATCAGCATCTTCAGGCTTGTTATGAACCACAGACTTACCATTGCCTTGATTATGCATTACTCATGCAGCTTTTCACATGTTCTATTACTACGTTGGTCAATACAGTTTTTATTTGCCTTTAACACGAAAAAACAAGTCGCTTTCCCTCACTAGTTGAGTGAGTTGACCTTTCTTCCTGTAATTGCATCGGCATGACGCAACAAAGTGACAGTTCTATTGTTTTCCGATGAAAGAAACCAGTCAAGTTTGCGTTTGTACTACATCGCGATAGTGTCCCTTTAAGTCAACCCCGTTATTTCGAACTTGTCAACAACAGAACTGTGACAAGAAGAAACTCCCAAGCGACCAACAAAGAGTGAGGTCTGCCAAGGAATCGAGACTCTTTCACGCTACAGTTTGTTTGCTGTAAAGGGAACCGAGCCAGTTGTCATTCGACAAAATTATTAGAAAAAACTAACAGCAACAGAGTACTCAAAGATTTTTCAATGCAACAGCATCTGCTGAAGTTATCTGAGATCTAATTACTGTATTTTTATTTAATCAGTATCTTTCATCAAACTGTACTGTATTTTACAAAAAGTGTTCATTATTACAAATTTTACGCTTCCCCGGTTATTTTGAAACCCCACTATTTCGACCTTTTTCCCATTTCTCTTAGGACTTCAAAATAACGGGGTTTAACTGTATACTAGAAATTTGAGGCCAGTGTGGTTCAGTTGCAACTAAATAGCTAAAACCCTTCTGATCATCAGTTTTACCTTTGGCATCTCATTTATTTGGATCCCTTATTTTTACCGCTGAGTAATCTTACGTGGTGTACAGCCCATGTGACGGCTTGGTGACTGGCAGGGATCCAAATGTGAATGTTTGTGGCGTTTTCGTTGAGGACAAAAAGCTTTACTGTAATTTGCATATATGGCAACTGTAACGTGACACTTCTGGTTACATCTCAGAAAAAATATTGACTTCTGTTCTGCTTTCGAGATACGTTTGCTCGTATATTAAGACAAATGGTTTGTTTCAGTATCAAACTATAACAAAAAGAGTGGTTTGATATTTTTTTCCAGAATCCACTTCGTGAGATCATTAAGTAAAAAATTTCATGTGATAGAATGAGTTAAACAGAATGTGTTGCTTAGTTGATTCTTTGGATCGTATTTATGGTAAGATGCCTAAGTTACTTGAACAGTATGAGTGATATAGTAAACTATATAGATATAGTTTACAAAAAAAAAAAAAATTTTAGTTCATACAATAACATTCAATATTATTGTTTTCAATCAGCAGAAATTAAAGACAGCGGGGTCTGCTTTAGTGATAACTATTACTGGTCTAACATTTCTTTCAAAATTGAAAGACTAGGGATGTTTATTAATAGGTACGAGCCTATCGGGGGTGGAGTTAAAGTATCATTTTAGTCCAGCATAATTTGAGCGCAATACCTCCGCCTGAGCATAATTTTGAGCATACCGGTAATACCTGAGCATAATTTTGAGCATAATACCCTGGTTTCATGGGTGACGCCCGAAAGCACAATACTCTACTTTTCGAGAATAATCCGGGAGACCTTTCATAGGTCACTGTATGGTAAAGTTGTGTCTAAAGAACGTGTCATATATTGCCACATTCCAAGAGCACGTGTTACGCATGCATATTTAAGGTCATGAGTGGACTGTATAGTCCCGTCTTTGATAGTTAAACTACATTTTTATACAAGATAATTGGTTAACTTTGTAATTGTTATAACTTACATTTGGTTTTCGCTGGCTATGTATTAGCACAAATTAAGTTTATAATACACCTGCTAACGTACCTCTTGCACCTCTTCACATACGCCAGTTCGCTCCTCGACAGCCTCAATGATTGTTCAAACAACGCTGTAAAACACCTCAACCAAAACAGAATCTCATACTTGATATTTTCCATCCAGCCAGGCGTTTAAACACAAGGTAAAAACACTAAAAGTGTTAAAAATGTTTTCCCACGTGTCCAGTTGAAAATTTCCGCCATCTTTTGTCGCTTGGCGCCAGATTCCAAACTGTCAACAGGAAGTCGAACTCCTTTTGGAGTACTTGGAGTTTGAACATCCGGTATCTTGACGGATGACTTTTTCCGTGTGTTACGACAACTTTTCTACTGTAAAGCGGAAATCCTACTCAAACGAGCGCAAAACGAAGTTTCTTGAGTGGGCGTGAATGTTTTGCCAGGCCACTGAGACAAAAAATTAAACATGACTGAACAGCTAGTTACAAGCTTGGTTACGGACATCTACTTAAAAAACAGCTTTTAAATATTAAAAAGCAGTTTGAGTTTTATTTACCATATTTAATTCAATTTTAATTTGATTTATTTCTATTTTTAGCTATTTTTAGTAGACTATCGGATGCCGCGAGAACCTGATACTATAATGGCACCACAAGATTTTTAAAAATCTCAGGAACTTTACAACTTGAAAAGAGGAACAAGAATTTTTTTTTTACAGGGAGTGCCTAGGAAGAAGTAATCTCCTCTGACACACCTTACAACGGAAGGACAATCTTTTGCTTCTACATTACCTAATACAATTCGACGGCAGAATACAAAAACAATTAACACTTAATGACTGGTCCCGAGGGGAACAGTGAATTTTGTTTCCCGAGAACTCAATGTTTCCAGAGACAAAGTCGAGGGAAACATTGAGATTCGAGGGAAACAAAATTCACTGTTTCCCTCGGGGCCAGTCATTAAGTGATTTTTTTATATAGCAAAACAAAACAAAAGCAAATTTTGAAAAATGCGCCGAGATTCCAGCGACAACATCAGGCAACCTCTGATCACGTGCAACTGCGGTCAACATTTCGCGGGTAACGTTTCCCGTTTGACGTCATAGTTTTCGCAATGTTGCCCGCTCGTGACATTTAGCGGCAAACAGTTTCATTGTTAAATGTCATGTGACCATGAACTAGCCAATGAATGGGTGCGCTATTGCGGGAAAGAAGCCAGCTATATAACAATAGGTGATATCAAGCTGATTCAGTTGAGTTGGGTTGTTTACTTGTAATGTTTGTAACCGCTGTTTGTTTTCTTTTCCTTCTGTAATTGAATGGAATATGAACAAGAATATTCAAGTGTTATCGAATTATGAACTACAAGTTCTTACAGAAATGATAGTGATATTAGTCACCAAAGTGATTTGATTAAAACCTTCTCGTTCCTCAACGAACATCCTAAATTTTTAGCCTTACGTCAAATCAGAATTGGCTTCCTTTTATATAGGAACAGTTAGGTCGTAAATTTAAGTTTAAGCTGAGGATCGGAAGCGTCAAGTCACAGAGACAAGGATAAAATAACGACGATAAACGAGGTCTTACGAGGAGAGGCTGTGCTTACGCAGCACCTAGTCAATGTGACTAATAAAGACTATATGCCAGATTGAAAGCGAAAAAAAGGCGGGTAAATGCAAGGTGTTCCCATCCGGACATAGTTTGTTTAACAGTCAACAGTTACATATTCTTTCATGTTAACATTTCCATTATCCAGCAGGCAGAGCATCAAAGAAACAACAAACTGTTTTTTTTTTAAAGAGTGTATGTCTGCCAGATTTGATTCACTTTTATATAAACTTATTACAAATCACCGTCACGGTACAACGGAAAACGCTACATAAACGTCACGTACAAAGAGACTTAATCATCACCTGAAATAGAAAAAAAAATAGAAACTGAAAAGTACACCGGATGTGTCAGGCCGAAAAAAGCGTGCCCAATAACCGCAAAGGTTACTGCTTAATCTAAAACTGAGTTCCTGCCGAACACATGAATACTACATATGGATCACTTCAACAAGAACTCGTCACATCTCAGAACTTTATTCCTGTCTCCGCTGTTTAAAGCTATCATGACAACTGAAATTCATGCTCTTTCCGCCAAGTTGGAAGAACGAGGTAAGTAAAATGCAACTGAATATATTTTGTCAGCCTTTTCAGATTCATTTTCAAATTTGTGTCACATAGTATGAAAAAGTCTAATTAACTTAACTATATCGTAACCCCAAAGAGTCGGACTTCAGTTATTGAAATACTTCTGGCGCCCGCGCCGGCAAGAGCTGGTTAATCGTTCAGTTCAACTCACCATCAAACACGCAGGCATGGTCAAACTAAAAATGAAATTAGTCAAGTATCAATTGGAGGAAGTTGCAGACAAAATGAAGTATATATATTATCGAAATTAATATATCAATAGCTCCCAAGGCTTCGCACTAGTTTGCTCAGTGGAGAGAAAAGAAGAAAAGAGAATGATAACCAACTGTTTAGGATAAATGACCACAAAAGTGACGATTTGTTTTGAAACTGAACCATTAAAGCGACGATCTGAAATTGAAATCTCTTCAGGAAATGTGGTGATCAAGTTGTATTTCATGTAGCAAATGAGGGTGAAGCTCTCTATACTGATATTTTTTTTTTATTTTTTATTAATGACCATCAACGTACTCCTTAGGTGATACAGTTCTGTTTATGTCTTCACTACGTTACAAGTGATAAGTTTCATAAATTTTCTTTGTTTTCTTACAAACCAGGTCTTTTATTCATCAGAAATCTGTTAAATATCACTTCCTTTCATTACGTTCCCAAACACATATTTTTGAAAATAGATGCCTTTTTAATTTCATTTAATAGTCGTCTTAATTTAGGCCATTTCTTTCGCCTTGCATGCAATTATACCTTTTTTATCACGCACTTTTATTGTGAATTCCAAAAAACAGACAGTTATTAGCCTTGCAACCGACAGAGCTTATCTGTGAAGTGATCTGAATTTCAGTAAATTAACTGTAATGTTCGGTGAAATTACCTAACCCAAAGTTTCAGTTGTATGTACTCTCATTGTGTTCAGTTCCAAGCTCGCTTATCTGATCGTTTAATTCTTTTCCGCATTCCGTGTAGGCAGATATAGTCACTAGTCCTTGCTGTGTACAGTTTTGATGGACCATAAGAAACCAACTGTTAACTCTTTTGAAACTTTTTCTAAAATGTGTTTACTCTTTATGATTACTGTTTTCGTAATTGTTTTACCATTTTATGTGATACCTGAACAATATTTCTGAACGCGATTCAATCCTAAAAACGATCATCAGTGAAAATAACGTCATTGACTGTATGGCAGGTTCTCGAGAAAACTTGGATAAAAGACAGGTTTTTACAACCCAAAGCTGGAATTGAATTGCGCATTTCCTTATTTATGCGGGCGCTTATGTTTCCTCATGTATCAAGTGAGAGAAATCAAGAGTCAATTAGAACTCTTCTACCAGTTGCTTATGGACTTTTTTTGTTATATTTTATCGTTTTATCGTTAACACGTCTTTGAAAGCAGTTAAAAGCTATCGCTATGGATACCAAAGTGGTTTAACGAGTTTCAAGTGCTGAAGTTGTTGTCGTTTCCAAGTTAGCGTTACTTGAGTAATTTTTGAACGCACGTTCCAAAAGAATAATCAGCGAGTGGGACAATTAACAACTAACATAAAGCTGTTACAATGTGCGGAAGGACCAGGAATCAGAATCGCTTTAAAAGCAAAATTTACTATTATTTGTCACTGCGGATATTGGTTCGCGCAACCTGGGTTCGAACCTCTTGGGTAAAAGGTACCCAGTCCCTCTCCGCAAAGGAGTGTAAATGACGTTGGGCAATCAATTTATATTTTGACGTTTTCTTGGTTTACAGAACGTCAACCACCTATGCAGACAAAACAAAGAAAGCATTTTAAAAACAAAATGCATCTTTGGGAGTTTTTATTGGAACTCCTGCATGATGAAGAATGCCGTCCATTGATAACGTGGACGAAAAAAGATAGAAAAGAATTTAAAATTACCCAACCGGAATGCGTGGCCCAGTTATGGGGCTTGGAGCATAATCGGAAAAATATGACATACGACAAGCTAAGTCGAGCACTGAGGCAATACTACGAAGAAGGAATCGTTAGGAAGGTAAGCCATTAATAAGCTGGGAAACTTTTGGAAGCCAATTCATTGTTGCACCTTTCAAGGCACTGCAACTGTCAAACCACTTTAACCCCCTAGGAACTGTCTACCACGTCAAAAAATTACTTAAGAAGGATCGCTTTTAAAATAGCAGACTGCCACGGTATTGGAGGAAGGGATTAACTCTTACTTTTTGTCCTCTCTTGGTTCCAGACAGTAAAAATGTCATGTCATGTCATTTGTTTACCCACGGGGCATCAAGGAGTTCAAAGAACTAGTTCAGAAATGTCCATGCATTTCAGGATCGAATTGGAATTTCGAAATGTTGGTTTTTAAGGAGAGGGGAAAACCGGAGTACCAGGAGAAAAACCTCTCGAAGCGGAGTAGAGAACCAACAACAAACTCAACCCACATATGATGGCGGGTCCGGGAATCGAACCCGCGGGACACATTGGTGGGAGGTGAGCGCTGTCACCACTGCGCATGCCCTGCTCCCCATTTGATTTTCATATGTGTCTGCGACATTGTTTAAATTTAAACTAAACAATCTGTTATTAACAATAGTTAAAGTCGAAGTAGTCATGCTTCTTTCTTTTGTTCCAAGGTAAATGGGCAAAAATCGACATACAAGTTTGACAAACTTCCTTACGACTACAACCCTGGAGTAACAAGGCGACGTAGAACAGCATCCCACGGATGGAAAATCTCTACTTCCCCAACACATGGTATGGAACGAGAAAATTACAGTTTTCTTACGCACCGTAACTCCAGTAACACCGATGATGGTTTTATGCCTCCTTACGATCTGCGTTCCTCGCAATTAACTTCTCTCCAACCCAAAGCTCAAATCTGGTTTCCTGAAGAAGCAAGCGCATCACACAATAAATTTGAACGAAGACGTGTAAACAATTGGGGGAGGTTCGAATCCCCAGCCCTAGAGTCACGCAATCCATGTCCACCACTGTTTGCTGAAGAGCACAGTACATTCGGAAATGTCATGCTATCACTCGTGACCCACTCTAAATCACAGTCATGTCATACCAGTTCTGACCTGAGCGTTACAAGACAAAATATTTCACAAGCAGTTAGTTCATCATTCGTTTGCGCAAAGCCAAAATCAACTCGATCAACTTATTCTCTGAATGACGTGCAGCAAAACGCGTCACGCAATGACACGCCATCAGCAGCCACTTGCGCGGAAACCTTCGCTTACTTTACGCCAGAATCATCTCATTCGAGGTCTCCTTTGCACGTCGTAGAGAAAAATGAGTCACGCAATGACACGCCTTCAGCGGCCATGTGCGCAGACACCTTCGCTTCCGTCACGTCAAAATCATCCCATTTGAGGTCTCCTTTGTACAGGTACGTCGTAGAGAAAAATGCATCACGCAATGGTCTGCATTCAGATTTGGCATATGCTTCAATGTACGTCACTGACAGTGTTCCATGGCCGACTCCTGTTTTCACGCCAGTCCACAGACTTCCATATCTTCCCCTGATGTATGTTGAACCCGTGCCATATGAACATCTTCCGGTGATAACAAGTGTGACAGGAAATTACTCAGAGCACCCTGGTCAGGATAAGTAGAGAAAGGACTGTGTACAGTTTGAGCGACGTCCTTAACTCTTCCCCCATAAAGCCTTATCAAATACAAAGGCAAAAACATCCTTGAAATCTAATCAAAGTTTTATGATTGCGTAGGACTGAATATCGTAGAAATGTTTTCCATTTGCACATGGCTTATGATAGATGATTACATTAAACAGTTTTGTATCAAAATCGACAATAACAACGATCATAAAATAATAATAATAATATTTATTATTATTATTATTGTTATTGATAATATGTATTATTATTATAATCGTATCTATAAGAAACTTCTCGATCGTGATTGGTTCTCCGCGCGCCTATTTTTTACGTAATCAAAACTATAACAAAATTTTCGAACGTGATTGGCTATCAGCAGCCTGATTTAGGGAGTAATCGTGCTCGTAATTTCAAATCGGCCTCTCGTGATTACTCCCTGAATTGTACTCCACTCGGTCCAAATACTATTTGACAACTATTCACCGAAGTGGAGGTGGCTAGCGATGGATATTTACCGTGCCGCGCAGCGGCGAGGTTAATATCCACAGCTAGCCACCTCCACTTCGGTGAATAGTTGTTTTAGTATATACTAAAACAGTGAGATAATATACACCACAAAAATTAATTTGCCTGATTTCTTCACTTTTTACGGACGCAAACCGGGGCGACATTTTTAGTCGAGTTTCTCGGAGGTGAAAAGCACGGGGTATCCGGAGTTTGACTAGCCAATCAGCGCGCGCCTTCAACACTATCCACTGTTTTAGTACATACTAATACTTAAAATCATTAATATTACTACTATTATTAAAGAAAAAGGAGAATTTAATCCCTTTCTGTAAACCACAAAGCTAGAAATAAGCTGAATTCTGAAATAAATTTGAAACCATATATGTAATAGCCACACAAGTTGACAAAGAAGTTGATACAAACTGACAGTGGTCGACACAACTTGACACAGCCGTCAACAGAAGTTAACACAGTAGTCGACACAAGGTACAACTGTTGCACATAATGAAACAAATGTTAACACAGGCTATAGCTATCAGCGCAATGGTGTAAATAGTAAGCACACGCTGAGATCAGTAGCTTCCTACGTAGACGCAGATTGAGCTGGTCACGCAATCGTCCTCCCCCGCCCCACGAAAGTCTGTCGAAACCAAATGGGAAGGAAGATTGCATGTCCAGCCCAAAGATCATCTCCTTAGAAGGTCAACGCTGAGATTGTTGCGCACAATGTTGTAAATAATTGACACCATCTACTTCTTTGGTGCGCAGTGTGACACATCCATATAGATAATTCGTAAGAACCACTTAAACTAAAGAAATATAGGTCGAATCATGTGTTTGAAAGTTTATAGACCAAGCCGCAGGTGAGATCTGTAAACTTACAGTACAATAACGAGACCAATTCTCCAATACTGACCCAACCGTGGTAGGTAAAAGAGCCTTTATTGTAAATAGTTCTTTTTAAACTGATCCGTCTCTGTGATCCTTTCTCGATGAAAGCGCGGGGAAAAGATAAGAATTTATTGAGATCTTTCTTCCCTTCTATTGTGTTGTGTTCTTGGGCAAGAAACTTTACAGTTTCAGTGCCTCTCTCCACCTTGGTTTATAAATGGGTATCGACGATACAACTGCTGGAGGTAACTCTGCAATGGACTAGTATCCCATCCAGGGGAGAGTAGAAATACTCCTATTTGCTTCATGCTACTAAAACCGGGATAAGCTCCAGCCTGATGGGCCACTTGGCTGACATGCAGGCTTTACCTTTACTATCTCATTCCAGTTCTAAATGTAGCTAAACAAAATTTTTCATTAGTTAGCCCCATCATTCATTTGCGAATGAACCCCGGAATCATCACAGTCGTCTTATACCTTGACTGAGGTTGACAAAGTTCCGAAGATAGAGGGTAGGTTGATAGGTTAAGTCTGCATACGAGACAAGTGGCCTTTCAGACCGGAGCTTATATCCCAAGTTTCTGTAGCATGAACCGACTAGTAGTAACTTTACTCCTCACTGGATTGGACTCTAGTCCATCTCAGGGTTACCCCCAGCATTAAGTTCGCCAGTACCCATTTATACACCTAGGTGGAGATGGCCACTGTGAGAGTAAGGCGTCCATCCCAAGAACACAGCACAGTCTCTGGCAAGGGCTTAAATCCAGACCGCTTGATCCGGAGACGAGCTCACTAACCATGAGGACAACGGACAGATAAATGGTACAACTGAAATTTTCTACATATAGTAGACACTTATTTCGAACGTTGCGGTTAATGTTGCTGAGATGAGATATAAGCTGCTGCTATGCGCGTAGTTGCAGATGGCCCGTAAAGATTACACAAATTTAAATTGGGCAGTGTACAGTATTGAAGGAGGTGATCACCCGTTGACACTTTTTACAATGTTTGAGTATTAGTTTGAAATATTTTGTGGCATTTTGCGCAACAAATTATAAGAGAAGGCAAGGTACATATCTAATATTGAGTGTAACAGTAATTGAAAGTTTGCATAGTGAGAATACCATAATAAATAACTTTTCATGAAACAAACGTGCGCACATTCTAACATACATACGTAACTTTATTAGGAAAAAATTGTTATATTGAAAAAACATCTACTGTTAAACGCAAATTAAACAAGCTCGGTCGCTGTATTTTGAGCTATTTTTACTATGAACAAAATAACTTTTCAAATGAAGGAAACCTGAAAATAGCAGTTTACTAAGAAAGAAAAACACCAAAAAAATAATATACCATAAAGGAACAAGGATGGTTAAGGATAGAGAATAGTACTTTTCGCGCACGCTGATTGGCTAACTTGGAGGTGATTAGCCAAGTACTATTCACCTCCACTTCGGTGAATAATTGTTACAAACGACGAACTTAAAAAATTCAGGCTAACTTTTTCAAGATTTGCAAACTGTGACGTAGCTACTTTAAGCTTACATACAATAACTATATAGCAAAGAAATACCACCACTACCACTACTCCGAAGTATTTCATTTTCTGGAGTGTTTAAATCCAAGAGTTAGGAAAATCACTCACAGTAGCAAAGCTTATGTTTTGACAACCAAGATAAAGAATAAAGTTTGCAAAGTCAACTGTTGCCATCTAAGGGGGCACAGGCATACCAGCAATTTCGCCACAGTCTTGAATCCTATTTATTAAGTGTTTTGTTATACCTCTCAACTCAAAACTAGAAAAATATGCAAAGAAATCGCTTGTCTACGTCGGCTGGCTCATAAATTTGCCGCTGTTTCAAGAGCACGACCTGCTCACGTGGGAAAGTTCATGTTGTTGTTTCCCTAGGGAGTTAGCAAATTTTGACCAGCGGTAAGTGACACCTTTTCCTCCAATTGGAAAACGTATTTGAGTAAGAAGGTATAACAAAACAATTTGTCTGCGACAAAGTTGCTTTAAGAAATTTTTCTACAACAACTAATTATCTTGGAGTGGAAAATGTAGCTGCGGCTTGCTGATGTCAAAGACTATCCTTCATTAGTAGAGATCCACTAGTACACTAATACATGCTGTCTTCTGATCGGCTGAGCCACTGCATTAGTATACAGTAACTGGAGGTTGTCTACAAAATGGCGACGTTTTTACTTTTTTCTTAAGTTTTGAAGTTAAATTTTGATACAAATGGATAGTTAAATTCCTGAGAAGCCTAAATGAAGGACGTTGACGGTTTCCTGACTTTGTAATTATTGAAAAAAACTGATGCGCGCTCACACAACTTCAGTTTGAAATGAGAACTCAATCCGAGCGATCTGTTCAACGCGCAAAGTTTAATAATACGTCAAGAATTAATTGGAAACCGTTATTTGAAGTAAATTCTGGTAAGAAAAGCGCTAAAACAATAAACTGATTATTGGTTCTTGATTTCTATGAAGTGAGAGGTAATCGAGAGCACATAATCTAATTGTTAATTATAATGAAAAAAATACACTCCCTACAAAAATATTCTAACAGACTATTGGGTTCTAGTACTTGTCATTGTAAAACGTTACCAAAAAAACTCACTTTGGACTTCAATTCAGCTTACGGTAAATTTTCTATAAAGAGTTACAAATATCGCTATCTATAAGCGATGCTCGTTTTAAAATTGTTGCAGTTTGAAACGTAATGCACAGGCGCGGCACAAGCGCCGCGCGACGTACAAGCGCAACGTGACATGCACGCGCGGTATGCGACCAACTAAAGTTTTTGTATGCCGTATGTACAAAAGAATTTAATAAATTAATGTTCGTCACCTTCTGCATCGGCTCGTAATTTGAGGCAGTTTCCACTGCAATTTTCATAACATTTCTTATAAAAGTCTTTAAAAACTTCAAGACAAGGAAAATCGGAAGGGGAGTTAGAATTTTGCGTTTGACGGCTGTACATTGGCAGATCAATCAACCAGCAGACTGGGTTTGTTTAGTGGTAAGGAAAGGGATATTTTCGTCCTCTTAAAGGTTACGTAATGAACCGAACTAGCAACAGACTTAAACCATGTACGTGGAGAAACAACTATAAAGTCACAAACTCACTCACACCAGAGAGGGATCATTCTCTGTTGCTCATCCAGAACTTAAGTAACTTTCTAACTATCTGTCTTACATTTGAAAACACTCTGCTATTGACAGTTTAACAAGCATGGAATCAAAAAGGCTAATTTTGAAATTTCCTCTTAGTATTTTACGGTACTTTTATAACTTTCATTGTTGTGTTTCTAATAAATGTTATCACTTCCAAGGGACCACTGCAGCGATGCTGTTCGCAGAGCTGTGATTATCAAAATCATAGCTATTTTGGTCAAAGCTCAAACGAATGATTGTGATTTCCGTTTGTTTTTGAAGACTCTCCAGTCTAAAACAGAAAAGGAAATATAGTTTAGTGTGGAATTTGTTTAAGATGAAATTCAGTGCTATATCACTATTGTCTGTTTCCTGTTAAGACCCATTTACACTTCCAATAAAATTTTTGTCACCGCCCAGTTTCAGCCGTATTCAGAGTAGGTAGGTAGACAGGCTTTTTTGTTTTACCAGAATTATTTTATCGGGTAGTCCCACGTCACTTGTCTCCAGTACATGTTTTAAGTAAGTCTGTATTTTATTGTTTCTTTTTGTAGTATAAATACTACTGTAGTTACGCAACTATTTCGAATGGCGTATCATGGAATATCCCACGAGTCACTTGTTTTTTCTCGTTATACACACAAGCCTTTATTAAGCGAGACCGTATAGCAAGAAAATACAAGTGGCGAGTGAGATATCCCAAAGTATATCACGAGAAAGTGTGACAACTATATTGTACCACGCCATAGAAAATACAGTGGTCAGCACAATTAATGCGGCATACGCGTGGCGCATGATGGGAAGGTTGGATGTAACACCTTCGAGTATAGACGGCTTTGCTACTCTCTTATTGGCTGTATCATTTCTATGGCATGATATAACTGTTGGTATATATGGTACTTTATTATATCTCTAAGTTAGTACGCGCGCTGTGATTGGTCAATTTAGCGGGCCGTGCTCTCCCGCACGGCCCGCTAAAATTTAAAGTTGTTTGTGTTGCCAAACTGTTGTGTGATTTATCGCCAAAATTTCTTAACTTATTTAGCAAGTAAAGGTTTAAAACTTTCTTTTACTCTAAATTGTGTGCTAAAGCGTGGTAACGACTTAAAAACGATTTCAAATTGACTCGTTTTGCTTTCGACCTGATTCAGAAATTTGAAGCTGTTCCTCATGGATAAAAATCGTTCCCGAACTCGTCAGACACACAATAGAGATATAATAAATATCTTACTAACCTCGTCTTCTCGGTCCGTACTGTAAGTTACGGATCCTCGTTTTTTCCCTTACGATTTATGGCCCGCGCGCTTCGCGCTTGGGCCATAAATCGAAGGGGAAAAAACTCGGTCCGTAACTTACGGTACGGACCTCGAACTCGGTTAGTAAGAGGTATGTGAAGTGCTTCTTTGCTAGACTGTTCACAGCCCCCTATTTTCTCATATTTTTATTCGATCGTTAAACGCGCAGATAGAATCGCGAGAGAGCTGGACGCGAGCGCAAAACAGAAGACTTGACTGGGTAGGGGGCTTCGGTTGCGATGTGCGTAAATAGAGAGGCTTTGAACAGTCTACTTCTTTGCCAATTTGTTTCCATTAGAATGACAAAATTAAACAAAGCAATGCCACTTGATAATTTCAATGACTAACATTCACCTCTAAAACAATTTCCTCAGATCTAAGAATCCGTTCTCGACTTCTGCTTCGCTTGTTTGTTTTCAGAATATTTCTTATCTCACTCAACATGTCCGCCACCTCGTCTTTTACCGCCCGAATAGCGGCCATCTGATCAGGATTGGCATTTTCTAACGGGTTCTTCTGGCGTCGACGTCTTGCCCAGTAGCGACTGATAAGTTCACGGACGACACTCTTTAACAGAAAGAGATTAAGTCTTGTTGTGAATGTTCTCAGCGGTAATCAGAGCTGCACATACGTTTTTCTCATTTAATAGTTTCTAAAATGCATTTTGACATTTGATCGAGGTATGCCTGGGACTAATAAGCTATAATGCCGCACAGTGTGCTGTAGCGGTTAAGGTGACTGGCTTTAGAGCGGGAGGTCGTAAGTTCAATAATAATTCCTGTAGTAAAGTGTGTATGCAACGTGGGAATTATCGAAAGTGGGAAAATTGAAACAAAATCTCACTAAGAGTGTTGGCGGTGGAAATCGAGGGGGAGTGAAAGGGGGTAGGTAAGTGGGGTAGGGAGGTAGATCACCGGCACTACTAGTGGGACATCATAAGGGTCGGGGAGTTGGAAATATTTCTGATACAGGAATGAGTGTAACTGGGAAGTAAGTAAAAGGCTGGTAAGGAGTAAGGTTGTTTAGGATGAGTCAAAACATGGAGGATGTCCGGGAAACACTGGATGTTAAAGAGGGAGAACTACCGCTTCATCAGCGTTAATTGACTACGTTTCGCGTAGCCTTTTGTTTTGTTTTTTTTCTTTTCGATACTGATTTTTTAGTGTTTTTTCTGAAGTAATAGGCGATCATGAAGGCAACATCTGTCTAGAAGATTAATTTCTGAATGCTCATCACCTGTCTATTTAGCTGTTCCAGGCTCCTGGTCAGTGGGGCCGGACGATCGAAGGGCGACGAGCAGGAACACAGACCTCCCTTCTTTCTCCACCAGAGCCCAATCGTCGCCCGCTTTTTCGATCGTCCGCACTGACCGAAAGCCTGCAACAGGCTATTGTCTGTTTGATAAAGCATTCATGTTTTAACGAGAAATGAGATTCTGAGCACTCTTGTTATCTACCTGGTAGTTTTGCTTCTTTTGTTCTACATCCGTGCTACCGTGTTGATAAACACGAAATTGTCCCTGTGTGAAAGAAAAAGGATTGTAGAAATTATGAATAATTCCTTGACTGCTCCACGTTTTGGGAAAGTCTGGTGAGGGCAGTATATTAAAACGGCCATAATTTAAATTGCCAACCGGCGATGTGGTTCCGCCTTCTCGGCCTCGACGCCCTTTCAAAATAGACAAACGTTTTACGCATAGAAAGGCAAATTAGCCAATGTTACGACAAAAGGGTGTATCTCTAATTCAACAGCAAATGGTTTGAACCTGTAACTGAAAATGGCCTGAAGCCTCATGCTTCGTCCCCAACATTTCGCAAAATGACTCAAAAATAATGAATCCTTCTCATTTTTGTGGTCCAAAATTTCACCTGAGGTAAGTTATCAGACTATCCACTAGTTACTGTCAACAGCATCTTCTTGCTATACCGTGACATTCCACTTATTTCTATAGCATTACGAAATATTCTAGAATGGTATTTATTTAGTGTTCACTATGTTCTGTGTTGTATGTGTGTACCTGCAGAAATTTGTATTAATTCATCTGTAGACCTGGCTGCCTGGTCTTTTTAACTCTCTAGTCATTTCAGGTAGCCAGGCCCATAACTGTGTTAATTAACAATTAGTCACCGAAGTGGAGGTAAATATCCACCACTTTCACCGACACTGAGGTGAATAATTGTTTTGGTATATACCACACAAGCGGCCCAAAGAGTAACTCTTTTTGTGACAATATACCGACAAAAGCCCTTTTGTTTTTCCTCGGATTCTCGGAGGTGAATAGTACTTGGTTAATCACCTCCGAGCTAGCCAATCAGCGCGCGCGAAAAGTACTATTCACTGTGTGGTATATGCTAATGTAAAATATTTGTAAAAATATATATGTAAGAACAAGGGGAAACAAAGCTTGTTGTTGTAGCTGTCATTTATATTCCTGTCGATGTTTGATAATTATCTACTTACATTAGTAAAGCAAGGAAACTTCTTAGGAACTCCGAAACATCGGTTTGTTAGTTTACAAGCCCAGCGCACCACGCTCTTTGGAGAGGGAATGAGATTCAGGGGGGGAGGGAGTGTAGCAACACCATCTCCAATGTAATCAGCCCATAGTTGGGCTCGAGCAAACTTATACTCTGTTTCAATGTTGTCCTGAGGAAAAAGAACGGACAAAACTGAGTACCTCTTGTGGATCGAGTCGTATATCATAGACGGAAAGTTACTTGACCATGAAATAAGTTGGTCAGTTTTTTTTTACATTTAAAGCCAGGCTTGCTTGCTCGAACGACGGGCATAAGGGTCTTATAATATTTATATGTCAGTTAAACAAAAAGCATATAAAACACAAGGTGTTCTACACAGACTAAAAGCTTTTCCATATTGATCGACATAACGACACAAGAATTAGTGCAGGTACAAGAGAAAAATTGCTCCTGTTCTTGTGCTTGGCCGATCGCCTAGATTGAAACGTACGTGTATGTGTTTGTCGAGTGGTTCAGGGCACAGAGGCCCAACTTTAAGAGCGTTGTCCAATACTCCGACAAATTCAGTTAGCATTGTATTGTATTATATCCACATAACGATAGATTAACAATACAAAACAGTTGAGAACGACGCAAAACAATAGAATACAATGCAATGCTATGCATAAATTTGTCAGAGTATTGGACAAGTATGAACTTTAAAATCATCTGCCCCGCAACTAGTGTGGGGTAATAGGACCAATTTTTCTCATTTTTATTTATCCACCACTTAATACTGCAACTACTTACCGTCCTCTTACTAAGGCTACTGATAATTTCGCTCAACAACAAAAACAAAATCTCCATTCACTCATTCATTTTTAAAAAATAATTATATCTAAATGACATAAAATACATTGAGTCTGGAGACTGAAGTAGCCCAAACGTTTCTTAGTCAGTCTCCCTCACTGTAAGGTTTCTATACATATTGAGAGAATACAGGATGTGTATATGTGTAACAGAATGGAGAAAATCAAAACACGTTTTCAGAATGTTTTTCAGACAGTAAATACAATTTCAGTTGTTTAGAGAAGTTGAAGGCATTGAATTCTTCAAGGTGGGTGGGAATATTGTCTCACAGAATACCCGCTGTGGGAGCTATTGTCTTTTTTCAGAATTGGTACACCCTTTTGCTATGAATAGATTGTTCCCTGATTTCGGTTCGTTTTTACATACCTCTACTCGTTGGTATGAGTTGCTCATCATCGCAATCAACATGTTAAGAAGAACAATGAGTGAAGCCGCGTGGTAGAGAGTAAACAAAGATGCAGTCCAGATCTGAATCAAACCTTGATCTTTAAAAACTTGGAGACTGTCAAGTGTGACCATGTCTAAACTTGCCCACATAAGTGTCACCATAGTTGTAATCAGACTGTAACACACATGACAAAATAAATTGAGATAAGGCCACTGATGTACAATTCAAATTGAAAACAATCTCGGGGGAGGAATGAACTGCTCAATGAAGGGGAATTGGAGATATGGCTGGGGTCCAAAAAGAAAGACCCGAAGTAATTTTACCTTTTCCCAGATTGGACGAGAAACACCTCTAAAGATATACTGTAACCTTAAGAGTATAAATTGATACCACTGAAACGTAAGGGAGCATCATACCTGAAATAAAATGACGGGGAAGGGGTGGTTTAACCTGTGATGCACTGGAGCCCTATCAAGGATAGGGTGTATTATAATCCATCAAATATTTTCGCTAGCGCGCAATTGTTCTAAACGCGTCCGGTGACTGAATGTTCCCTTGATATTCCCCAATTTTCCATACCGCGCGTGTTACGTGGTATGAAAAATTAGGCATATTTTCGAGCCAAATGGAGGCAATTTTTTATATAAACTTAAAATCCTGGATTATGGGGTTAACTGTCTTTTAACCAACAGGGTTCTGTAAAAGACAGATTATGTCTCACCTGTGATATCCTTTGCTTATAAGACTCTGTATTACATCTGTCGTGTTTCTTTGCGGTCTGTCATAACCATATGCTTCAAACGACGAGGAATACAACATGGTCATACCTACAGAGAACGATATCAGCATAACCACGCTGATGAATGCGAACTGAAATATGACACGCACCATACGACTTAAACTCAGTTGGAGAAGTCCTAAGTACCGGCTGATTTGACACAGGTACACCAACCGAAAGAAACTGGCGATCACGCCTATGGCGTACAAACCATCTGCCGCACTCAGCAGCAGTTGGTCTACTGTGCGGTCTACGGGCGGGAAACGACCTACAATGGCTCGTCCAAACCACACCATATACGCACCAAGAATAAGAACAATCATTCCGATGTCCATCCAGTTCCATCCACTGGACAAGTATCTCAATACTCCATCGTGCCATACCTGTTTGCACTCTCCCCAAGCTATTCCGAGAATCCACATTAGGATGATCCATTCCAGTGCAGATGGTACTTTGCCAAAACGAATGTTGAATTTCTCGTGTGACGAGGCTGCGAGTAGAGACAGAAAAATCACAAAAGAAGCCGTGTGGTTGATGAACTTTACGAATGGTCTTTTTATTTTACGGCTTAGTTCTAAGAACGGAAAGAAAAAGTAGAGGAAAGCCATAAATGGATAGATAAGCACTTGGGTTAGGACGTATAATATTCGGAAGGCAATTCCACGCGTGCGCCAGAGTGGAACACCGCTGAACACACAGCTCATGACAAGATGTTGACAGAATGGATGAGCGACAAACTGAAACAAATATTTTGCAAAAAAGAGAAAGTTAAATATCTTAAATTAATTTTAAAAATAAATGTCCTACAATAAAGTTTGGATTTGGGTAATCAAGTCTGTGAGCAAGGTGGCTTTTAGATGAAGGAACTGTTACGTAATTACTTTTTACAACCCTTATTTGCTCCACACACTAATAATTGACGTGTGTAAACTAAGTCAAGGTAGTATATTAATGGCATTTGCAAATAGTTAGTAAACGTGCTTGGCTGAAACGCTGTAGCAGTGAATACAATTCCTTTGAAGAAGGGAGTCACTCTCACGTACGAAAAGACGAGAACTGAAAGAAGTGATGTCCAACCAACTTTAAGTATGGTATATTTTCTCGGTTTAAACTTATAATTAAATCATAAAAAACTGGCAATTAGATATTAACAAAGTGTTGCGGCAAAAAAAAATTATAATAATATTCTTATTATTTGTAATTTTTCTCTCCGCTTTTCGGCAGCGGCGTTGTTGAAGCACCCGTGGTCGATATTACACAAGAATAAATGAATAAATAACAGAAAAGAGATGTATTGCAATCACCGAGTATTACTTATTTTTTTAAAACTGTGCGCTAAACATATGTTTATCGGGCTAATTTTTTACAAAAATATAGAGGCGATGACTAACTGCTGGGAAAACCCCAGAAATTTAGAATTTAAAAAGCGTTCTCTACAGAATGATGAATTCATCAGTAAAATCTACAATGTTTCATGGACCCATACCAAGAATCTGACAGGAAGAACTGATAAAGGAAAACTTGCCGACGAGATTAATACTTAAACCTAAAAGAAGATTACTAATTCATCGTGGGAAGTTAGCAATAATAATCGATCTGACATATGATGTATTTATATATATATAAATATGTCGCTACTTTCTTCATTGTTAACTATATATATATATAAAACTTTCACAAGCATCCTATGTGTGTAGATGTTTTCTTCATAAAACAATATATCAAACACAAATGAAGATAAGACACATTTTCAAGACCACC
>CM042756.1:21810715-21857945 GCA_022496165.2 Catalaphyllia jardinei
ATATATATATATATAACAATGTATTTCTACTCAATATAGTTTCATATGGACTTTAATACAGGTCTGTTTCGTAGACCAACAAGGTCTATATGAAACTATATTGAGTAGAAATACATTGTTATTACCGCTCCATTATTGTTGAGCACTATTCTGGATTTATCAGTGTAGAACTCACCTGAAGTTATATATATATATATGTATATATATATATATCTGCAAGTGAACAATAAACTACAATTTTCTTAAGTAAGTTTAGAATATAAAAGATTACATAACATTACAAAGATGATTACATAACACGGCGTACTTTTAATAAGCATTGGATAACCATTATCAGTCAAGGTTCAAACGCCTTTTAACCTAACCACGGAATGGTTAGCCTAAACTGACAATCTCTAAGTTTACTTACTTAACTCGAAGTCAATTGATTTGGTCGAACACATCGACGTTAGTAAAACATATATTTTTCACAGATTAATTACCATAATTTAACGTTTAGGAAAAGAGCAGATGTCTTGCTAAATTAAAGCTTATCCATATTGTTTCAAAGAAGAGCAATTCTTCTTCCTACTAATATAGTATATCGTGGTTAAAGATCATTACGGTTCATTAGTTTAAATGAAAAACTTTTAGCTAGCATCGTAAAAAAAAATCATAAAAGTATTGTGAAATGAAAGTGGCCGTCTTTGAAGCCGTATTTACACAGGTATTAAGTGACGTTAAAAAAAAGTTCTCGAAAGTGAATTATAAACATAATTTCCTGTATAATGGCCAAACTTTGCTAATGTCGCCTTATAATAGTCAAGATTTCGGTTTGGTAAAAAAAGATATTTCGCAAGAAACCAAGAACATTTTTTTTTCGAAGACAACTTGTCTTATTTAATTTCGGGACTTTTTCAGCGTCTCTGCAGGATTCTGTTTCGAGGATAATGAATTTCGGTGAGATGAACAAAAAGTGATTTACATGGATCTACAGGAACAATATTATGTTAGCAGATTTTCCGCTCTACGTCCATCATTTGAAGAGCAGTTATAAGAGAAGTTGACATAAGCATGAAATAAGAATCAGTCGGTGTTTTATGCAATTCGGTGATACTATTGTAAGAGCTAGGCCTGGCTCTTCTTTAATTCAAGACAACAATAATTCATCTTAATAAATACTAAAAATTTCAATAAAAAAGAAGCCGCCGCTTCGTTCAAGGGTTTTGTGGGTGGAAATCTGTAGTAGACCGGCCTTAGCAGCATCCTGTCGTGCGTTTTTTCAAGCTTTCAATTATAAAAGAGACATTGAAGGATGCTGAGGAAATACAACATAAATATTAATGACTTTTTATCAATTTTAGTTCACCCGTCTTTCGATTATCGCCTACAGCGTTGCAGTTCCTTTTTCGTTTCCCAAGCGACAAATTTATCATTTACAGCATTAACATTTCCAACCATAATTAGCAACATTGGCTTACTTAAACCATGCGCGAGTCAAGACTCAAGTTCTTTGGAAAAGAATGATGTTTATTGCGTTCATACAGACAAGAAGAAATTACAATTTGCAGCATTCATACAATGGTGACACCTGCTTTCCAATTCATGAACTGAAGATAAGCGGCTTGGCGAGAGCACCATCTTTAACGGAGCCTCACGGGATATCATTGCTGATCGAATATTAAATCTTGCACTAATTCTTCCTCGCGAATTTCCACTGCGAATTATACGTTTCCACCAAGGTTGCAACGAAACCCAGCCTGTCTTGATTTTCCACTTGTCGGTTGCCTGTAGTTTGAGTTTTGTATACTTTGTTCGGCATATGCCGCAAACCACTTGCTAATACCAATTTGCGTTACCACTTGACTGTACTATACAAACACTTCCAATTTCTAGGTGTAGCTTATTCGCTTTCACTGAGACAAGATTTGCGCCTTATTCTGTCGGGAAATGTTTCTTTACTACTCCGCCAACAAAATGTTGCGATAAATTCCCCCAAAAAAATTTCCATGACTTTTAACGCCACTTTCCCTATAGTGAAACAAGCGAAATTAAAACGAGCAAAGGATCTCTGAAAAGAGATATGTTTTTGAATTTCATCCTGACACTTTTCCGAGCTATGATTTGCTTTTCGATTACGCTACTCGCGCTATGTTTTGTTAGAAGTGATAGGCATTTCAAACAAGTTTACAGACGAATTTTGTGCTTCACAGCATACACGTCAAGGTTTGTATGATAACCAGTAACTACCAAACGATGGGTAGTTGTTATATGCAAATTCACAAGGGAAATATCTTCGTCTATCAATACCTTATACATTTATCTCTTCTGCCAGCCGGAACACTGAAGCTAATATTAGACCGATCGAAATAAAGCAGCTCAATAAAATCTTGACCCAAATCTAAACCGAGTTGAGGGCATTTGCCGGTAAACTAAGATACCTACAAGAAGTTGATTAAATAAAGCAAAGATAAAACACATTTTGTAAACAATAAAATTCGCTTTAAAGATAATATAACTTCTTCTGTTTTTGCCAACAAACCTGTCAGGTCAAACTCAGTGAGAGCTAATCTTATTATATAAAAAATTTTCTTACCTCTTTCTGTCCGTAGGCAATTGCGCTGTGAACCAACCCCAATGCCTCTTCCCAAAATTCGTCCTCGGAAGCATCACTACCAGGGAAGTTCAGAACTGTGGTCTGCTCGTTAGAGCTTTTACATTCGTCTAAAAGTCCAAGCGCAAACTGACTGCATTGAAGCGACAGGGCAAGATAGTCTTTCTCAAATTCGTCCTCCTGTTTGGCGGAGGATTTTAATTCCTTGCTCAGTTTAAAAGCGGTGAGAAACGGATCGCTTCCTGTTAAGGAGATCCACATTGGATTTGCCATTGCTCTGTAGATATCCAGTCTTTTTTGAGATTGTCTGAAATAATCTTCCTGGCATTGTTCGCATTTACAGAGAACATTGTGTGGCCTTTCCAACTTGAACCCTTTGGAAATAAACAGTTTTAAAACGTCATAGTTACCCAAGTGCGCAGCTACAACAAGCGGAAGAAAATTAACCGGTGTCTTGCGCGAGGAGTGTGGAGTCGCTTGGGAAACAGTAGATGAATTCTCGTATAACTCTTCCAAATTAAACAACTGTAGATAGTGATCGATAAGAACCTCGACAACTTCAAGGTCTTCCTCTTGAACAGCCTTTAACAACGATTCCTCCAGTTTACTTTCATGATTCAACATAAAGCCGTTTGTCTCTCTTGGTTCGTTGACTTTATGTAATAACGATCTAAAACTCCGTCGATTCTGATCTGATGTCGTTACAGATTTTAATCCGAGCTCAGCCATCGGAACACCTTCAAAAAACGACTCTTGTCCTTCAATCGGCGGATCCGTCAGCCAGAGAGGACGAACGAAACCATCTTTGCTGTGTTTGCTCATAATCATCTGCACCGCGCAGTCTTTCCAAACTATACCATTTGACTGCATTTCCATCCGTTCACTTAAATAACGTCATTGTCCGCGCAACCGCAGGTGAAATACACAATCGTATTCCCCGGTAGATATCGGCTCCAAGCCAAAGACGTATCGCATCGGTCGTTGGCTGCCTTTATAAAAGCGTTCAGAGCAAACAGAAAAACACTATGGAGTAAAAGTTCGACATCCTCAGTAGAAAATCGTTTTCCACCGTCTCGTCATTAGCAAAGTCGACTTTTGAAAGGAATAATATTAATTGGCAGACGCGCGCGTTTATAATAACATTTGGTTGAAATCTGTTATTGACAGGTTGTAACTCACAATGTTTATGGGACATTTAACAGTTTTGAATGCTAAATAAGGAATAGGACTTTGTCATTGGGGACACTGTGAGTTTGAATAACCTTCCGCTTCCGCAATTTATTTTTCCCGCCAAAATGTTCCTTAGGTTTTAGCTGTTAACCGGAGACTCTTGTTTTCATCACAACAATAGGCTAAGCACTCTTTCTTACTAGGCCTAATTATTCAGTATAAAAAATATTGGTTTTCTCAAAGTAAAAAAAGGTGCCAAATTCAATGAGACGCTGTTAGTTTTTACCTCCGGGAGTTTAGACGAGATGCGATTTCATGCTATACCAATTTTGTCATTTATATCAGAAATTATGCTTAATTCACCGTTGCCCAAATTATGACTAAATATTCATTTAGCATTTGCATCACTCATTGTCAAATTTTTCGACATCTATCTATGTTTAACGTCGAACACAACAAAGAAAATATAGTTGTATGGTCGCGTTTTAAGACAAACACTGAAACAAAATCTGCAATGTCGGTTTTACCTGTGACATTAGAAAAGCAGAATCCTCTTATAACTGTACGGTGATAAGTGATAAAGTTTCCAAATAATTCCGGAAAAAAAACAGTGTATTAGTTACCCGGGTGTCTTTGATCCGAATAGCGTAAACAAGGTTTTCTTATATAAAAGTAAAACAGTGCCTTTAGCAGCTGCCGCAGCCATACTGAGTTCAATATAGTTTAATTTATAAAGAATATAAATTAGTATACCAAATGCGCGAGGTTGATAACGAACGGAAAGTTTTTTCCTGTTCAAGGCCTGCGCTATTAAGACCGACTGATCTTTATCGATGTAAAGATTTTAAAATATATATATATATATATATATATTCTCTTTCCGGGAAATATTAACGAGAAAGCGACAAGTCAGGGCAATGGATTCTTTTCACTCATGGTTTTAACTCATAGCTGTTTTCATTTTCGCAATGTTAGTGGGATGTTTACAGTACAGTACTCAACACAGTAGGAGCGCCTTGTGTTATTACACTCGAAGTTGATGTTATCGATGATTTTTGTTTCGAATTTTACGTGTCCTGCCGTTTTAATGCTTCATTTTTCCGGAACACCTTCGAAATAAAAATCACGTTTTTAACAACTTCCATGACCCTTTTTTAACGATTTCACTAACCCACGCGAACCGAATGACACTAACTAAAAATTAGCAAATTAGGGCTGGCAATACAGGTTAGTCTTAATTATAGAGGAGGAAACCGGACTATAATCAGAACGCCCTGCTTCATTGACTGATACTGATGAAAAGACCAAACACATCAAACAGACAGTGGACTCCTGCAGGCTTTAACTCAGTTATAGTTTTGAAATATAGTCTGCATAGCGAATAACTAATAGTTAAGAAATGACCAATAAAATAACTGAAAACTGAGATTACGCATCCCGAAAACAACATCATTATCATCATCCGCGATATAAACCGGCTTTATTTACATACCGTAAAAACTTAAAGCTACAAGCTTGTGGAGCCATGTATAACATAAATTTAAAATGACAACTAAATTATGTTATTAAATTATCTAATAAAAAATGAAACATGACTTGTAGTATAGAAGAAATCATAGGGTATTGTACAAAAGTTGTTTTAGAGACATAGGAAGCTTTTGTTTCTGTTATTTTTTATTTTTTTTTTTAGGTTTTTTCAGGTCTTTTCTCAATCAGTACTTGCAAAGTGTCTCTCGTAGTTTAACAATACTAATATAGTGTACTGAATTCAGTTGTCCTTCAGGGAAGTACTCATGTACAAATGATCAGCCCGCAGATTTCGCCTTAAAATACATTTAGGTAGGGAGAATTGAGCGGGCACTATGAAACAGACTCTGAGAAGTCAAAAGTCTAGTAACATACTTAAATCAGTTGAAACATAACTGATAACAGTACATGCATTCATTATGAAAAAGTGCTATCCTATTGAACTCAGGTTGTTGTTAACGCACGAGGTTTAGATATCAAATTGAGGATTTTGGCGGAGTTTTTTAAATTCTGTCCTTTAGTTTTTGAATAATATCACTCACACCTAACTAGCATGGTTTGTTTCTCCTTTAGGTGTTACAATTCCATTAAAGGACATTAAAGTGGTCAGCGGAATGAGGCCAGCTTGTAACTAGAACAAATTCGACGTTGCTAGGTGACGACCTCTGACGTCATTCCACTCTGCTTAAGTGTTTCGCAGAGTTCGTGGGAATAATTAGAGACAAAATTCAGGAGAAGTCAAATTTGACATGTTATTTGTACAGAATAAGTAAAATAACTAACTCAAGCTGGCACAGCGCAAACAAGACTTAATTAAACTTTAATGGAAGAGGTAGGACAAAATTAGTTTTGGAAGAGCAGCGACTCAGCTGGGAAAAAGAGACATGTTGTCTGAGCAAAGTAAACACATTTGCATGTGATGTTGGTTATATCCATGTAATGGAGGCTATTTCCGTGAGTTGTCGACCCACGCGTTCCACTAATGACGAAAAACCGGTAAAGAACATTATAAAATAGTTAAAAATGGATTCATAAATACAAAACAACATAAAGTGATTAATTAACAGGAGAAGAAATTTTTAAAGTGCTAAAGTTTTAGTCGCCTTATTGTCCACGGAAAGCACTCAACGGCACAAAGAACTGTGGATGAAATGAAGGATTTTTGTCTAGTCCGACGTATTGAAAATAATAGCAGCGGGTAAGAAAGCCATCTACACTTAACTCAAAAGTCCATTTGTCATGAATAAGAGTAAATAAAGCCAGTGCTGTAACTAAAAAAATTATGACAGAGGCAATGTGCACGGTTAATTCCCTTTCTAGGTATTTAGGGTTTTTATGATTACTATAAACAACAAAACCCCTACGAACCTGAAAGCTTAAACCGCGTTTGAGAAAATTTTTTAATGCGATGGAACTGTCTGATTCTTAGTTGCTTCCCCTTCTGCTGAAAAGACGTTTTGCAAGGCAGCCCTTCCGCGTAAAATTTCACTGCGAGTCAGTTGACACTCACAAGAGAATCTAAAAAAACCACAAATGATCAGATGCACTGCGAAACATCACGTTTTTAAAATTAGTTTCCATTTAAAATGAAAAATAGAAAAAGAATCAATCCCGATCAAACAGCAAAAGAACACAACGTCAGCGCTTCATGGTGTGAATTTATTATCGTCAATGCGTGGGCTGTTGATTAAAAACCGGGCTTCGTGCGCGATCGATCGGTGTCCGCGTGGAAAAAGCTCTGTAGTATCAGTTCACGAACCAAGCGGGAGCTCACATGATAAAAACAACATATATTTATTGTTTTAGTTTGCGCAAGAGAGCTAGGCTTGGATGCTAAGGGCTCACTGACCTTCTTGGTCTGAAATGTAAAAGTGGGGAAATAAACACCATCACGGTTCCGCATAAAATGAATTTTCCTCCTTTCTCCAAACATTAAAATGTGACATGCTTTACGTTAACTAGGACTTGAACTGATTAAACTAAATTCATTTGAAGATACAATCATAGAGTTATAAAAATATTGCCTTTATTATCTCTGGGTGACAATTTTCTTTAAATATATCAAATAACATATGTTTATTGCTAAAATGCTAAAATACATTTAACTCTACAAGGAAACATCCATTTAAGTGTCACTTCATCAAGAAAAAACGTACATTGGAAATTGGTCTACCAGCTCAATAATATCAACTATATTTTATCGTAAATCGAAATAATATTTTAAAATACTTAGATACTTTAAATAAACTCATGAGCCCCGCGTCTAGCATTCAGTAATATATTACTAAAATGTTGTTATGCGGTGTTACACGGGCATCATAAGGCATCACCCTTCTTTTTTGCAAGTAGTGCTTCAAACTAAAAAAATCAATGATAAAACGTTTTCTCTTTCAAATATTTCACTTTTTTAAAATACAACGAGACGAAAACATGCGTCACAAAGCTTTAATATACAGAAAAAAGAGAGCATTAATTGCTTGGTCATTTGGTCAGGTATATTCTGGTCAAAGCTTCTAAGCTAATAAATGAATATTGCAGTCCTGTGTCATTGAAATAAAGAGTGTTTCCAAAAAAATAATAAAATAAAAGCATACTACTGCGGCACAATGCAGCCGTTAACGTTGGTGTTGACTGAGTTCCTGTTCACACAGCTCTGCATGTGACTAGCAGAGTACATGTACACCAATCTTAGGCCACGACTCCGTCCACCATACGACGGGGATATTTGAAAACGCGGCGTTATTTCTACGGTTACGCCTACGGTCCACGCTAATCCGTCACGAAAACGGAGCTTTTCGAAGAAGAGTTTCAAACTGAAGGAATTTCAAAACTCCGGCTTTTTGTTTTCGTATGTACAGACAACATTTTGAAAGTGGAACTTTTAAAAAACGATGAGCCCAAGATAATAATGTGATCAGTTCCTTGCACGAGTTTTATTCAAGCCAAAAATCCAAAATGACCGATGATTGTTGTCTTTTTAAATCCTCCGGCCTAGTGTGGACAGTTCATCTGTTTTGACGGAAGCATTCTCATGAGCTAAGAAAGTGTCCGTGGACACGATGCGACAGTTACCAGGGTTTAATTATTATAAAACTTGCCATGATGTTTCTGGTGAGTTTTCTTTTCCGATATGAACTAAACAAAATCTAAATAAAAAAGAAGTTCTGATTAATCAGCTAAATTGACATAAGAACACAACGTGTTAATCAATAATTTAAACTAGACGAAGCTTCAAAGGGTTACAAATGGTAGGGCCCATCTGCTGCATCTTCAGTGTTATATGGTTGGCAGGGGATGTTAAATAACCAATACACTTGTCGAAAAGAGTAGGGCACGTAGTTCCCGGTGTGATGCATGGGTTGGGTGAGTGGGTGAGATCAAATATGGACTGATAGCAGCAGCCAGAGGCGCTTTTACAAGCTGACGTTCGATCTCATCCAATACCGCCATGAAATTATCAGTGATATGTGTGGCATATAAGTACATACATACATACAAAGAAATCGATTTATATTAAGAAAGTTTGTACTGTCTGGCTACTAAGCTTAATATAATCTGCCTTTGTTTGTTTGTTGGTTGGTTTTTGTTTACTTTTTTGATATGCCGTAATCATTCATTATTTTCAAATACAAATACATTAAAAAAAAAATCAAACATTTGAAATTATTCGTTAACCATATACAATATTTTAATGAGTGACTGACCACATTACCCTGTTCTTTGTTTATTCAGTTAAATTATATTTCGGAGATTGTCTGATTGAATTTAATATTATACACTTCTGCTTTCTGTCGAAAATAGCGTGACCTATCTATTAAAAATGTCGTGACAGGAACATGATCGACATTGTAAACCCTTCATCTGTATTTGGTGTGACACCACCCTGGGTACCAGAGGTTTTGACCGACACAAGAAACCGCGCAAGAAAAACGTCTGGCAGCCAGGGTAGTGTGACACTTTTTAACTCATAAATTGGGCATCAGTGTGGCGTGACACTACCTTGGTCTAGCTACAAGATTTTTGGAAATAGATGCACAAGGAAACACACTGAACTGAAACGTTGCTTATGCCAAAGCTTGGCCATCTGTAGAGACTGTCTTACGTGGTAGAGCTGTGGGGTGACCACACTTCATGATCACGGGCACCGAAATGTGCCTCACTCCACGATTCACTCCATTACAACGACAACCGTTCGCTGTGGGGGACACGTGAATGACATGCTGACTTCTGATTGGCTCTTGAGGAGTTTTAAATTCTGGGACAATGCTAGTGTTGATGTAGCTTGGATGAGATATCACTTGGAATGCTTCTTGTCTGCCAGAAAATGTTTCCTGTCTTCCAGAACTCTTTTCTTGTTTTTCTTTAGTTGGAAAGTCGTTCTCTCTTTCCAAGATGCCGCTGTCGTAAAGGTTTTTTATTGGTTTGTAATTGTACGGCAGATCAACAAATTTGTACACTAGCCGCTGACCACTGACCTGTCATTAAAATACAAAATAATAAGTAACATGAACCTCACTGCTGGTATCGGGTATAATTTCATTTTGGCAAACAGTTGACTGCAAGGCTGATTCTACGAAAGACGTTTCGAGACAACAACATGAAAGGAACCGGAAAAGCAGGATCGCAACAGTGGACAGTTTCGTCCTCATTGGAACTCATCAGCACAGTGTAGCAAAAATATGTAACGCCAGCCCAAGAATCAACGCATATAAATTGCAAAATGACCCGTACAAGAAAACGTACGAAGTGATAAAGTGTGCCATAGCGTGACATCTAATTAAGTATTCAACGCATTCGGCAGCTCTCTACTTCTACCCATATTAACTTTCGGGGTTATCGCGTGCACTTTTGCGCTTTATTTTGGCAATCTCTCTCGAACCAGCTTTGTACAGTTGAAACCTCGCTATCTCGAAAATTAGGTCGAGGTGTTGGGAAAATAGGTAACTGAAAAAAATAGGCGTTTTCCATTTCACCAAAATTTCCGAAATTTTTAAAACGGGGATCAAAGGAGGAGGAAATTTGCTGGGGAGGTTCCAGAAATTCAGGAAATTGATGAATTTTCGAAAAGCGAACCATTTATAGTAATCCTCTGAAATAAAACGGTTTTCGTTTAAACTTTGTCCCATGACCCATTTTGGCATTATTTAATGCTTATTAGAAGAACGCATTCCCAGCAATAATTGTAAATTTTTGTGGCCGAGACTTATGAGGACATGCTTTAAACTATAGCCAATACGTTGTGTCGGACACAAATAAACACTTTAAGTTTGAATAAGACAGAAAGCTGAATCTTTGATTAAAATTTGAACCAATCTTCTTCGGCAAATAGAAAAGACCATAGTGTATCTCCTATTCTCCTTATTTATTCAATTTTCAGCAATAGAAATCAGATTAGTCTTTTCTCACGCAAAGCTTATGATAAGTTGATTACAATAACTGGAAAAAAAAGGTGGGGTGCCCACGCTCGTTGGTGAGCTACAGCCATTTTTCAACTGACAGAGCTCAATATCAAGGCAAATCCGCCATGTTTTTAATGTGCGCGGGCACGAGGGCGCCTAAATGACGCTATAAATTATGTGCAGAAAGGATGTGCAATGCAAATGTGAGGAATCACCTCAACCCAACATTCCGGAAACTCCGGTAAGAAAGTCAGTTGGAACTGAAATTTCCAAGGAATTCCTGAAATGCTGTTCCATTCACCACTGAACTGAAATTTACAGAAATGTAAACCGAAATGTTTGGAAGTGCCCAGCATATCCAAGGAAAAATGATTTGCGTCCGACATAGCAAGGAATTCCAAAGACAGAGTTAAAGGAAGCGAGGGGCTATTGTATGGCGCCAACTGATTTTGAGCCCATTTAGTCTAAAGGTTTGGTCTGAAAGAAGAACGTATTTGTTTTAAATCTAACAGCTTTTTATTATGACAAACAGTTACATATTAAGTTATGCACTGCTTTAAACAACATGTTAAACTGAACTTAATCATAATTATTATGAGTCAATCAAAGAACGTATTTTTCTCGTCTTGGATTTCGTACGGTTTTAGAGGATGGTAAGGTTTTTAAAAAGTCATCAATTTTTTTTTGGTGGCACGTAAATACAGGAAGTCATGAGAGGAAGGAGATAAAAACAAAGACAATGGTCTTGGATGAACCAAGACACTGTGAGGTTAACGTTTCTTTACTTATTTACTTCCCGGGGGAAGACTCCCGTATGATAGGGTTGGAGATGCTCTTCTAAGGGGTATAACTGGATTCTGGTCTCACCTAGGTTAAGGTATGACGAAACAAAACGAAACGCCCATTCTTTTACTATTTGTAGCTGCCCAAATACCTAGCTTTTAGGCTGCATTATAAGAAACACGAATAAAGCAACGTTTTTAAGCTCGATTTCTACCGTTCCGCCAGATCTCTCGAGTCCAGTCCACTAGCGTGGGCAACCTCGCTCTCAGGGTCCCCAAGCCATGGTAAAGGCCCTAGGAACGAGGTTGTAGCGTGGGCTCCTTTCCTGAATAGCAGCTGGTAATCAAGCTTATTTCGTATTAAATGATATCCTTTAGGGGTGGAATGAAGCTTGAGCCACGCCCATATTTGTCTCCTTTAGGGGTTTAATTCAAATTTTCCGACGTGCATCCCCGATCTTTGTATATGGGAGTCCCGATCATTACTTCTTACAGTGGCCGACTGAATTTCATTCACTTACTTTCTTTATGATATTCTTTTGATAGTAGTATCTGAGCGCTCGACTCAGCTTGTCATAGTTCATTCCCGGGCGCTGTTTAAGCTCTCCCCAACGTTTGGCCACTTCTTCCTGATTACGAAGTTTGAACTCGCCTTTCTCTCGCTTTGTCCACATAATTAGCGACGAATAACGCTCATCCGCGAGAAGTTCAAGTAAAAATTCCCACAAATGAACAGCGCTGCGGGATATACCACGCCTCTTTGGGAAAGAATCCACGACTGCAATTTGAAAGTAAAAAAGATGTATTATTGTCTGCTAGAGAGCTCTGTTAGCAAAATTCTGTGCTGTGAGCGTCAGACCGAGTGCGTGCTATGAACGGCCATCTTGTCCGCTGGGGATTAAAAGCTGTTTACCGCAAGAAAATGGTGTTGTGCAAATAAGTAACTGGCCCACATCCAGCAATCTTGGCCGAACAGCGGACTTGGTCAATAAGCCAAATTTCATCATATTCAGCACAGAGAGCTAATTTTTAAGACTGGCTTGGAAGGAAGGCCGTCCCCAAATGTTGCGATACAAAGACGCCAGAAAATTGACGACAACATGATCGCAAAGCACAGGTGTTTCATTTTAAAATGCCCGTCAAAAAAGGATGTGCGACTTAAACTTATAGTTTTTAGTATAGTTGGAAAACAACGTTTCAAAACTCTCCTCAACTTAGAGAAGCCTAGTCATAGCATTTTCGCCACGTATAGAATCACCTCTAGATCGCAGGAAACCTGAAAATATTGAGTAGTTTGAAAAGATTGAAAAACACCATAAAGGAACAAGGATGGTCAAGGATATAGAGAAGATTAACGCGGATTACAAATGAAAAACTTTTAAAAATTTAGCCGTCTTAAAGGAACGCAGGCAACTGTGCACATGCGCATTTGATATCATTTCATAGCTAATTTGCATATCACAGAGATACAATTAATACTGTTTTTAACAAAATATGATTAAAACAACAGTATAGGATGTGCAAAAGCACACTAAAAAACAGGTTTTTCAGTAAACGAATCATGAAAATCAAACGAAACGCTGCGAAGATTGAAGCGGAGTTTTAGATTTGCTTTGATCTCAAGTTGAGGTAAACTCTTTTCAAAGTGAGAGAACTAGTGTCCAGGTCAGCGCGGTCCTAAAGCTGACTGTGTCCCTTAAACGTTTCGTGATGCACAAAGAGTGACATAGCTTCTTTTAAGATAAATTTAGGATTTCCTGTGCAGCTTGCTCATGATAAATAGCCGCGACTTGGTTATGATACCCAGGTAGCGTAAAAATCAGGCGGCGTGTGAAAATCATAAAACTAATCATATCTTCTAAATCGACCCTAAAAAGATGTTTTACGCGGGTGTATGACGCACAAGTATCCCCTCAACGTGTATTTAGACATTACTTCAAATTAAGTGTGACAGTAAGAAGCTAAGGTTTAAAATAGATCCTTTTTAACGTGAGTCACGTACTAGCTATACACAGTCTTTTATCAATCTAAAATAAGATCACCGAGTTAAGATTTTTTAAAAAAAAAAAAGTTCCGTCGATTTTCCTGGGGAAACTGACTTAAGAATAATTTCACTTTCTCATCTGTGATTTCGTTAGGATGTTATGTTAAGGTTTATATCGCTGTTTCATAACTTTCTGTGCATGCTAGATCCACCTCGCATAAAATAAATAAGGACAGGGTGTTTGAACGGCAGCTTGCACTTACTAAAACGGTGAAACTACGTTCAATTTTTCGTAAAAGTAAATTTCAATTACAAAACCTTTTACAAACATTTAAATTTACGTGTATAACATTACGCGGCAGTGGAAATCCACTTAAACTTCAAATGCACCCCCAGAAAGCGCGGAGAAGCGAAGTTTATATCGTAAATATTCCAGCGAAATATAAGTGTGAAACTGAAATGAACGGTTTTGGTAGTTTCGAAATCCTGAGAACATTGCAAAGATATTCAGCGGTTTTATTACAATAATAGCGCTAATAGCGCAATGTTTAATCTTTAACTTGAATAAGTTAAAGATTAAAGATCTAAAAATTAGGAATAGCCTTCCCATTTCTCGTGCATTGATCGTATTATTTAGAGGCACAAATCCTTAAAACCGTAGTAAGAAACTATTTGTTGAGGGTAAAAAGTCGACAAATTCTACTATCGGTATATGACGCTGGACTGTTGAGATCAAACGATTGTTAAATATTTTAGTATCGTGTGATAATCCATGTTTCATATTCTTTAAAATGAATGCTAACACCAAAACGTTCAAAGTTTTCTGTGCGATAGTCACCTGAAGGCATTCTCCCTATTGTGGATGCCATATTCACCTCCATTGAAACTGTACTTCTGCAGCTTTTGTACCGCACGGTTTTCGTTGAAAGAAATTCAGATCAGAAAGCACACAAGCATCTACAGAGGGATAAACCCGCTTTAAATTGATATGGGGAGGAAACAACATTAAGGAAAACGACCGGTAGCAAGCGGCTTAAAAGGAAGTTAAACAAAAATAT
The DNA here is from genome assembly GCA_022496165.2 of Catalaphyllia jardinei. Taxonomy (NCBI): domain Eukaryota; kingdom Metazoa; phylum Cnidaria; class Anthozoa; order Scleractinia; family Caryophylliidae; genus Catalaphyllia; species Catalaphyllia jardinei. The sequence goes on from CM042756.1 coordinate 21,825,229, forward strand.
CAAGCGCGCACTTGCTTCCCCCACGCACACATGCAGCTGTCAGTGATAAATGAAGGAAAAACACGACTGGCATGTCTGTATTAACTTCCTGACAATGTCTTAAATTTACTACGAAGTATTTTTTCTGCGCATTTTTAATACGAAGCGGCAAAAGTTGTATTTTATTTCTTTGGTTGAACTCTGATGATCTACGCACTTCATAGAATAGGCGTCACACCCTACGTTTGATTTGTTCTGTTTGTATCAACATTAGTTAATCCAGCGTTAATAGCCACAGAAATAAACGTATAAAAACACCGCGTTTGTCTGCTTGAAACGATATGTATTTCATTGTCTTACTCAGAATGACGTCACTGAGCTGTTATTTGTGCCTAAAAAGCTTCCGGGAGCTTCCGCCTGGCCACGCGCAGTTTAATCCGCGGGTAAATGTTCTCCCTCTTTAGTTTCTTTTTTCCTCCTCTCTCAACCACGAGTGACTAATTTCCAAAAGTTAAGAACTGTAGGAAAGGAACCTCTATAGCTTTAATTTCATAACCATTATGGCAAGAATTATTATCATCTGATTATAAAAGAAGAATGATTTTGCGCCACAGTTTCCATGGTATTCTGATGATGTTATCAGGAGCGACGCGAATGTTAATGGTTCTTGTAGAACGAAACCTGATCAGTGATCATCAGTTGTGAGGTGTGCCAGGCAGTGAAATGGTTAAACAGTTCTCATCGACATGACAGAACCACGCCAAATAAAAAAGTAAACAAACATAGAAATGGAAAGCTTCGTGATTCTAGTGTCATCAGTAAAGTCCGGCTATTAAAATACTCTTCATAGACGCTTAATAAGCAGGTGTGCAGGCTTTAATTTCCTGCACGAGCATTGATACCACTCCATTGTTTAGCAAGGACGATGAGAACATAGAAAGATCTAAACCAAGAATATAATAAATGTACGATCGTACTGCGAGGTCCATTTAATCTTTCCGCGTCTTCTCTGATCGTGGGTGTTTTATATTCTATAGCTGAAGGATCAAAATGGTAGCCAATTTAAGGGAAAGTATTATCAAAATTTTCGAGCAGCTGCTGCTTAGCTTTTTGACCTTTCAGTTTCTCGCACGCAAAACGGCAATCTCGTCACGTTTTGAAAATCACAGTCATTTTATTTTCTATATCAGAATTTTCAAGGTGAAAATTCTTTAAAAGAAGTGGGATGATAATAAAAGCCTTATGAACAAATACTTAACGGAAACAATCTATAACGTTCTCTTGACGAAATCCATCGTTCTTCTTGCTCTTACACATCAAAAAATCCTTAGACTTTCTCGAAGTCGACCTTCGTGGTTGTACTGAGAACTGTCTTAGCGCGAAGGTTGAGCTTGGACTCCCTAACACCACGTTCTTGGTACTCAAAATGTGAGTGGTTCAGTAATTTCTTCGCCATTCCGAGCTCAACTTTCTAATTTTGACTTGTGTTCAAATCTAAAGTAATTTCTAGCAAAAAAACTTAAGAACGAGCATACGCTCGCACTTCCTGACTATTACGCGGCTGGGGAAAACCTAGCTTTTTTTAATAGGAGTGTGGGCTAAATCGTGAATATGGAATATATTTAAATGATATTTATACATGATTTGTATTTAAAAGTCGAGTGGCAATGTACGGGTATACAAAAATAAAACAGTACAACCCGAAACATTTTTTGTGTGAAAAACTTGAATTATGAAATAATCGAGTTTTGGGGTTTGATCATCTCCCCTTTATATGTAAGCTTAGACAGACTAGAGAGAGCTATATTCTGTTTTTACCTACCCCAGCTAAAACAGATTTCTGTATGTCATACGAAATATTATTTAGATATATAACCTACCTCCGTTTAAAGCCATAATAAACAAGCGTTCTGTTGTAAAATTTCCAACAAGCGTTGATAGAAGATCGTTTTGTTCCTTTGCGGAGCTTGGGCTGGACTGCAATACCGGCAGTGTGAATCTGAAATTGTCAGCTGAAAAAAACGAAAATTATTGTTTTGCTTTTACTGAATTTCCTTCCATTTGGAAGGTCAAATTATCTAAAGGGGCCGTTTCTTTCACCCACGTACTTCACTGCGTCGCAGCTTGTCAAACGTGGGGGCGAAAACAGCGAAGTTTCAATCCAGAAGTCCAGCATTTAACAAATTTGTCATTCACAGCATCGCAATTGGATTTCATGTCGAACTCCAGTTTTGTATTCAAATAAAATATGGAAACCGGATCATTTACGGTTTCACTGATGGGGAACTATAAAACCAACGGAAATTCCGCTAGATGCATCGAAATCACCGGTATGCACGAGACGGACGCATTGAGAGATGTCTTCTATTTTTAACAAGTGGTGTTCTAAAGCATACATAGTTTTACTTTGATTACAGGAAATCTAGCCATAATGGTTCAATGTTATAGCACGGCATTTTATATATGATAGGAATCAGGAACTCGTTATTTGTAGCTGATAAAAAATGACGGACAAAAAGTCCATAAAGTGAATAGCATAAGTGACCGGGACACCAACAAATCATCTTTAGTTATCCTCATCAAAACACTTGGTGCGCCACAGAGTTGCTTTCTGTCGTGTGGAAAATACAAGGATTTGTAAGAAGAAAAAAAAAGGGCAAACGCTGTCTCTACTCAATCTGACGATAGGAAAATCTTTCAGAAGTGTAGCAGCTCTTGCAAGCTTGTAATTCTATTTCAGGTTGTCATAGTGTAGCAGCTGTTATTGTTTTGGGGTTAGGGGCTTTGTTTCTGTTGTTTGTTGTATTGTTTTCTCAAAGGGTATAGAGCCATTTTCATGTGAGACTCTGCGAGAGCTGCTACCCGACCCAAATTGCTGCAGTGGGACTAAAAGAAAGAGAGGAACCTCGATAAACATTGAAAATTTAAAAGCATATGACTAAAGTCAATTCTTTTCTCGTCCTCCTCGTTAAAACCCTTTTTAATTTCCTCCATCATGCAAGGGATGATGAATTGATCTAAAATAACACTAGGAAATGTGGCATTATATTACGTAGCTTTACCTAGGTGCCCAAACTTGTCGGTAAGTTTACGTATTTTTTAAAAACTCCTGAGTCATTAGTCTTGTATTTGTTCTAACATCAGCTGGTCAACGAAGAGAGGCCAGACAAAGGAAAGCCTCTTCTACACCTGGCCAGGTGTGGGGCAAATTTCCCCAAGCTGTGAAACCTCCGTTGATAACACAAACTCCTGGTTCATTTTCGTTTTTTAACCGGCGGATGCCTAGGCATCTTTTGTTGTGGTTGGAAGACAATAGCTGTTGTACTGGCCAATCAGTATCGTCTTTGATGGTTACGAAGCCAAACGGCTGGCATTGACAAGGAGTAGTTGAAGAGAGACAGAGTCTCAGTAAAGACAAAAAATTCAAACGTTTTAGAAACGAACTGACGATGAGAATAGTAGGGAAGAAATCATAATAGTTATCAGATTCAAAATGAGAAAAAAGGCACCGAGAAACCAACTAGTGGAGAGCTGGAGAAAACCTTTGATGTGAGCAACAAGACAAAGATTGATCGAGCGATAGGAAAATTACAAAAGCAAGCTTAATACAATACTGTAAAAGGCAAGTATTACTGAACTATAAGACTGATGCCAAGAAACATGTTCGGTAGCTATAGGCTTTATGGGATGAATTTTCTTCAGGAGATGATATAATCGATTACAGCAAAATAGGACAACTAGATCATGACTGAATCCAACATTACATATACACTACTCTATAATCGCGTCTGTGAAAAAAAATATATCAGTTCAGGTGCCATTAATAGTAAGTTCCTCGTCTTGATTTGACAAGCAAGTTAAATCTAGGCTAATATCGTATTGTAGTATTCAGGAAAAACGTTTCTTAGCGAAAATAAAATGGTGTCTTAAATACTGCATATCATTTCGTGGCTTGTCTTGATGCTGATGATAAACCGTGTACCCTCGAAATTATTCATCGATTATGATCGAGTTTAGCTTTGGTTCAGAGTTAAATTAAGCTACCACAGCAGAAATGGCGAATTTGAAATACGTTTTGGGCAGAAATTTCAACGATTAATTCTTTACTCTCGAGATCAGATCTACCTACAATAGCGAGTTTGATAACTTACTTCCTGTGTAAGAAACAATACACTGAATAGTTGTGCGATCGATGTATAAAGCACAGGTCGACCCAGGCGAACTAGCACGGTTAAATTCACCCTCGACTCGTTCAACTTTGCTTTAATGACTGCCGAGCTTGATACTTAATTATGTTCCCCTTAATATCTGTGGTTGCCAGAAAGAACGAAACGGTTTAACTGAGACGGAGAACTTGATATCAAAACGTTACGAGCCGGAAAACAAAGGAAAAGAAATCTGCTTATATGGTGTTTTGTGTTTGTGTTTAAATGGCTGTGTTCACGTATACCTCTGAATGGAGGAGTTATTCGAAAGTGAAAGAAGATGTGAACAATAAAGTAATTTTTTTGAAGAAGATCAGGATTAAGCATATAGCTCAATATACAAGTTTTATACTAGAAGCCATGGTAAACATGATTGACACTGTATTCAATGCCATGATGATAAATTAAGTCTTGATAATAGATCGATATAGAGATGTAACTTTTGCTTTTTAGGTAAACTTTGATGTTAGTTCTGAAAATCTCATGGCTCACCAACACAATATTCCCTTTTAAACATTACATCATTCTGTTTTAACCAACGTGTATTGAAATTGAAAGGAGTAGCAATTAGTTATCCCTCGTACAAACTAAAAGTTGAGAGGAAGTCTACAATTTCCGTCTATTTTCGGTGACAACAAAACCAAAACTTAAATTAAGGTTTCTTTCTTCGCGGGAACTGTAGTTACGAGCAAAATTTAATAATAGCTGAGGGTAATAAAGTAATGAAAGTGCATCAATATTAATTATTAGACACCAAAATATTATTGTAACTATTCTGAATTTATAATTTTTTTCGCAAGTGAATCGTTTACTGAAGGCTTCTTGTCATTTTTATCAGTTTTGATTTCTTGGAGAAAAATATAAACCTAAACATAGGACCTGATATACCTAAAAAATCCTATCCTTTGCCTTAAAAAAAATTATTCAAAATCAATTAAAACAAAGGAACATGAATACCGAGCTGGTTGTTGGTTCTTGGGTCAGGTCACGCAGGCTGAGAATCTAAGAATAAAAAGAGCCAACAAAACCCAGTCAGACCATTAAACATAAACAGAAACATAAGTATTTTGAGATCTGCATCGCCAAGGAGGGCTCAGTGAAAGAAGACCAAGAGCTAAGATCAAAGGCAAGGCTATGAATACAACCCTCAATCAACGAAACACAAGGATTTGGAGAACTAGATCAACAAGCAGGCCTCAATGAAAGAGAAAGCACTTGAAGTCCAAAAAGTAAGATCGCAAGGTAAGCCATGAATTGCAACCCTCAATAAGCAAAGCACAAGCATTCCGAGAACTAAATCACAAAGGAGGCCTCAGCACATGAAGACCAGGAACCAAGATTACAAGGCAGGTACATGAAATTCAACCCTTCTTGGGAAAAAAATCCAAGAACTGCGTCAGCAAGTGGACAGCACAACGACAGTCACTAATGAGGATCATTATTATCAGGTAGGCTATGAATTAAACCCAACAAAAAAAGAGAATTAGATCACTAGGCAGCCCTTGAAGTGCACTCTCCAATTAAACAAATAGATGAAGACCATGCACTAAAATCGCCAAAAGACCAGAAACAAAGAACGATGTTTTAGGTAGCACTGCAATGAAGGCCTCTACTAGAATTACTAGAATCTCGAAGAGATCTTGTAGTGATTCTAGTAGAGATCTTGCAGTGATTCTATTCTATCTCTTTAAAATTTTATTCTGAACTACTCCAATGGTGGTCAGAGTTCCGAGAAGACTTTTCGTCAGAGAAACTGTATCAAAATTTAATCTCGAATAACAAGGACATTCGTGTAAATGATAAACCAATATTTTACAAAACATTCTTCAACTCTGGTCTTATTCTTGTATCTGATCTTCGGATTGATTTAGGTATTAGTGAGTAGTATAATATAATTGCTAAAAAGATTGAAAAGACAAACTTCTTGGTATAGGCAGGTCTTAGACTTGCCATTCTACCGCATTTAAAGCGTAATCTTAGAACAAAAGATCACACCTTTTTAACATTGCCACTTTCCATGGTAATCAGGAATAATGATTTCAATACTTTAACGAAAAAATCAAAAGACTATTATGCATTGTTGATAAGTAAAAGAGCACAACTTTCTAAAAGTGCTTTAGTTTTAAAAAATGAGTTTAATCTGACAGAAGATCAATTAGAAAAAGTATTTATTTTGCCACATATCGTATGTTCTGAGTCTTATGTTAAGACCTTTCAATATAAGGTCTTTAACTCTATAATATATACTAATTAATGCTTAATTGTGTTAAATAGGATATATTGCTGAAGATAAATGCACCTTCTGTAAGTCTGAATCAGAAACCTTAATTCACCTTTTCTTCAACTGCGTATATATTCAAAGCTCTTCTGGAAAGATTTTGAACTCTACTACTATTCGGTATCAAATGAACTACTTCACCTTAGCTTGCAAGATGTTTTAATAGACATTATTGCTGAACAACGCCCCTTACTAAACTATTTTCTTTTAATAGCCAAACTATATTTGTGGGATTGCAGAAGATCACAAATACGTCCAACTATTGCTGGTTTTAAGACTAAGATAAAATTAAAATTTGAGACGGAAAGGTATATCTGTACTAAAAACAACACTTTAAAGGAATTTTACCAAAAATGGACCTTATTGTGTACTGTATGATATCAATTTCTAAAGTACATATTTGCAGTATATATACTTTTCCACACATTGGCCAGTTTCATTTCTATTTCTAAATAAGTTAAAAATTAGGGAAATCGCGTGAATAAGTCTAACCTATATTGTTATTCACTTTTAAGTATTTAATTTTCTATTGACCTATGTTAAGTCTGGTGACATTTTTGTTAGTGCCAATAATATTTTTTTTTAGTATCTGTAGTTTTGTAAATATGGTCATTATTTTTGGTTCTGTTGTAAGCCTTGTTTCTGTGATGTAAAGCATTTTGATAATATTAATAATAATAATAATAATAATAAAGAAATTAATTAATTAAAAAAAAGAATTACTAGAATCTCTACTCAAGCCAACAAATAGAATGCTTACCAAAAAAAACACCAAAAGAAGACCATGCAAGGTCTACCACCGCCTGGTAAGCCATGAAATGAAACTATCAGGTAACTAAACAGACCAACGACCTTCTTATATCCTGAGGAACGCAACAAACGCAGTTCTCAACGCAAGAAAATTGCATTTGAATAAGATATAAAACATTAACAGCATTAACAGACAAATAGAAAGTCCTAAACATCACCAAGCAGATATGAGGTCTCTGTAGGGAAGGAGCTTGAACATCTCCAAGTAGACCCAGAAATAGATGGATGCCAAGAACCGGCATGTCCAGGCAGACCTTAAATGGAATCCTTAATAAAAAATAAACATTTGAGGTGCAAGCATTATCAGACCTAGGCAGGTCATTAGATTGACTTTTTACTAAAAAAAGTAATAACAAACGGAAGAGGATCAGGTACACACATATCTACGCAGACAATAAAAGGGAAGCTAAACAGAGAAAGATACAAACAGAAGCAGAGAGGAACATACAGGCACAACCATTTTAAGGAATCTTATGAATAAGGAGACTGGAGTACTGTAGCACTATCGTATCCTGGAAAAAAACCGTGGCATAGACTTCTCAATAAACGAAACAGGCAGACCATGTGATGGAATCCTTGCGATAAAAACAAGAGATAAAAAGTTTCACCAAGCAGACCATGAAATGGAGTTTCCCAAAAATATAAAGAAAATAAGATTTTTACTGACCCTTACAACTATAATTGACATATTAAAAGTTGGAAAGAAAAATAAGGAAAAGATATCACATAACTTACTCCTAAAAAATAGAACAGATACTTACCAAGACCTACGATCGCCATACAGCGCAAACAAATGGAAGGATCAAAGGAAAAGACAGATCGAGAACCAATATGCTGCTACTGGCAGATCATAAAATGACACTCTTAGCAAAAACGAAACAAACGAAATGACCAGGAAGCTAGACCTAACAGAGCCAAGCAGGTTATGTAATGAAATCTTCAGTGAGAGGAAGAAACTCGGAAGACCAGGAAATAAAATCACAGTAAAAGTAAAATCACAGTAAAAATCATAGGGTAGAGCCTAAAATGGTGGCTCTCAACGAAAAAAAAGAAAGATTAAGAGAAAGAAATAAGTTTACCAGAGATACCATAAATGACAATCCTCAGTAAAAAAATAACATGAAAGTCAAACATTTACATCAGCCAGATTATCTTTAAAAAAATGGAATCTTCAATCAAAAATTTGACTAAGTTGGTGAAAAACAAAAGCAAACATCACCAGGGCCGGGTTGTTCAAAGCCGATTAAGCTAACCCAGGGTTAGCGAGAATTTTGATTTCAGTTTTGTAACTTTTTGGTTAGGTAATCTGTTTATATTGTTTGCCTTCCTTTTTGAGCGAAAGTAATCTCAAACTACACCAAACGTTAGAGGTGAAAAACATTTTTAAACAAGAAAAAATAATGCCTCAGTTAACATTTAACCCTAGGTTAACGTTAACGGGCTTTCGAACAACCCGGCCAAGATGGAATAATTCGGACAACAGAAACATGGAGACCTGAGTCTAAATCATCCGACACAAATTAACCACAAGTTAATCGAGTGGGATAATTAACACTTAAGGACTGAGGGTAACAGTGAATTTTGTTTCCCGAGAATCTCAATGTTTCCCAAGACGAATGTTCCCCAAGCTGCAGGACTAGTCATTAAGTGACTTCTTATATTGCAAAGTAAAACAAAAACAAATTTTGAAAAACGTTTCGAGATTCCAGCGACGACAACAGACCACCTTCAACTGCACGCTCTGATCAAATGCAACAGCGGTCAACATTTCGCGGGTAACAATGGATTGTTTCCCGTTTAACGTCATAAATTTTGGCAATGTTGCCCGCTTATGGCATTTGGCAGTAAACAGTTCTTATTGTTAGATGTCATGTGACCATGAGCTAGCCAATGAATGGGCGTGCTGTAGGGAAAAACGCCAACTATATAACAATGGGTGTCAATTTCAGTTAGTTACCAAGACAACGGGCTTAGCTCACACGGCATCGATCAAACATGACGAAATATTTTTCAAGACTATAAGGTTGGTTTTATCCTTCGAAGGAAAGGAAACAAGTATCGGCTTCAAGATGTATTATGATTAAAGAACATGACTTGCTGTGAAGGCCTCAACACTATAAAATAGGGACGCTAGTAGTCCTGAAGAGCCGTCAACATATAACTTTTTGTTTCTATTTTTGGAGGAATACGTCCGTGAAGGTATCAGTCGATACTCCAACCGGATGGTGTACCAAGCTATGCATGGTAAGGTGCTCTAGTAAATTTATTAAAGTGTTTCTTCTGTATTCGGTTCTTTTTATGCCTGTGCAGTTGTTACATCAATTCAGTTCTTTTTACGCTTTATTTGATTTTCGTCCTGAGTCGAATTTATGCTTTGAGGGATAAATCTATTTCAACAACGACGTACTGCCCTAATAAATGATGTTGTACGGACCAGAGTCGTATTCTATGCAAACTTTGTGTGCTGCCCAATAACAAATGATCGCGGTAGTCCAGCACTTTATAATAAATATTAATCGATCTCCTTGGTTAGTCTCTTGTCTTAAGTTTCTAACGGATGGGAAAAGACATTAATCTGAGAAAAAGATGGTTTTCGAGAGCACTGAAACGACGACAAAGTCTTTTAACACAGATCTCTGAACTGAAGACTTCTCGACAAACCTTTGTTAATCGGTAAAGACTAAACATCTTGAAATAACGTAGAAATAGAACACCTGAATATAACTGGAATGCAGTTATTTCTATTAATCTCACGAAGCTTAAATAACCTCAGGTTATATCTCATTAATTCTTCTTTTCGGGTTTCAGATCAACAAATATCACTCTTCGTACTCACGTTGAGCTATCGTCTGTTCAATTTACCGCCTTAGTGTTTTAGTTTGCTGTACGAATACAAAGTACGCCTTGTTGAGGAAGTTTCTGAAAACAAATTTTCAGGTTGGAAAAAATTTCTCACCAATCCGTAAGAATTCAAAAAGGGCATCGAAAAGGTACTGACTTCCTTTTCTGCTGACTCGTTCTGGCAGACGTTATGCTCAAACTGATGTGCTTGCTTTCTTCAACATCATTTGGAAGAGGAAAGTTTCGGCTTAACATATCTTGTCCAAAATTACGTGATTAGATTCTGATAAAGGAGACACTGATGTGGCCGACGGATTTGAAGGAAATATCCCGACGAGGAAGACACCTGTTGTACTGACCAACTAAGAGCTGTTTTCGTAATTTATAAAGGATATTTTAATACGGAAATATAATTTAACGTTTCTTCTTCTTCCTCAGTCTCTGCTGGAAAACATCGATTCTTAATATTCATTAGTTTTAACGATCCTCTATTGATAATCTCAGTGCTTTTAACAAATCACTTCAATACTCACTTGGAAAGCAAATTTCATTGCCACAAAGAATGTACTGGATAGAATCACTTTGCAATACTAACAGTCTATGTACTGCAAATATTCTTCATGAAAATAAAAAGCTTTTGTACATAATTGTTATTATCTACAAATTAATTCAAGGTATTTGTTGAAATGTACTGATACCGCTGCAGAGTGAATATAACAAAAAGAACCTCTTGATTAGAAATCCATCGGGCGAAGCGGACAAATTGTAACGGCAGCATAGACCGGGTTTCTTTAAGAACTTTACGTTTCGCGGTAGATAAATCGTAAAATTTGCGATCGTCAAAAAGAATACTGACAATATTCTGTGGATAGTTGAGTTGATTTGTCGGATGTCCGAGTATCTTTAAACAAAATCTATGACTCCCGAATAAAACAACGCCTTCGGAACTAAAGTAGCCTTAAAAAAGGGAAGCAAACCAGCACGTCTTGCAGCTTAACAAGACGAAGGAGCCTTAAAATTATTTTAACTAGAATAAATATCATATTTCTCTACGCTGTGCTAACTTTACCACATAAATACTGATTTAAGACGAAGCCTACTTAAAAACAAAATAATACAATTCAAACTGGATTCAACTTTCTTCCAGCAGGAAGTAAACTGAAAGTGCATTGTATCTTACCAGAAATTTGTCCTTCGATTACCTTAGCCTGAAGAGAGCCTTTTTTTGACGTGTAAACTGGACCACAGGTATGAACGCACTAACTGTTTTCTGTTTCTTTCACTCGGTTACAAACAAAATGACGACTTCCTCCTTTGCTCGAAGCTATAAGGATAACTTTCTGTTTTATATTGACCTCATGTAAGCGATGACCTAACACGTAGTACTTCTTATTCAGACGAACAGTTTCATTTCCTTGTGAATTTCTTTACTAAAGAAAGCAAAATCTGTGAATTTATTCAGAAAACACTTGCAAGATAATGGTAGTTCCTGCTTGTCGCCCTCACCGTGCCACTTATTCATTTTCCGAGATGATGTGATAACCGAGAACGCAAATTAATTTCCGGGTTTCTGATATTTGAACATCGACGTTTCGCTCCTTCTCAACAGTATCTGTATGAGTTGCGTTCTTCACTGCTAGCATTGCTCTCAATTTCGTTAAATAACGAGGAAATTATAGGGAAACTTTAAAAAAATATATGCAAAAAGGCTAACGCTTTTCTGGTCAGCTGTTCAGCTAAACTAGCGAGGAATACTCACTTCCGGGTTTTTTCCATTTTTGGAAAACTTTCCAGAAATCTCTTGATTTTCCGGTTTAAAAAAAGCATCTCAAGAAGTGAGTCAATTAATTGAGCATGAGTAGACGCTTGCGATTCTAAATAAAAATGATTTTATTTTGTTTAAGGATTTTGCATATCCCCATTTCTTGCACTTACATTTTACCCCACCCTCCGCCCCTTGTTGATTAACGGCACGTTGCAACCAACACGTTACTTTTTTAACCTTCAGCTGTCTTCTTTCATTAAGCTTCAGCTCATAATTTCGTTTTCGCTTCTTCAGTTAATCGATAAAAGATCGGTTCTGACTCATTTAGTTCAAGGAATAGTTCGTCGTCAATGCAGTTCGTCGCTCCATATTCGTTTTTCGGTATAAACAACATTATGCGCAAACTCAGATGATATTACGTTATAGATTGTTTTATACAACCACACAGTAAAAAGAGGAGTAAAAAACCAAAAGAACTCTGCATCAAGTTGGAGAGACAGAATACGCTGCATCTTCCATGCGCCATTGGAAAACAATCGAGTGGTTCCCTCAGGTTCCCGCGCAAGCTCGCTCTTGCTCATGCGCACGGAATCTCTCTAAAATATACTTTCGTCAATCAGCAACTGAAATAAGTGTTCGTAAATGTTAAAAAATTGGCAAGAAAACGTAGAACATAACGCAGTTGGTCAAGGTTGGTTAAACATCAAATTTATTGTTTAAAGCCAATTTTAACGGGGACCCGGTCCAACTGCGCAAATTGGAATATAAAAGAAAAGAAAGATTGTTTCGATTTAAAGTGAGCTTATTCCTTTTGTCAATGCTTTGTTCTATCAGTGTCTATAAGAAAAAAATTTCTCTAAGAAATCGATGCGTATTTACTGATTATAAATGGACTGAGATCGTGCCCTCCATGGTTTCTAAAGTTTACAAAGAGTCTACATTATCCAGGATTAATTAAAGACGCTGTCAAGGTACCTTATGACTGGTTCACAGAAGGTGGGACGCTCAGATTTTAAACGTTTTCTGGCTGTAACGCTTGCTTGGCTCGATAGGACACTTCTATAAACTTAGAGCTAGAGGGTAGGGAACCAGTCCTCCCCCTCGTGGTAATTTCAAGCCTCGCTGCTGAAGTCCTGGCTACTAGTACTATTCTTCGAACTCAGACATCTCAGAATCGGTAAACTCACAAGCTATTAATAACGTCACACCTTTAATTATCAGTAAATCGCTGAAGTTTAATCGAGCGCTAACCAGGGCCCCAACATGTGAATTTGTTTATAACTATCTTCTGCCCAGTCTCTCTTCAACAAATCTCCAAATAAAGGCTCCAGCCGAGGGAAGATGTAATTCCCAGACCTTCTGGCATTGATTCAAAGACATGGGCCCATACAGCCAGTGAGTAATATTACATTTCAAGCTTAGCATTTCCGGAAGGAGTTTAAATGCTGCATGAAACAATAACGACTCAGACGTAAGAAGCGTAAATCTTACGTTTTTCCGGAATACATTTTGGCTTTCACATTACTTAAATTAGCGACTCTTCAGCTCTCGCAGCCGGCTGCAGTCAAATACAATCAAGACCTCCGGATATCAGAAGCCTGTACTTCTACTCTGTCTTTCCCTCTTACATTGCCGTCGTGTTTCCACTTTTAGTCATCGTGAAATGAAATGGTGGTCCATGTCAGTTTTAAGCCGCTGTACACTGACAAAATCTCCAGTTCTTAATGTTGCTACCACCCTCAGATAAGGCGCATTGATCGTGCGGAAATTAAAATTCACTACTTAAAATTCAGTTACAATTTTAACTCTTGTAACTCAAGTGGGACAGTTCTTTGATAAAGTAAGTTTTACAAAAGAGCTACACTTTATATTATACCGGATGTGCGCAGAAGAAAAGTAAGAAAAAAATGTTCCTACTCAAAATAAATAGCACGAAAGAAATTTATTGTATATTTAAAGTGATATTTGTATTTTACGATGTGATTTGTTGTGGGGAAATACTCCTTACAAATTATGGCCATGCGGGCTCTCATGGTTAGTTCTTTCATTTTGCTTTTCTAAGAAGATCACATGGAGGTCATTATTATACAAGGTGACCTCTTAGGTTCCCATCAAAACTGCAGAAAACGTGACAAAATTTAGAATACAATTTAGTATTTCTCTGAAACTGTGCTTTTATCTGACCGTGTCGAACTCTTGAAAAAGAAGTTCATTCTTCAACCCTCGCAAAATACATAAAAGGGCTGAGGAATCTTCTCATTACTAAGGGATATCGAGTCATTGTTCACATGATCTATTTTATATATTTGATAACATAAGCTTATTGTTATGCTAGCAGTAGAACATTGAAGTGTACCAAATTGAAGGGTTTTTAAATACAATTGATCGATGTTCAGGAATTTCCCTAGAACGCTAATTCCTCGGATTCGAAACTCGTGGAGCTGATCATGAGGCGACGTGTTTCACTTTAAAATGTCTGAAGTCTAATCTCGGGAAATAATTTGCAATCACGGCATAATATGATTTACATGTCGTGACAAGAACGAAATATAACGATGATCAGCGCTCCCTTTTACTAATAACTGCATCAGGTTATTTGTGCAGCTAGAAATTCGCACGGCTGTATAAATGGGTTTACTTACCGTTTGATCTCTAAATCGCACAGGTTTCATTAGAGGCGAAACTACTGAACCGGCAACGCACCAAAGAGTGCACGTCTGTTATCTCGGCTTACTTCCGCCTTTGATCACGTGATTAAGCAAGAAAAGCCGGAAGTTTGTGACTATCGGTAGCTGTAGGAACAATTTATTCAACGACAAGCGTAGGATATTTTGTGGTGTACAAAAACCGCACTTTTATCTCATTTTGGTAAGGTATGATTCTCTGTGATTTACAGGACGTGGTCGCATCCCAGCATTTCCGTATTTGCTGAAGCTAATATTAGGGGCACGTAGACATCAACGTTAACTCACTTGATTGGTCGACTATAATCGCTATGACAGGACACAAATAATAGTCTAGTTCCAGTCTTCCCTTAAATAAGTGTTGACGTGGTATTCTATTGCTTTATTTTAGCTCTTTCACCCAGTTTGATTATATTAAATTGAATTCTTATTGAACCGATTTTTAATTTCCTAATGACTGAGCACTTCGACATTAATTTTCGGTTTCTCCTGAGATCAGTTGTAAGCTAACAAACATAGCTGATATTTATTCGAGTTTACTGTCTAAGCCTGAGGTAACTATAGTTTCATTTGCACTTTGCACCATGAAGGTGGAAAAATTGCTGCCGTGACATTTTTATCGGAAAGAATTAAAAGCGATTGTTAGCCGCAACTGGGTCAAACACATGAGGTCAACATCAGATTTTACGACAAAACAGCAAAATGCAGCTAAGCAGGCATAATAAAAGGTGGAAATAAATCGTAAGGAATCAGTGATAAACGATGAAAATTATCAGAACTAACCATTAAAAAGTGTGTACATGGTAATGGTAATAAGGATAATTTATATGTTAAAATAGAGATTGAAAGGTTTTCAGGAATCTATTGTTATAACACTCGTAAGGTTAACAAGTATCGTTTAATAAAGGGATATTGGACTTCACTCACCTTTAGAGTCGCACAATACGTCTGTTTGTCAACGCATTTAGAGGTTAAATCGGAAAACCACGGATGACTTTTGAAAGAAATCATTGGGTTGTTGTCATGCAATACGACAGTGGTGGACGCGTGAAGCCATTGCGACACATGCCATCACAGTACATCTGTTGCTGTTATTGTGTGTTTATGATAAGAATAATGGAAAACTACTTCAGTAATAAGTAGCTTGTCACTTACGTTTTGATACAATAAACTCTTCCGTGTTAGCTATTTCAAGGAAGAGAGAAAAACACTTCCTTAATTCTTAAAAAGCCAAAAATGGATTGTCTTGTGAAGTTTATGATTTAACCAGCGATCGTGCGAAAGGGATGGAGTGACTCAAATTTATTCAACAGATTTTTGACTTCCTTATTGCGAGGTGATTATTCTATTAACATCACGTCTCATCTCTTGGCTATTTCTGCCTGTCTTTATCCGGAGTTTTAACTTTTCCTTAGTCTCACTTACGCACGATTTCTGAGGCCTTCAGCATCTACCATGTTGTATTTTAGTTATGGAGGTCAGCTGATTTCTTTCCACTCCCATGCATAAGCCAGAAGTTACGGCGGAATTATTCAGAAGTTAGTTAATTATTTAACCTGTTAACACCGGACTTTCAGGATTTTCCGTGTACATAGAAGTCAGCATCTAACTAAGACCTGCGTTAACCCTTTGTACTCGTAAGTGTCAGTTAAAAAATCGTTCTAAGTTTTCAGTATGTGGAATGAAACACTACTGTCTGACTATATTTATATAAGAGAGCTATTGATCAGTACTTTCATATTGTTACTGTCTGCGAAGTTGCTTTATTCAGACCCTGTTGTTTTGAATATAACCTTATCTAGAGTACAAAAATTCAAGGAAAGTTACTAAACAGCATATTTCGCCAGTAATAATTCCAGTGAGATTATCTTGACTTTTAGTAGTGAAAGCTAACTAAAGATGTCCGAAGAATGAAGAATTATAACAATATTACAATGCATCAAGCTATAGCCGTGGTCTGTTGAGCATAACGGTTAGCAAACAGAATTTGCATTTCTAGTCATGGAAATGTAAACGGAAGTTTTGAAGATGGAGACTAAAAAAAACATGACATGAGCTACGAGTTTCAGCGTCAGTAATTTGTTTTGCGAATGTATCGAAAGGGTTACTTCTCTGAAATCATCTTCAACTTTAGTGTTGTTTTGAAAGGAAGATTAAATCGAATTGGCGATTTTGTCGCAATTTAATCAGGCATAACAAAATATACCGAAAATACACCGAAAGTTAAGCAATATAATAATAAATACTTTTGATGCCTTCAAAGTGACCACTGACACTTTCTAACTTTCTTGTCAAGTTATATATTCAAGGTTTATAAACGTCTGCTAGTAAATGATGATTTGGTTTTGTGTATCAGGAACCACTAAATTGTGAAATGTGCTTCAATTAACGATTCGTGATGAAATCGTCAAATTCAGTAACTTTATATATTAAGTCTACATGACAAAAATAGAAGCGCGTTTAAGTATTTGAATTAAATTTATGCTAAAAGGTCACAAAAACTTCGGAGACAACGAGCTGAACGATACTGTTTGTTGATCACCTTAGGCGAAATAAAGTGAGTATGTGACTTTTGAGCCAATAGTCGGTGGAATTAAAAAAATCAATTTTTGTGATAAAATAAAAAATACATATACGTAATCGTCTGCAATTTCATGATACTAAAGTCAAATTTTGTTAATAAATAAAAGCAGACCACACGAGATAACCTTTTAAAATAAGAACTAAAAAAATATGTCATTTAATAGTGAAGTGAAAATTCAAGTGCATACTGCAACTGAAGAAGAAGCAATCTCAACCGATACAACTTGGCATGGTTCACATGATTTAATTTTGAACATGTCGATACTTTTACAGCATTTCCTTTTGACAACCCACGTTAAACATAAATGAGCCTTTGTCACACAAGCCTTGAGTTGATTGGTTGTCACTGTGGCGATTAAATCAGATAGTTCTTTCAAACCCGCACTGAATAAATTACGAAAAGCGAACGTAAGTTACAACAGGTGGAGTGAGAGCTTCAATCACAGTTCCAAAATGTTTTACATCTGGGCGTGAAGAACTGAGTTTCGCTGTGCTGCGCTAACGACAAACGGAAATAACTTTAGTTTCTTCGCTCACCGCTAAAGCAGGTGTCACAGAGGAAAGCAACAATTCAACTAAGAGATATTTAAAACTAAAAACGGAGATAAGCCTTAAAAATTTAAGTTTTTTTCGCTTGATACAGGGCAGAATTTACTCCAAGCAGCTTTTAGAGTGTTTTCATAACTCGTTTCAATCAAATCGACGACGACATTTCAGAGATTTTTCTCCATCGTAAGGGATTGAATACTTCAACATTACAGCGACTAACAAGAAAGCGTTTCAACATGAGAGTAGGTTTGGATTCATCTAGTGAGGAAGAAGAGCCTCTCTTTGACATGGAGGATGTAGAACGACGAGCCTTTGATAAAGACAGGGACTTGCCTTTATGGAAACGATTTCTGATCACAGTGAAAAAACTCGGTGAAGACAGGAACAGTCTGAAGTCCACTCTGTGTTACTGTGGGGTTTTCATGGTGTTTGGAATGTCAGATGAAATTTTAGGTCCAACTTTACTGGAGCTGAAATGTTTAACTGGAAAATCCATTACTATAATGAGCGTGTTATTTTTTGTTCACGATCTGTGCAACGTGTTCGGATCAACTTCGGGTGGATACCTAGTGGATCGGTAAGTACGTTCAAACATCGTAAGTTTTCATTTAGTTCTATGTAATGCATGGGATTTTGAATCACTGAAACAAGCGAGTTTGGAAGGAATTGAGAGTGAGATGAGAATCAGGCCAGGCAAAGCATTCCATGAATGTGCAATTGTTTTAACTTTTCATTCGGCTTGGGCAGGAAAAAAACTTTGCCTTGGCTAAAGAGTGCATTAAAATTTAGTAGTTTTTTTTTTCAATTTCATATTTGGACTGAATAGAATCAAAGTAGTGACAGTTCACATCTAAGACTTCGACTCAGAACAGAACAATTTTATGAGCGGAATTGTGAAAGTTTATGAAAACGAATTTTATCCTTGAAAATTCTTGCACGTGAACCAAATACTCCAGACCGTCTCTCGGATCGCACTAAATACATAATTATGTATTTGTGGTTATGCCATGGTCAAGATTTTCGAAAAGAAATCGTATATCGGGTTTTGTACAGTAACAACCCTTGCGCGAGTCTGGCAGCAATACCACCCTCCTCATGAGAAGCTTCAAATACAAGTCTTAGTCTTGTAGTTCAATGTGTTTTTGATAAATTTTTATCGAAGAGAAGGACATAATTTGCTTCAGCAAATGGATTTTGTGGCGCACAGAATCGCCGTTGGGGCTTAAGAAATGAAACATGATTACAAGGAATTACGTCACAAAACTCCAACGAGGATTTTTAACGGACGTTTCATCAGAGACGAACAAGTTAAATTACATTACGATTCTGAACTATTCTCCGAAACTTGCGGCGGAAAATTCCTGTTTTTTCATGAACGTGAACAAAACCTTTTAATAATTAACAACTTTTCTTTTCAGATTTTTTTCATTGTGTCATACTGAAATATCTAAGGTACAATCATTGCACCAAAATCTTATCCAAAAAGTGTACATGGATTATTCTTTGGTATCAGCTTATCAGTGAAATTACAAGATTTAGCTAACTATAACACGTAAATTTTTGAGCTCTATTGTCTCGTACACGACGTAAAACGTTTGAAATAAAAATTTTAAGAACTTCAAAATAATAGGAAGCCAAAACATGATATCTGATTAGTTTCATCCAAAAAAGTTCCAGCTCCTAATTAAAAATTTACGATTTCTGGGGCAATTTGCCACTGAGCAACAAAAGCGACAATAGAAGGAAAAACTAATCTTTCCGATTTTACACCGCAAGGACAAACAAACCAAGAGATAATTTTATACCATTATTAAAAGTCCTGTTTACTTGAATCAGTCTCGAAAATTTTTGCTGAGCGACTCACTTTCCTCCTCAATATTTTTAGTCTTTAAGGAACAAAAAAGAAAAAAAATTTAATCTAATATAATATTTCTTGAATATCAGCAGTCCGAGGATAAATCTGCATGCTATGAAAAAATACGCGTATCTACTTCAAACAATCAAAAGACAAACAATATCCTTTTTTAGGGTCTTAATGCGGATTGTTTTGTCAAGTATAATTGTTTGTTGCTAAGTTTTGCATAACCAGTGCGTCCTAGCGCAAACACAAAGTAATACGGAAATGTTTATTGCATCTATTGCTAATTGGTGCACTTGGCACTTCATCAAAAAATAGTCGTGGTGTTAATAATATAAAAGATATTTTGATGAAAACAACTTCGCGGTTTTTTTTTAATTTGTAACGCCTCATGCTGTTTGAGACGTATGCAACTCCCACTGCCAAATAAAAAAATACTTCTGCAAAACTGAACCAAGTTGTAATTGTTTTGGTTTCATTCATATATAGAAACAACACCGAACAACTGGAGCAATAGAAAAACCTCTTCTTCGACATTCTTTTAAGGCTTATCAACGTATATACGAAAAACACAATTTACGAGGAGGCAGCGTGATCGAGTGCTTAGGGGGCTGGACTTAAGATCCTGAGGTCGGGGGCTCAAGTCCGTTTCGCGCGTTGATCTCCAAAACAAAGACGCTTGAACATTTATTGGAACCTTTATTTGAACCATTAATGAGGTATCACCATTTTACCTTCCTCTCTACAGTTTTAGCCCCAATGTACTGGTGACGATAGCACTCGGCCTCAGTGCCATGTGCATCATCGCTATTCCACTCAGTCATATATTCATCATCATGCTATTTTTGGCGGGAATATTTGGCGGGTGTTTTGGAGCTACCGACACTTTCACAACAGTGCAGCTAATACGCATGTATGGCAAGCAGGTAAGGCGACTAAAGCCTCGCTCTCATGGCCTTTCCTCTTAGCGTCCCACTATCCCTCACGGGTGGGAAGAAGAGAGATCCTGGGAGCTAGATTAAGACGATGAATGGCACAAAACGTACTGTCCATATATGGCACAGGAGAACTGTCACCAAGAATTTGCCTGATTAAAAATGAAGGATGTGTACATTTAACTAAGAACAATTAAAATTGGTTCATGGTCTCATCAGACGTTGGGAAGCTGTCGTTTTTTCCGTCTTTATACCCTTTCTTTAATTTGCTCTAAACTAACGGTTTGCTTTGCGTTTTGCAGGTATCACCGTATTTACAGGTAAGACTCTGTCATATTTTTACCTTCTAAGTTGTGACCGTGCCTGTTTTAAAAGTTGTTTCTTTGTTTTGCTATTAAAAAACTTTGTTTTATGTTGGTTTATTACTTCATTCGCTGGAGAAGTGTTCAATCATTGACTTGTCTGCTTTTGATTTACGCAGTCATTACATATGGGTTTTAGACCAAGTGTGAGGTCAAGATAACTGGATATTGGCCAAGTTCTTTTTTTTGCCTGTTTATGGACCGAGACGGAGTCTATAAAAATAAAAGCATACATAATTGCATACATAAAAGTGTTTATGTATGCAAAGAGGTTTTGACGCAAGCAACAAGCAGCCGCGCACCTGGTCACTCATGAAAGATGATCAGTTCACGGTGCTGACTTTCTGCTGTGTGCGTCAGTATTGCCCTTCGGGACAAACCTTTCAGAAACCATAGTTACTAACTATGCAGAAACTAACCAACTAACGACCAGCATGTGCATTCGCATTACATACAGAAATTCTAAACTGTGATTCGCAAGTATTTTTACTGACAGCGTGAGGTTTCCCTGTCATCCTTCGAACTCTACATAAACTTTTTTAGTAGCTTCACCAATTCTACAATTCCTAATCGAAAAGAACTATTACGAGCAGTCTCTTCTAGCTTAATCACGTGAACAAATTTGATAAATTTGGGAAATCTATTCAAAGCAAGCTCAAGAACGTCAGGAATGGCGCAAAAGTTGGATTTTAGGTCAATGCATGTTAAAGTGAGCCGGTCTTCACTGTTCTGTTTATCCGCTAACGAATTAAACCATCACTTCCCACAGGCTCTGCACTTCGCGTATGGCGTTGGAGGATTCTTGAGCCCTCTAATAGCAAGACCTTTTCTGCGGAGTCGCTGTGTCCTGGTAGTGAACTATACAACTATCATCGATGAATGGCCCTACGCCAATTCCACTTCCGGCATTGATAATTCAACTCACATATTCCACACACAGGAGGAGATGCACCGTGATACGCATGTGCGGTGGGCCTATTGGATTGTAGCGCTGCTGCACGTGAGTATGACTTGACGCAGTACCTTCGGCATTGCTCGACTGTTCTCGATAACTTTCGTCAAGTATTGGAACAATTCGCGATTTAGATACTTTCCAATCGATTGGAAATTACGATAATATCACTAATTTTACTGGCAATTTAACTCCTGTACGTTATTAGTGGGAGGCGTGGCGGCCTCATGGTTAATGCGCTAGACTCCGGAGCAAGCCGTCCGGGTTCTAGCCCTGGCCGGGGACATTGAGTTTTGTTCTTGGGCAAGACACTTAACTCTCACCGTGCCTCTCTCCACCCAGGTGTATAAATGGTACCGCCAATGCTGGGGGTAACCCTGCGATGGACTAGCATCCCATCCAGGGAGGAGTAGAAATACTCCTAGTCGCTTCATGCTACGGGATAAACTGCGGCTTGGTGGGGTACGATTGGCTCGTATGCAGACTTTACCTTTTACGTCCCCATTACCTCTTCCATCAATCACAGAACGGGTCCCAGTGTGATAAATCCAGTATCTCTTCATGAGTTTTGGGCTTAATATACAGTTGTTTCGGCAAAGGTCGTCCCACAACAGCACCAAAGTGCACGCGACAATGTCGATTGGTATTATGGGTATTAATAGTTTGGCGCTACTTGAATCGTGTTTACGGTTTTTAGTTAGAGGAAATAAAAGGCATAAATACAAGTCTTTGAGCTGTTTCCTTCTTTAACGCTGAAATATTATACCTTGAGCTTTAACCAAGATCTTCCGGGTAAAACCACCGTTACCCGTAATAACTTTCGACACTGTGGCGTTCACTTTTACGCTTTTGTGAGACAACCTTTCTAGAAATAGAGCTTACCTAACCTGCGATGATATTCTCGATTCCTCCTTAATGAACTCGAAGAGAGGCGGGAGACCTCTTTTTAAAGTTTAGGTTGACTTCCTTCTTTACGATTTCGGTGACAAATTGTCGCAGAGGAAGTGCTCAGTTATGAAGACGTGGTTGGCGATAACAGATTTGCGTTAAGTATCCGTTAGGTAATGTCCGTTTTATTTGCTTAGGTAAACTGCCCGTTAGTAGACATGCAATTTATGTATTTCCCCTCATATAGCTTCCAGTAATATTTGGTTTACTGTGGCTGATGTTCACGCGCAAGTTGGCAAAAATCACAGGAACTCTCAAGAAATACGAGTATGAGATGTATGATGAACAGAGACTCAATAATCCGGGTATGTTAACACTGAACAGAAAAAAATTTCAAGTGAACCTCGGTTCATGTTCAATCGCGGTGGGTGTCTCTAAAATGAAGTGATGCTCGTTTAGTTTTGTTTCAGTGGGCACATAGCAATGATACTGTAATCTCTTGGAAATTTTCAATTGGGTTTGAAATTGACTTCAAGTAACTTTTAAACGCTCTTTGCGCTAGTCATGAATTAGGAAAGAATTCTTGGCGAACCCAAAAAAAAAGGCTGCATAAGAGCCTCCAGTTTTGTTTAGCATGACTTGACTTCTTAATCTACAAAGTGTTTATTTGAGGACACGGCTAAGCTGAGGTTGCGAAGTTAACACGACAGCATGCTACTGGTGAGTATTAACCACACCTTTCAGTTCTGTAATTTGATTGGTCAAGTCAAACAGAACCCAACCAGGTCCCTTGGTCATCCAGACATGAAAAGATAGGTCCTTAGAACAAAGTTACTGAAGTTGCCATTAGAAGGCTAACAACAGAACGATCTCGGTAAAAATTAAATCGTTCTTTTCAAATCAAACAATTTTTTTTTCAGGTTACAATCATCACATGGTGACACTGTACCTTAATGGCAATCCCCCGTGGCTTAAGGTCTTCGGGGACGATCAAAAACCGAGGGTCGTTCTCGTCACAGTTTTGACGTCACTGATTCTGCTTCTGTACGATGGACTGATGGTAAGTCATGTGATACTCATTTTTAGAACTTATTTTTTCTGAATTATCAGCTCTTACTTTTTTCCCTTTCAATCTAAGGCCACGTTTGGTGCATATGTGTATTCGTATGCTGTGAAAGGTGCTGTACACATCAAGCCGAGTCACGCAGCCTATCTCAACTCTCTATTTTGGGTAAGTAATCTTCTTGCGATCATACTGACGCAACAATTGCCATTACGTAGGCAGCAAACGTTACAAGTTTTGTTAAAACTGGTCAAACTCTGTCAAGGCTTAGCCGCAGTTATGCCAACTCTTTATTTTTGATAAGTCAGCAATCAATGTACCCGACAGAGTATTCCTCATCTCCGGGCTTCAATGTTTCAACTTCTCTTTGTGAAATGATTCTTTTTTGTTCTATAATCTCAGGGTTCTTTGTCAGTTGGTCGATTTGTGTCCATTCCAGTGGCAATGTACGTTAAACCTCCCACCATGTTGATGATAAACCTGGTAAGACTTCCCTCTCTGTTTCACAGAAGCCCAGTCACCTCACAGCAGACTGTAGTCTACCTGAAGCTCTCAATTGTGCTAAGAGATATGCACCCGTGATTTCATGTTCTTACCCCTGCGCTCTCAGGATCAAGCGCAAAACTAAAATTGAGCGAAAAACGCAAGACTGACCCCCGCTGAATCCGCTTATAGAATCTGTGTGGAGCAACTACGCTTATTTAAGCTTGTAGCGGAAAGTTGAGAGGAGTTTATTAAAAATAGTAATACGGAGAATAAGAAATATTTTCGTTAACGAGCACGTATACTTGCGATTGCACAAGACTGGAGGTTAGTCCTTTTTCAGAACGGCAATTCATACCTACCACAAACAGAATTGGAACACAGTGATTAATAAAAAACACAAATTAATATACAAGATTACAATGAAGGAACAAATGTGAGCTCGAATGCACATTTACGACTTTTAAATCGCCTTTTTCAGGTTGGCTGTCTTTCGTCAACTCTCTTCATGTTGATTTTTGAAGAGAGTGAGCCTGCATTATGGTTTGGAACCAGCGGTGCTGGACTATTTATGAGCAGCGTCTTCCCAACAAGCATTGCGCTCGCTGAGTATTATATTGACCTCACAGGTTAGGATTAATGGTTTCGCTACTAGCTTTGGTAGAGAAATTTTACAGACACGTCTTCTTTCACAAAAACTGCGAAGAAGAATTACGTGAAGGTACCTTTTCTTCTAGTTCAAAGCAGAAAAGATCCAGTCCGGCAATGTTGTAAAGCTTTAGTCAATTAACTACTGTCGCAGGAGCAACAAAACCAGTTATTACAGTATACTTAGTGATTGCATTTAGTAAAAAAAAATTGACATGTTGAAAAATAGCCCAATGTTCAAATTTGGTCAAAAGCTGTTAAATGACAGATAGTTTCTTTCCTTTACCCAGATTATTATTCATGTGCGAAATCGTGACATTTGTAAAGCAACGCTATGCCTCTTTCTTTTTTCTGCTTTTCAGCCCCAGTGACAAGTGTAATGATAGTCAGCGCAGCCCTGGGTGAACTAATCCTGCCCTTGGTAGTCGGACAGGTGAGTGTTCTATCCAGACCCTCGACCCACCTCCCCATCTTCCCTGAGAATACCACCGGTAGTCAATTTTTCACTTGTTTCTCGGTCGGTTTGTAGTTTCACAAAACCAGCTTGGTTAGTCAAGGCAACACGGGAAATTCGAAGTGGAAATATGTGGAATCTCGTACCAAGATGAGGTGGAATTGTTTTCCAAAAGCGATTTTAAATCGGTGGCGTGAAAGGAAATGATAGTTACTGGACTTTGTCTAAATGACTTTAAACACTGCAAATAAGATTCTATCTACTTGGACAGTAAGTTGAGTCACCCTGCCCACCCTACGGACACTTATTGCCTCAGGCTTCTGTTTTAACTAAAACAACTTATTATGCCGCTTCAGGTATTTGAGAGATTAGGTCCTGTTAGTTTCCTGGCGATTGCCTTCTGCGCATGTTTCATGGCTCTGATGATCTTCATTCTTTTGCGGTCAGCGGAGAGATCAGAGACTGGTAGGTGACAGAGAAAAGACGAATATTAAATGAAAAGTATTCTGATAAGAACTTACCTGATTCCCTTTAGTCTGCATGTATATTCAACTAATGTTTCTACATACACCAAGGTGTTTTGTTAATGCTATTGGAAACTATCTGAGACATATTTGAAACCAGCCTTCATTTTTGAAATGGATGTTGCCTGGCAATGTGACGTATGCATATGACGTCAAGCTGACGTAGCAACCCTTGGAGCGGCACGTCACCTCGGTAAAAACGTTTTCTTATTGATCATATCACGGTTCGCAATTTCGAACAACTGATTAGACTTACTTCTTCTAAGACAGATTCTAAGTAACTCTAACAGTGATTTACAACTTTAATTAATGCTAGCCTTTTCTTCTCTTTACAGACTGGCTCGGATTTTTCTGGTTTGTTTGGTGTGGTTCCCCTCCAAGCTCCGCTAATCAACCTACGTACCAAACCCAAACACCCGACCCCACCCCTACTGTGAAAACTGATGACAGTCCACCAATAGAGACAGTTGAACTAAACATACAGGGATAACAAACATCGGTTCTAGGCCATTAGAAAGTGTTTTAAAACAACGCCATTAGCAAATCTAGAGTGAGTGTTTTAAAGTGACTGTTTAATCTAATTTTCGAAATTCTATATTTTAGTTGGGTTTCTTTACTTCAAGGTTCTTGTTAGTTCCTACAACTCCTGTGGCTGGTCTTGCCAATCACGAAAAAAAATTATATTATCTAAGCCAACACTAAAGCTAAAAGTTTCCGCGGTTTGTTTACCGCTTCCAAAGACATCTAATATAGATGTCTGATAAGAAACCCAAAAGAGTTATGATTCTGTTTTTCCTATCTAAGGTTTTCGGCGCTTAACTCTGTCACAGGTTTCCTACGCTAACCACACCGACCGCTTACCTGCAATGGTTGTATTTTTCCCGCGCTTGCCTCCACCTTAATTTTCGCACGCTTACCATTATTGCAGTGCATGTTTGCCTTTGATTGATCTTAGAATCCAAAAAATCATTTCAGAATTTGAAAGGCACGTTAGTTGGTTACAGAAAGCTGGCACGAAACAATCCATGAGAAATATCTCAATTTAAAAAAGTCTTTAATTTAAGACAATGTTTTCAAAATACGCTTGCTATTGCATAACTGACAACAAGTGGTGCAAATAGAGATCTAAGTATATTTAAGGGGATGGGAACCAATTGAAGTTAAGTGTGATTCTATTCCACACATGGATATTGCTAGTAAATATTTGTTAACAAGCCCGTCAGTAAAATAACACAAAATAAAGTAATCCTGGCCAAATTAAGTCAGGCCTCGTAACTGCATCATGGACAGTTAATCTTTCCGCCGTAGTATTAGTCACCATCAACTCTACCCCTCTTAGCGTTTTGAAATGTATCTGGAAGAATATAAGAGATTCAAGATAACGGAAAACGGAATCGTGTACGTCCCATTGCTGCAATCTATTGGGTTAATGTTAACCTTGAGGAACAACGGGAAACGAACAATATGCCATCGCGGCTTCGCGTTTTCAGTGGTTAAGCTCGGAAAGCATCGCATCGCGAAATCGAGCGTAAAGCATCTTCGATTAGACTACGATCCTAACAACCTGTGTAAAACTGTGAAAACAAACTCACAGTATGAATTGCAATGGTTAGCGCATTGTGAGCCACGGCTTTACAGTGGCTCTCTCCACCCAAGTGTATAAATTAGGTTTTACGACAACTGCAGACATTCTCGCGCGCTCTTTGGCTAATTGTTATTACCAATAAGCGACAGACAAATGACATTATAACTTATGCGATGCGTCACCGAACGAGAGCGGACAATTTGACAGTTTGTTATCGTAAAAACAAATTGATGTCAGTTTTTAATACGTCTGTCCTATTATTGACAATGAATTTCGTCATAACATTGTCAAAACAATATGCAGATCCACTCGGCTATCGCCTCGTGGATCCACAGCTACTTTGACAATGTTATGACGAAATTCATAATCAATAACAGGATAGACGCATGAAAACTGACGTCTTTTTGTTAAATCGACGAATTAATGCTGGTGGCTAACCTTGTGATAGACTAGCACTCCATCCAGAGGGAGTAGAAATACACCCGAGCCTGTTTAATGCATGCCACAAAAACCATGATAAGTTCTGGCTGTATGGGCCGTTTCCCATGACGCAGACTTAAAGAACTTAAAGATGGCTTCCAGTCCGTGCTGCTCAGTCTCAGAACCCCAATGTTTGTGAGTCTCACTTGCATTCTCGTCCCCAGAGGCCGCGCTCCTTTTGGTCAGCACCAAGAATCACGACCTCCGGCCAGGTCCAACACCGGAAGTCCGTAATTCACGGACTTCCCGTCACTTTGCATTTGGTCAGAGTCGAGTCTGACAAATCTGATTGATTGTGGTCTCAATCTATTGTGTTTACAAAGCCATTCAGAACCGGAATCTCACTGGACCTACCCAGAGGTCGTGATTCTTGGTACTGACCGAAAGGAGCGCGGCCGCTGGGGACGAGAATGTCTCACTCGATGAAAGGTGAATCGACGTTATTCTTTACGAACCATATATCTTATCTTTGAGGTGTTTGATTTTTTTTCAACGGTTTCTTTGATTTTTTAGAGCGACAAAGTTGTTTCGTCAAGTGATATCAGAAAGAACGAAGCATAAAGCTTCGCATCCATAAATGCGGTTGACATGAAACTTTGAAATTACTTTATGTAAGTAGTTGCGAAATTTTATATTTTGTGACGTCTTACATGAACCAAAACAATAAAAAGTAAATAAACTTCTGAGAGTGCGCACTACAGACTAGGAATCACCTTTAAGCTTGGTCTGATGAGCCATTTTCAATGGCGACATAAAGGTGCAGGATTTGCTTTCCATCATAACTTCTATGAAAAACGCCTACTTTGTTTTGTTACTATCACACTGCATCTCTAACAAGCTCTTTCAGCTCCACCGCTTCTGACCCCCTTTCCCCTTCTCCCTTAAACAAGGATTTCTTTAAACGCTTTTAATCTGAGGAGTTGGTACTATATTTTCAGCTCTAACAGATGGTACAATAAAGGTTTTGTCAGTTTTTAAACTGAGACGTTTGCTTGTTATCTGACGAGAAAACTATAAGCTGATGAGGGTTATTGACATTATACTGAAATTTGAAAGATGTTTTTGTTGTTGTTGTTGTTGATGATTTATCACTCTTGCAAAGAAATAGTTTTCTTTGAATTGTGTCTTTGACCTGCGTAGGTGATAGATTCTCTACTCTGTGTGTGTGAAAGAATAGAACATATCGCTACCACTTGTTGTTCCTCGTTCATTAAGTTATTTCCAGCGATGCTACTTGTGTGGATTGATGGAAGCGGCGATAATTTAGTTGTAACGCTAACAGTGGATTAGACTTCGATCAGATTAGAAATCCCACACAACACCACAGGGTACTACAAGGCACCACAGTGTTACCACAAGGCTTCCACTGGTCACAAGCAACATGATTTACAGAAAATGAGGTTTCACTGAATTTGAATATTTTAAATAATTAAGAACTTTCACGAGTTAGACTCAAAGAAATATTCTAGCTAATTGCGAACTTTGAATAATTAAACTGCCAAAAAGCTCTTCTTTTCTATATATGAAAAACGATTTACACTCAAGAAGAGTTTCCCCGTTGAAATCGAAGCCTAAATAGCATGTATGCTTGAAAAAATAAGAGATTCATTTTAGGTCATAAAGTAAAAGTTTAAAAGCATTTGACGATGCTTAGCCCTGCAGCAATATTATTTTCATATCTGGTTCATTCTGCAATGATTGACAACTTATATTTCTTTTTCTATACACAATTTATTTTAAACTGCATATAGCAATATTCAGAAGGTACAGAAGAAACGTCTTAAGCCTAACAAATTAATAAAACATTGCATCATGAATTTTTGATGCGTGAATCTTGTCGCGAACAATAATTTCGAAACAAAAATCTAAGGCTAGTCAAATGGAGATGAACAATAAAGTTATTATAATAGCAAGAATGATAGAAAATAAACAATGATTTGTCCACAAGAGTGAATATTCACCGGTGAACAACGGGAGGAAAATAACAAGTTTGCCGGCCGGCGAACTGAAAACTTTTTGGTCGCCAAATTTGGTTTTTCTTGATCGAATTTGCCCCGGTCCCAATGGTGACGTCACGCGCATAAATTTCAGTTTCACGTATCGTAGCCCAAGACAAAATGGAGAGAAGTGATTTTTCAGAATCGCAGTCCGTTTTGAGATCAAAGTGAATGTATTCGCTTGAAATCTTATCTGCAGGTTCTTGCAGCAGGGGTAAACTATACATTCGTACCGACTTAGCTTCGAAAAATGCTGGATAATTTTTTTAAAGGAGATGTGCCAAGTATTTTCGAAACAACGATCAAGCGCGAGAAAGGTTCCCGCGTAGGAGACAACGCTTCAACCTCAAGATTGAAAGATTACAGAAATGAAGAAGAATTCCTAAAGAGTATCAAGGCAACAATATGTTACTGTGGATCTTTCTGGACTTTTGGAATGGCTGCTGCGGTGATCGGACCAACGTTACTCGAACTAGGCTGTGTTACCAATCGGCCGTTAAATATTATAAGCTGGGTGTTCTTCTCGCAGGCGTTAAGCGCTCTCTTTGGCTCAAGTTTAGGTGGTTATTTGGCAGACAGGTAAGAAATTTAGTATATTTTCTGTAACGTAAGCTATAGTGCCTAAACCGTAATAATTTGGGGGTCTCATTTTATAGGTGGCAAAATAACCAAAAGTTTAAACTTTTTGTATTTTTTCTCTTATTTTGCTTTGCGGGCGAAAGCGCAATTTGATAAAATCTTGAGCGCAACTGTACAATTTCCTCTTCAACATATCGGATTAAGAAGAATTGAGCAATTAAATCCTTAAAGTTACACAGGCACTGAATGTAATGAAGACAGACAAAACTGCTTCGCTGCGATCAAAGATTTTTTTCACCAGTGACACGAGAGTTTAATAAACCAGGAAACATTGAATAGTGATGTTCAAATAAGAAAATGATTTTTCGGTAACAAAAGAAAGCAAACAAACTCGTTAACACATGTACACAGCACAGAGGATTGTTCACGATACGGAGTGCGTCTTCAGCATATGGAGACAATGTGAAATTCAACCAAGATCTTAAAATGGATAGAGCTCAGACCAGATTACGAACTTTTTTTTCTGTGGCTAAGATGTTTGGTATTATCAACGTCTCGAGTAATCTTTGATTATTTCTTAAGAAGCTTTATTTTACCAACACATCTCGTTAACTTTTTACCGGATGGAACCGAGTGAGTTTTTCCAAAAGCATTGAGAGATGACAGCAAATAATTATGTAGAATGTGTGCGTTTTTCATGGTTTAGAGTTATATCCTGTGTGATTTTCCGTTTTTCATCAGTTTATGTGGCTTGAAAAACCCACCAAACACCAGCTTTGAGTAATGTTCAAAGAACTGTCGCATCTAGTAATCAACTATCGACACTACAACAACGTCGTAACGTCGAGGTTAGATAGGTTAAAAAAGTTTCTCTTTGGAAGAGTATGCGTTTTGATTAAGGTAATGCCTTGCGTGCAAAACTGATATCAGTAAGTGTATGCGTATTCGTTCTTTTTCGAGATATGATTAGCGTATCATTAAATATTAATGATATTTTAACTGCTAAATAGAAAAACAGCACCATATTGGGATCGTTCTTCTGTTTAACATTCTGTTTAACATTTTGTTGTTCACTTGTTTACCCCTGTTTAGTCGAAAAACGAAACAACCTTTTCAGTAACTATATTATTATGGAGGTAAAAGTAAATATCTTAATTATTTCTCTCTTACAGGCATAAATGTTCATATCACGAAAATTTTTGAGCTAAGCCAGGTTTATCTCTTTTGCACATTAAACTCATTGCCAACGAGCCAGCCGAGCTAAGACGCTCGTCTGGCGAGGCGGCAGAGAATAGTGCCGCGCGAAGAATGGCTTATGCAAAAAATTCTCGATCGGCCTTGGAAAGTGTAAGTGTGTAAGTGGCGGTTACAAACATTATCCATAGACATCGCATGGTCTAAAAAAAAATTTCCGTATTACTTGATGTTTCGTATGCTGCAACATACATCTTCAGAAGTGAACGGTTATAACTGTTACAAACATTTAAGAATACAAAAATAAAGAGGGGAACTGGTGACAATATAAAAAGATAGCTGATACTACCGGTAGAAATTAATAAAAAAAAAAATAACTTCCCGCTACCAACATTTTCATTAAGTGAGGGTTTCAACTCACTGATCAAAAGAATTTTTTGTGTTTTTAAATGTTTGTAACAGTTATAACCTTTCACTCCTGAAGATGTATGTTGTAGCATACGAAATGTCAAGTAATACAGAAAATTTTTATTAGACCATGCGTTGTCTATGGATAATGTTTGTAACCGCCGTTTGTTTTCTTTTCCTTTTAAAGATCAGTGCAGTTCCATTGTTTGAGGCTGACAGATGCCAAATTATCTGACCAATAACCGGAAACAAAACCTGCTATTGGCACAAAGTGCAGAAGAAAATTAACGAAAAAAAAAAACAACCCAAGGGGAAGGGGGAAGGTCTCCCTGTGCAAAGGTCGGGGATGTTCGTCCTCTCGCATAAGGGTGTGAATCAGGAAGAAACTCGAATATTTTTGCCAAAAAGGTACAATGATCTTTTAGGGTCACAAACGAAGAAACAAAAAACACGTAATGTCTGTTTTCAAGAAGTATCTTTAAGGGTTCGAATAAAACTTGAGCCACGCCCAGATTGGTCTCCCTTTTGAGTTTAATTCAGGAGCGTCACCGACCTTAATGAGAGTCGATCTCCCGAGCATTAAATGAAATTCACATGGCCAGTAAGATCAGTG
>CM042756.1:21876178-21888426 GCA_022496165.2 Catalaphyllia jardinei
AACAATTCGTTTGGTTTCAAGTATGAGGACTTGATTTGTGTGTGTTTAAAGGGTGGCTATCTTCACTCATGACGAGGGAAAGACGTTATGAGTTTTACTTATCTGCTTAGCTTGACTATCGCTCAAGAAAGGGCCTCGAGAAGAGAAACAGATACTGAGGAACTAAACACAAACGAAAACAAGACTTGCGTACCTCGCAAAGTACTCATTACTGTGCTGTACTGCGGTTGTTTCTTTTCTTTTGGGACTACAATGGCGATTCTAGGGCCTACATTGATCGAGCTAGGTCATTTAGTTCACCACGGCTTGGATATGATGAGTTGGTTGTTCTTCACACAGGCGGCGTACGCTCTGCTTGGAGCGAGCGTGGCTGGGATTATATTAGACAGGTATCGTAGATATATCAATGAACAATCAAAATGTCAACAAGCTAAACATCAGTGTTGCTTTTTCGAGCATAAACTGTTAGTCTCTTAATCCTACTTTATTAAACAGCTGCTAAGCGTCTTGCTAAGTTAAAAGTTTAGGAAAATTTAAAAAGCTACATCAAATTACCATGCATCTAGCCCTGCCCTGACCCAAACTCACCGGCTCGTCTCACTACCTGTTTATTTATATGTAAACTCACGGTTGATTTAGACAAGTTCGAGAGGGTCGCAGTAAAAACCCTTTATTGAAATGAAAGAGCAACTAAATTAATGTTCGGATTTGTCTAATTAAATTATATTTAAATGGTTAATATTGATTTTTCACTTTCATAATCATTTGAAAATAGAACATAACATTGTTTCTGTTTCATATTCGAATATTAGCTTCAATTCCCATAGTGCTTTACGAAACTACCTCGTTGTTACTAGTACCAGACCCCCGGTGTAGGTTGTTAGTTACAAATAGCTACATAGAAAAAGTGCGACAGATGTAGATCCCAGACTCCCACGTCAACTATCAAACAAAAGGTCTGGTTTAAAGCATCCTACAAGTAACGTTGTACTACCTTCAAATGAAATATTTAATCGCTAGTGAGAATTTTATCTGAATCTGTTAAGAAGATGAGTTAAAAATTTCCATTCATTGAGTTATCACTGGATTTTTTTTACAGTGTTACGGTACAGTAATTTAAACATGTCCACTCGAAAAAAGTTTCTGCAAATTCAACGAATATAAATCGTGGAGGTTAACAACAGTCCACAATAAATACAAATCTATTTCCTTGTATAATGTACAACTTGATTAATAATGGTATCATGACTGAGTGGAGTCCAATTCGGTCTGTAATCATATGAGTGATTAACAAAATCGGACGACCGCAAAACGGGAGTCAGATTTGTTAATCATAAGAATTACAAAAGTTTCATTTGAAGAAGAGCCTTTAATGGTCATTTTTAGATATCAAATTAATAGTATAGAGAATAGTTTACAAAATGGCTGTTAAGTTCTTTTCAAAACAGTCACCAAAGACAGAACCTCCACAAGTTTACAAAGTCAGTCTTGATTTGGTTACTATAGTGATTGTAATCAATGATGTGATTGGTGGATTTGGTGAAGAGGACCTAAAATGATTGACGCAAGTAACTGTCCGATTACAGCCAACTGTTCGATTGCACTGTCCGATTACAACTTTGCAGATTAATTAGAGCAAAATACAGCAGTTTATGAACCAATCAAATTTGAGGAAATTGTTATTGTTATGATTACAAGGACAATTTGTTGGAAAACTATTAACCTCCACGATTTTTATTCGTTAAATTTGAGGAAAATTTTGTCGGCTGGCCTCATAATTGAGCAAAACCCAACAAGTAAAGTTATTTTTCTTGTGTTAGAAAATTTGTTGTAATGATTCCTTAACATGCATCAGTTTATGCTGGTTTACAGCATTCACTCCATTGTGACTTCACAATGAGGAAAAGGCATTTTGAAGGATGTTCTTGTCGTAATGATTCTCAAACAGGTTTAAAATATCAAATGTAAACGGGCCACTTCTGTCTACCCGCTTCACAGCAGGTTGTTAAACAAATATGTTTTCATACGATAATTGTTTGAGTGTTATTTCGTTGTTTTCTTTAAACAACAAACACCGAATTCTCACCGCATTCAATACGGAACCTCTGCCTTATAAGGGGTATCACCGAAAACAACGAGAAAAAAAGGTTAATCGCGACAGTGTGAATTTCCATCGGCCTTTGTGCAGACAGAGGGCAGGTTCAACCTGTAATTCTGTTTGTGGGAAGGTGGCTGACAACATTGCCGAAATTTTAAAACGTGTGCTTCAGACTCTTAAAATGTAACACAGGGAGTGCAATGACGTAACAACTGGCTTCTAGTCACAGGAAGACACAAACTGGCCTAACCGCAGTATCCAGATACTTTCAAGGAGCCAAATAACAGTCCTAGAATAATTGAAGTTTCTGGCTGACTACAATTTCCCAAATTGCCTTGACGCTCTCGAGGTCTTGAGCGCAGCAACACAAATAAGTCCATCATGCTTCGGCAAGTGATTTTTCCAGTAATATGGCTACGGATCAAGTCGTACGCGAATCAAGTGGAGGATCTAAGGAAGAGTTGTTCGCCATATTGTCGATCGAGCTTCGCTCATTTCCTCTACTTTAGCACGTTTTTCATGTTCGGAATGTCCGTGGGAATGGCAGGGCCCACACTTACAGATTATTTGATCTCGTTTTTTACCAATATTGACATTATAGATGCGTTAAGTTGGCTTTTATTCACGCAATCAACTTTGCGCTTCGTGGGCGCAATTGTCGCTGGTACCCTTGTCGACAGGTACGACTGGTTTTTAATTCTGTTATTAGCTAAAGACTCAGCAGCTTAAAAAATACGGTATTTATTTATTGGCTCTTTTTATTATTATTGGCTCTTTTTATATTACAAGAACCAAAAGAACAGTGTACACCTAGACATAGACTTGGCTATCAATAACCTTTGAATAACGTTGTAATAACTTCGATTATATCTATTCTGATCTTTCAATTTTTAGATTTGTTCATTTTGAGAAGTTTCCCTGAATCCCACCGAACTCCACCAAAAAAAGACCGATGCTAATTTTCATACTTTCGTAAACATAACGCGGCGCGTTTCAAGAAATCTCTCTTCAAACCCAGCACTATTTTTCTAGTTATAACCATTTCTATTAATAGAGAATCCAGGAGGACGCTCAGTGACACAACATAACGTATCATTCTACTATCTGTCCACAGATCATCGAGTGTACATGTAAAATATAAAACGTGGGGTATTGGGCAAGCGCAAACCCAACGAGGGTAGGGTGAGAAAACCTATGGGGGGTAGCAATACTCCGATTCTCCTTGTGATATAGAAACTAGATCTAACTGCCAGGATTATGGCACCGTTAAGGTTTATGGCAGGTTTCAAGCAGCGTAACGTTTGGTCTCGTAATCCAGCGGTCCCGGGTTGGAGTCCCGCTCTGACCACTACCTGGATTTGTTTCACCGTAGATCCGAGTTGGGATTTTTAACAATGTTATGTTCAATTTGAATTATTTGTTTCAGTTGTTTGCTCAGCCCCACTAGCACTTGTGCTATAAACACTGCCGAGGGTTATTATTCTTATTATCATTATCATTATCAATACCAATCATAAACATTATCACCATCATCGTCATCATCATCATTATTATTATCATTATTATTATTATTATTATTGTACAGTGCCGGCTAAATTTAATTTTACATAACTTTTTTCTGTTTAATTTCTCCTTAGATACGGCATAAATCGGAACCTGCTGCTACTGTGTTTTCTGTTATTGAATGCCATTTTCTTGGCAGTGATTCCCATGTGCCGAA
Organism: Catalaphyllia jardinei; assembly: GCA_022496165.2. Lineage (NCBI taxonomy): Eukaryota > Metazoa > Cnidaria > Anthozoa > Scleractinia > Caryophylliidae > Catalaphyllia > Catalaphyllia jardinei. The sequence continues at coordinate 21,879,997 of CM042756.1, forward strand.
CACTGTGGCTACTAATCTTATCAACAGCAGCTGCTGGATTTTCGGTCGGAATTCTGGACACTGCAACTAATGTACAACTTATTGCAATACACGGCAAAAAGGTAATATAAGGTGAAATCAGGAGGGCTGCTCTGGTCTGTTGTCTTTGAACCGTGGCACCCTGCTCTTGCAATACCTTTCTCCACCAAGAGACCCATCATTTTCTTTTGTCTCCACCCAAGAGTATAAATGGGTATAAATGGGTATTAGTAAATTTCCCGGAAAACCACCCAAAAATGGGTCACTTACGATAGACTAGCATTCCATCAAGGGAAGTAACGATGTTCTTTGTCAATAATTGCTATATATGGTGCATGATCGTAGTAAAACACGGGTCTGGCCAGCAAGCCAAGCTACGTGTGCTATCAAGAGGGTGGAACAACTTTGGCTATGAAAATAGCTGTTTTTACAAAAATATATTTTAATGATAATAAATTATTCAATTTTTTCTTATTTTTTCAAGGTTTCCCCTTATTTACAGGTGAGTTAAAAACATTTTCTCCTTTTTTACTACTTCGTACTCTAGTTGTCTGCAGCCTGGAAGTATAGTACACTTTCAAGTGTGTAAATTTCAAATTTATTAAGTGGCGGTGTCAAACTTTTAAAATAAAGACTTTGTCCATCTTCAATAAGGCAACAGATGAACTCGTTATTGCCATGCATTATTTGTCTGTTGGAATGTCTCGAAATCATTAAAACTAAGAGAAATCCGTATACATTCATACCGATTTTCCAAGTTGATACAATATATTGTTGCTGTATGCAGAAATTGAATGTCTGTCCCTCTGGGAATATAAAACATTGGGTTTCTTTTTATTTTATTTTATTTTATTTTTTTCAGGCTCTTTACTTTTCATATGGTTTCGGCGCATTTGTGAGCCCGCTTATAGCAGAACCATTTCTCAGCGGTACACCTCATCCAGATCTCGGGCTGCCGGCGGTCAGGAGAGGGAATCCGCTGCCATACGGTGGAATGGGACATCGCAGTCACCACAAGTTATCTCACAGACCAACCAACCACCTAAGAGATGCGTACTACCCTGGATCGGAGCAATACAAAAGCGAGGTCCAGGTTGCATACTGGATCATAGCTTTAGCACATGTGAGTTTTTCAACATTTAAGTTATACCCTAAACATACCTTAGCTACGTTACTCTACCGGACGCATTGAGGGTTGTCCAACACTCTGACAAATTTATGCATAGCATTGTATTGTATCCACATAACAATAGATTAACAATACAATACAATCGAGAACGACACAAAATAATAGAATTCAATACAATGCTATGAATAAATTTGTCAGAGTATTGGACAAGTATGACCGCATTAGTTACGTTGGGGCGGGAAAATGTTAGTAAATCGTTAACAGGCAATATTCAGCTACAACTGTATCTTACTTGTATGCGGGTATGATAACTAAATGTTTTCGCTTCTTTGTAGATACCAGTTGTGATAGGCCTTGCATACATTGTCATATCAGACAAGTGGGAGGAGCATAAATTAAAAAGAGCAGCTGCGGCCAAAACAGAAAGAGACCACAGCACATCAGAGGTCCCGGATACAGACATAGAAGGTAACTCAATAAGTTATTATTCTAAGTCTGCATTTTAAACTGAAAGAGTACATTCTTTGGCTACATTTTATTCCCCTTAGATGCAAAACAAAACTTAGCAACTAGCTTTGACACTGTCATCAAGTTAAAGTACCACATCTGATATCGATATCGCCCCCTAACACATGCCAAGTCATATCGCGCTTGAAAGCACTTAAGTCATCAGACCTCTGTGTCCTTGAGGGGAAAACGTTACCATTTTGTAAGGAATCGCGTTTGCAGGTGCACGAAAATTTACATCTATTTGACTTACTCTAGGCATTACACATAAAGTTCACTTGGACAAGGAAACTCTGAGGAAACCAGGTCTATGTGATAACCCAAACAAAACACAGATTCTCTGCATCACCTTCTGGACTTCATTTCTAGTTTTTCTTTATGACGGGATGCAGGTAAAAAGTTTGCTTTACATGTTGCCCTTGTTAGTAGTTTTAGTTAGTGGAACAAACGTTATTTCTGACTGGTAAATTGACTCTTCCTCTGTAACTTTCAGCTGCATGTGTATTCAAATATGATGCCCTGGTAGAGCTATAGTGGGTTTCATTTCATCGGCAAAAACACGTACTAACAGTATCGTTGTTTTTGCTACGTGATGCAGATGTTTCGACGAAACGATTGTCACTGGTGCAGTGTAAATCAGTTTACTGCTACAGTAGAACGTCTTTCAGAGGATCATGTACCGTATGTTGTCAAAAACTTTCTTTCAGCATTCTACCGAGTTATAAAAGTTTTATAACTAGGTACCCTGGCTCCCCATAGAATAAACGAACGTTTTTCGTTTAATTAATTCATTCATGTGTTTTATTGTCATGCTCCCTTCAATATATAGCGTAATATCGACAACAGCAACTTTATTGACCCTTACACTTGACAGAAATTAAATTAACATGAAACAAAAATTAAAACTGAAAGGGTGTTGGCTTCCTAACATAACTAAAAAGTTAACAAGGCTAGGAAGCCAAATTACATATAATAAACTACAATATTAGGGTCGGAACACAACACATACATACACACACATAAAATAACTGAACATAAACGGAATTTACAAGTCACGAGAAGAAAGAAAATCCAGGGGTTTTATGAACATTTCCAGTGAGGAGGGCAACTAAGGTTCACTCACAGGCAAAATGTTTTAAACTGAAATTCTTTAATTCTGAGGAAACCTTTCCCCTGATTGTCAAACCATACTGTCGAAATCATCCATACAGCCGGGCAATTTTCTCGGTGCCCGGTACTTAAGAACACGCACACAAACAACAATTTCACCCACCGCACTTTTCTCCGGCGCAGGATGAGGGTTACTTTACCTCTATCAACTTCAAGTTAACAAGTAGCTAAGTGTCCCATTTGTCCGCTGACAAAGCGCAACAGTAACTGTAGGAAGTGATATACGTTCAGTCAACAGTGGTATGATTTTTTGCATTTTTTTGTCAGGGGTCTTATGGAGGGTACGTTTACACATACGCGGTAAAGAGCTCCCTTCATATGACGTCAGCACAGGGTGCATTTCTTACCTCCGTATTTTGGGTGAGTAATTTAATATATGACAAAGTTAGCATTAAAGGAAGGTTATTTTGTTGTTGTTTTTTCATTTTGAATGACCCACAAAACAGCTAATCAGAGCTGCCATCTTTAACACCTGTTACGACTGAGTTTGGCTGATAGGCCCTTGATGTTACAGGGAAACTTGCGTTTTGTTGGAGCAACAAGCTTGGTTTTTAGGTCTGAAGATCAATGCAACTTAACAAGTTCGGTAGCATTGAGTTTTAAACAGGCAAACCACTATATATTTAGATTTTACCTCGTAACTTTAAGTTGATAGAAATTATGTCCAGACCTCTTTAATATAGAGGGAATAAGAAGTTTTTCTAATAACACTTATTTCTTCCCAGGGATCCCTTGCGTTAGGTCGTCTCATATCAATACCTATAGCCTTAATTTTGTCTCCAGCGATCATGCTGCTAATAGATTTGGTAAGTTAATATGCTTATCAATTGTCTGATCAGTAGAATTAAAATAACAGATGGCTAATCGCGGCTAATCGCGTCTGCACCGCAGGCTAGGTAACTGAGAATCGTGGGCAATGTAATCACACGTGACTAATCAAAACAAACACTAATATCCCAGTGGGAAAGCGTGTAGACCATGTTACGATTGGCACCAGCTTGAGATGATTGGATAAAGCGCCAGTGCAGAGCCAAAGTTCTTTGATAGTTAAATGAGGACGGCACTTTTGGCTGTCTTTCATCAAAATTGTCGTAAAGAACATACAACAGCGTGAGCCCTGTTTAGAATGGACGGATGTGCGAAGGTTTCTTTTAGCTGTAAGAGAGAGGCGCGGTCGTGTTAGTGACTTAGTGAACTGGACTTCTGATCAAGCGGCCCTAGTTTGAGACCTAGCCAAGGTTATTGTATCGTGTCCTTGGGCAAGAAATGTTGCTCTCAAAGTGCCCAAATTGACATACCCAGATGATGCTGGGGTGTTACCATCCCATTCATTCAGGGTGGGGGGGGGGGGAGTAGAAATAATCCTAGTCGCTTCATACTACGCAAACCAGCGATTAGGCTTGAAAACAGAGACTTTACCAATTTTCCCTATGTTACTTTTAATTCTGAAATCACTCCTTCAGTTTATACTTTCCTTATTTAGTTGTCTGATTTTGATCTTCTTAGTCTCTCATTGTTTCCTCTGCATGATCACTTACTTCTCCCCTCCTCACTCAACAAATTTATTTTAAACTCTAGGGATTTGTTGCAAAGTTACGGTTTATTTTTTTTCAGATTGGCTGCTTGGTATCTAGTTTATTTATGTTAGCGTTCAGAACAAGTGAGTCTGCGCTTTGGATGGGAACCAGCACATTTGGTCTTTTTATGAGCAATGTATTTCCAACCAGTGTGGCACTAGCAGAGCAGTACTTTAATGTCACAGGTTTGTCCAACAGTTGCCTAACGCTTTATACGGAAAAGCTCCGGGCTCTTGCCCATCTTTAGGCCATTTTTGACGTAAATGGTAAGCCTTTCACGTACTTCTATAGACCCCTGATGTCTTTACTATACCTTAAGATCTAGATTGGACTTGTTAATAGGTTCTTTCACAATAGGGGGATTCATGCTGACGTCATTGTTTACACTTTTGCTCATTTGCATACGGCTTTGCTTACAGAAGTAAACATGTTAGATATGAATTGACTCCAGGCAGCTAAAGAGCTAGTAAAACGTAATAGATGCTAAACTTCTTAGTCTTTTGTGTGTAATATTGAGGGAGAAATTGTCTTTCAAAAACTGCAAAATTTCTGGGTGGCAAAAGCGCTAATGAGCTCATACATTATATGATGTATATATGAAATAATTCATATTTGAACTGCGGTTATAGATGCAAGTGAAGTATGATCCTCGCAGTAAATTTTCCAATTTAAGCAACTGGAAAGAAGAAGCCTGAAAAAAATCAGGGCTTCAACGGGATTCGAACCCATGACCTCCGCGAATACCGGTGCGATGCTCTACTAACTGAGCTATGAAGCCACACATTGGGAGCAAGGTCAAATTATTGAGCTCATACATTGTTTGTAAAATTTTGAGTTTTTAAACCCGTGTTGCACAAAAAGTACTCAGTACATCAGGTTCGTATTCATTGGCAGAGTTAATCGTACTATGACCTTTCAATATTCAGAACTGATTTATTTCCAGCTCCATCAGAAGCTGAATTGCTTATGCTAATGAGGCAAATAGTGTAAACAAGGATTCCCCTATAAAGGAGCTAGAGACGACAGCTCTTCCAGCAAGCCTTCCTCCAGGCGGGGGAGGGGGGGGGGGGACTTTCTACCTGACTTCAACCCGCGAGGTTTTTAACTTCATTCCCGAAAGAGCTGTACCCTTCGCTAGCGCACCTTCCCGTATAGTCCTTCATAGTGAATACGTACTATTGCAGCAACAACCCTATCCCCTTCCCGTGCGATAACAACTACAACAGAGCCTGCTTGCTCACTGAAATTACAATATACCGCTAATTTTTCTAAGACAGCGTTTTAGTCTGAAACCAGTAGTTAAATTTATTAACGTGGTATCAAAGCCGGAATTTGGTCATTTCAAGTTGTTCAGTGTTTCGAGGAAAGCCAAGAAATGTACAAAGTTTTATAACGCACGCTCTGATGAAGGCTGATTTCCTCGTACCAAAACGGGTTTAAATTAAAGAGTTTAGTACACATTAGTTTGTAAAACATGTTTTGAAGTTTCATGTTCTAAAATGTCCACAGACGGCTTGACTTAGCTTTTTAGTATACTCGAAGACCTTTAGGACGAATGTGAATACAAAACAACAATTCACAAGGTGGACAATTTTGTACAAATTAGACATAATAGCGCAGAAAAAAAATGCAAAATTGAAATAGCATGGTTTCAAAGGATACCTTTGGTTGATAATCGTCTCCGTCCAGTTCTGAAGATATGAATTTCAGTTCTTGCCGGTGAAAAGTCTGCAACAGAATTGTTTTCAAACCTCTCGCACTGTTTCTCCAAAGTTCTTGTGCGTGCTGAATGACAAATTGTTGCATCTGTTACTAGTTTTCTCTCCGTAGTATCAGGGTTTTCGGATAGTGTTAGACATAAAAGTGATAAAAAGCCCGAACTGAAATAGTAGATAAAATTTGCTCTTTCTTGAGTTGAGCAGAGCTGAGCGGAGTTGCCAAACACGCGTGGCCGTGAAAGGTTTTTCGGCGGGAAAAATATGTTGCAACCGTGACGAACGCCGGGAAATTTAGGATGACCTGTCAGGAGAGGGTAAGGATGAGGTGGGATGAGGGGGTAGGAAAAATCGCAGTTAGTAGTAAAGTTTCGGCGTTTTGTCAGCTATCGTTAATAATTCATTTCTCTCAGGTTGTAAAATTTTGATCAAGCCTTAGATTAAGTCAGATCCCAACCAGTAAAAGAAAGCAAAGGAATTTGCAATGTTTTGGTAGTGTTTTGATTGTTTGTAAGCCAGGTAGACGCAACCTATATCCACATAATATTAAGAATTTCTATTTTAATTTTTATTTTCAGGCACTGTGACCTGCATGTTTGTTGTTAGTGCTGCTATAGGAGAAATGATCATTCCACTCATCGTGGGCAAAGTGTTTGATTATGTAGGCGCTGTCAGCTTCTTAGCAGAGGGATGCATTTTGTGTTTTGCGGCATTTGGAGCGTATTTAGCAGTGTTATTAATAGGGAAGGGTGCTGCATCTCATGACGTCCATAGGAGAGAAGGTGAGTAGTTTGTCATACCGTAAACCCTCTTGCTTATAAGCACCACGCCTTTTATTGGCCCATCTACTTGTAAACAAAATATTACTTCGCATTAGATGCCTCCTCTTGTTTAAAATGAAATGAGTTCGATTGTTTTAAGTCTTAATAAAAAAAACTACATGAAAAACGCATTTTCATCAACATTGCTCTACCTCATTTGGAGACGGTTTTTTTAAATTTCGCTTATAACTTGCTGTCCCGGATACAAACCCCTCCGTTGATAAGCCCATCCAAAAGTCCTTGCGAAGTTGTATAAGTCTAGGGCGTATAAGCAGCATATGGCCATTAGTTTCTAGAGAGACTGGTGGTTGAGTAGCATCGGTGTGTCGAGGAAGTGAAACACTGAGATGATTATTATATACTTCAAGATGAGATCTAGAGTTTAAGAAGGCGACGATTCGAGTGTTAGTCCTTCGTACGAATAGAGAACCAAAAAAATCAGAAAACAACAACAACAAACAACAATAACAACAACAACAAACAACAACAAGAAACAAACGACAACAACAAAAAACAAACAACAGCAACAAAAAACAATAACAACAACAACAGCTACCACTTAAGGAACATTTCTAAAATTAGGAAGTACCTCACTGAGGAATCTACGGAAATTCTTGTTCATGCGTTTGCTAGTTCAAAACTAGACTATTGTAACTCTTTATTGTATGGTCTCCCTAAGCATATGATAAGTAGTTTGCAGTCTGTGCAAAACACGGCTGCTCGTATTGTTACTTTAACCAAGAAATTTGATCATATCACCCCTGTATTGATTCAACTACATTGGTTACCTGTTCACTTTCGGATTCTTTTTAAAGTTTTATTGTTAGTTTATAAGGCGCTAAATGGTATGGCACCATTATATATCACGGAATTACTTAGTTATCGTACATGTTCACGTACGCTACGCTCTACGGATCAAAAACTTCTGGCAGTTCCGAAGTCAAGACTTAAAACATACGGAGACAGGGCCTTTTCTGTTGCTGCACCTAAACTCTGGAATGAGCTGCCATTAGATCTTAGAAATTTAGATACAATTAATTTATTCAAGAAACACTTAAAGACTGTTCTTTTTAAAAAAGCATACAATGTTTAACCTTTTGATAATTTAGAATAGGATTTATTGTGATATTTTTATAAATAAGACTGCAAATAAGTTTTTAATTTATTCATAATTTATTACCAGTGGGATCTTTTTAATTATTTTATTATTATGAATTGTAAAGCGCTTTGGTCAATAAGTGGAGTTAGCGCTATATAAATTATGTTAAATTAAATTAAAATTAAACAATAACACAAAATAGGAATAAACAACTTTGAATTAGGGCCCTCGGAACACGCAAAAATTTTTTATCTTTTTCTTGTTATAAAAATCCTAATCAATTGATAAACTGCAATCTACATATTGTACCATCGTTTCTGTAAAGGTATTTTTACATTTCAGTAATTGGAGAGGGAGATGAAGAAGGAGAGGACGAAAAGATGCACGGTAACTC
>CM042756.1:21895651-21900651 GCA_022496165.2 Catalaphyllia jardinei
CTTGGAAGCCTTGCAAGTATTTTTTAAATTTAATTTTATAATAATGGAAGATTTTCCAATGCATGTCTTTTTACTAAAATTGGCGAGAAATAATGTTCCAAGATATATAAAATAAATGGGAATGAGAAGGAATGAGGGTTTTCAAGCTCCTCGACCCCCTGGATGCACTATATTTAGGGCCGAAAAAATTATTTTTTCAGGACCTTGATGGAAGGAGACAAACAGGGAGGTTTCAGTGTTTTCTGGGCTGATGATGGCTTGGACACAGGTCCTATCCTACTTCAAAAGAGTGTGGATATTGACCCAAATGAGACAGTTGATACTCTTTACAATCGCTTCTTGTATCCTGAAGGCATAAAAGCCATGGTATGTTACATAATACTTCTAGCATAAAAATAATTTATTTATGACATGGTCGAGTTCCAATCTTTGTTTGCAAAGCCAAGCTATGACAGTGTTTAATTTTTATTAGCTCTAAACAGTGCTCCAAGCTCACTTTTTCAAATGGTCGCCTTTTGGCGACCTTTAACTTTAAAATGGTCGCCATCACCCAACTTTTGCCAGAATTTTGGTCGCCAAAAATTTTTCCACTCTCCATGATGACCAAAATGGTCACTGCTTGGAGTGCTGATAAACAGTACCCAGTCAGGGGGCATTTTGAACTGCTCTCTTGGTATAATGTCTTGCTTGATATCATGTATATTGGAGGCACTTTTTTAATTTTGGAAGTGCTTGTAGTGAGGCATTTCCATCTTTTCTAATTTTAAAAATATTGCCTCTAAGTCAATACATAATTAATTTAGAAACACACTAAGGGTTAATAACGACTTTTCAATGTCATTGAAAAGTGGTAATTTAGTACTCACTAGCTAAAAGTTATGTCTTCCAAGTTTCAGTCAAGATCACTAGTTGAAATCATTTTGAAACTTAATTGCGGAAATCATTACAATGTAACTAACAGTGCAACTTTATCCAAGATCACCACAGTAAGTTTTTGACAAATTGACCAAACTTTGGTTTTATGTTTAGACAATAAAATAGTCACAAATTTATTGTTTCTATAGCATGGAGCTTGCTCAGACCAATAATTTGTGTGAAAGCTGTAAGTTGTAAACATCTTGGTTCCTTGGTAAGTCAAGTCGTCATATCTATTGATGTGTTTTTCCATTTAGGTTGAAGCTGTTGACCTTATTGGCGATGGAAAGGCTCCAAGAATTCCTCAACCTGAAGTAGGGGCAACGTATGATAAAATCTGGAAGAAAAAGGAAGTGGCAAAGGTTAATGGAGCTTTGTCATTATTACTATTATTATTATTACCAAGGCTTCGTAGCAGCACGAAGTAAGATATGGCCTTTATAAACCAAACGATGTTTTTAAAGTTCATGTTGTTTAATCAGACATGTTTCGGATGAAACATCATCCATCGTCAGTTGTACAGAATAAATTGAAGTTGTGCAATAAATAGTGTCATATAGTGAGACATTAATGTGAATAATTAAGGATGAAGGCGAGAACAGAATAAAAACACACATAAAACTATTTAAGCTAAGAAAAGAGACTAATTATTCACATTAATGTCTCACTATATGACACTATTTATTGCACAACTTCAATTTATTCTGTACAACTGACGATGGATGATGTTTCATCCGAAACATGTCTGATTAAACAACATGAACTTTAAAAACATCGTTTGGTTTATAAAGGCCATATTATTATTATTATTATTATTATTACAACAGCATTGTAAAACGCTGTTAATGGAGCGTGACATGTTAAGCCTTTAGTTCTACTGTCATGTTAGTTTGTTTACGTTGCGTAACGCATACAAGATATGAATGTACATTCATACTCTGGCTTTTGAGACATGAATGTACATTCATACTTGGGTATATACAATGGTATTTCTGTGTCCATGTTGTAATACTGGCGGCTACATATATATCATCTGTTCAGTATGGCTAAAAGTAACTACTAGCCCTATTCATGTCTCACTCAGCATTGAACAAGGTTTTTGTATTTAATGTTACATTAATCGCCATTGGTTTAATCTTACACATCTGTCTACGTATAAAGTCCTGGAATGGTCCAAAGTGCCATTCTCTAAGCTCTTTTAGCTGCTGTAAGGAGTACCTTTAAGTTAAAAACATTTTTATTACGGCTTGTCCATGCGGCACTCAAAAAGTTGCAAGCGCTCGCCAACGCCATCCGGAAAATCTTGCGTCTCTAGCGACAGAAGTTCTTCGCCTTCGTCTTCTGACTGCCAATCTACCCATAACGGACAGCAAAGCTGAGATGATTTCTTTGTTAAAGGCAGCAATCCAATTGCGTCCATCCCAGCTGCCATCCTCTGGATGCATGTAAAAACGTACTGCAAGAAGTACAAAAGCAACTGCAACTTGTCTCCGTTGAACGCTGACAGGGTTCTCGACGATGCTAGTGACCAATCTTCGTCGGTAGGTTCTGTTGACGGCTTCTAGGAGGACAACTTTGACCTCGCTTAGTTCAGGTTGGCAGCCCCACAAAGTGCTCCGACCAACTCACAGCCTTGCCCATTCTCAGATGCCCAAATGGCTGCCATACAGGACACTGTTCGCTTGTCCCTGGAGCAAGCGATTAACAGTCGCTCATGTTCGCCCACTGAACCTTTCTCGAGTCTTCCTCCACCCATCACATTGACTCCTTCACCACGGAGACAAGGAGCAGCTACTCCTTTAGGTCTCCATTGTCCCCTGGACAGGAATCTGACGGACAAAATCTTACCGAGTGGTGTTCCCCCCGTTACACCAAACATTGTCTTTTGTTGTCTTTCATTGTCTTGTTATTGTAGTTGCTATTACTAATACCCAAAGGAACTGTGACATTAAAAGTAAATTAAATGTGATGGTTGTTAGAGGATCAGTCGTGTCATATAGTTAAGCAAACATATAACTCATTAAAATTTGTAATGAACAATAAATAATGGTGTCTGTTCATTGCTCATGAAGGTTGCATAATTTTTATTGAAGCATCCACTTCTAAATTTTTAAGTTAGTGACAAAAATGTTTTTATTCATTACCATGACATGCTTCAACTGCAGTATCCTTAGGCCTATGAAATTTTACATGATTCTTTATAGTAGTGTGTTCATCATCACATGATCAGTGGATGTCTGCACTTTTAGATTAAGTATAATCCCTTCCTAATATCATTTTTTGTCCTAATTATAGATAAATTTTGCTCAGTCAGCTGAGGTGCTACACAACTTTATTCGTGGAAATGACAAAGTGAGTTCTAAATAATATCCCTCCAAAAAATAATAACATATAACTCTTTCATGTACAGGTATTTTGCAACTCCTTTTTCCATCAGATTTTCAGATTTATATGCACATACAAAGTTAGTACAATTCAATTTTAAGTAATAACTAATTTAAAAGGTTTCTATTTAATCTTGCAGCTTCCAGGGGCTTGGGCCATGATTGATGGCCAGGTGAGTTTTGTGTTTGAATCTATAAATCTTTTACCTAATTTATTAAAAATAGGACTTGAGAGAGTAATTGTCACGTGTATGACAACAACAAGCTTTATTACCAGTTTAAAAGCTAAACTTTTATTACTTTTTGCTCATCAGGCAAACACTGCCTCAGACAGGAAGATCTATATATACGCGCCCAAAAACTTCCCACATACAGATTTTTTAAAACTTTGACTGCAGGTAGAAAATGATAAAATTAGCTTAAAAAACGTAAAAAAAATCGGGGGTCACCGAACTCGTTTTGAAGATTACACGTAGCACAGACCATAGCATTTCTAGGATTTTCAGTCACTTGAGGCGATTCTGGTCGGATTCATTAGTATCGGCATATATTTAAGTTAAAGAATCATATAGTTATGTGTGTTTAACACAGCATATAATTATAGGCGTATTTGATAGATCTTTGCTACATGTCATTAAATCAGCTAGAATTAGCCTTAAAAACTACAACTTCTAAGTTATGCACACCTGTATTCATGTACCAATTTGACCCTATTTGAATAGTATATGAGAAATAATTAAAACTTTCCACATACTGTTTTGTTTATTTTTTAGTATAATGCAAAGAATCAGAAAAGGAAGTGATCTGCCGAAAAAAAAGTGGGGTCACCGAGCATCCAACAAAAATAATCGCCCACAAAGTTAACGCAAAGGTCATCAGCTCTATATTATGTTGAGTTTTTGACTCGGTGCACGCGCTTGAAAATGACGTGGCATGCGCATGACCAATGAATAGCATGAGCACTAGAGATGCGCAGTAACAGTGGGCGCAAACATTCTTAAACTTTAAAATATTAGGAAAATGTGTCCTGGCATGCTTCCCGTCATCGCTAAATCAAGCAGTGTAATATGTAAGTTATAGAAACATTCACTGATATTAATGAGTGATGTTACTTTCTGTTACAGCAAGTAACATTTTATGGTTCATCATTGACACCTGGTGACAAAGTTCCCGAGGGTGCACCTGTGACCATTGAGGGTTTAGACACACCTGCTGTTGTTCACAGTGGTGGTATGACACTGACTGGAACTGACGGCAAAATGGTAAACCAATAACTACATTCTGAAGTTTACTCGTTTATGCATTTGAGAAATTGTCCAGTTCCAGAAAATGTCCCTACGTCACCCAGAGAAGGGTTTGGAATTTCCTGCAGATGGGGTGGATATTCTGTAAGACCACAAAATGTAATGAAATGTTTAAAGCTTGCAATGAGCAAGAAAAATAGTTGAGACACTTTTAGGAAAAGATGATTTTTAACACTTAAGCATTTGCTCTATTTTATTTGCATCTAGCATTAAATCTCTGATACCCCCGGCCTGGGGGAAAGGAGGGAGAAATGTTACCAAGACGCAGAAAATAGAATTTTACTGCCAAGTGTCTCAACACTTTTGTCGCTCATTGTTACATGTATTAAGTGGAATCACCAGTGTCTCAACACTTTTGTCGCTCATTGTTACATGTATTAAGCGGAATCACCAGAGA
>CM042756.1:21905651-21941699 GCA_022496165.2 Catalaphyllia jardinei
ATGGGAATTGCAGGGGGGGTAGAAGAGAGGACTGGATGGGAGGGAGAGGATAAGAGGACCAAGTGGTCAGAGGGGGGGGAAAGAAGAGAAGAGGGGAGGGGAGGGGAGGGCAAATTTCTTGCTTTTTTTTTTGTGTGTACTATTCTTTTTAGACCCCCCCAAAAAACCAGGCCCCTATTTTTTAAACTACACCCCATAAATAAAAGCCCTTTTTAGACAGTTGATAAATAACCTAGGTAAAAAAAAATTACCTAGTTTAAATATTATGACCTAGGTGGAAAATTTTAACCTGGGTTTAAAAAAATTTGACCTGAAAAAAATTCCAAACTACAACATATACACTGTAGTGTAGTGAACAAGGGTGATGACCAGACTAGGCAATGGGTGTAATGACAATATGACTAAGAAAAGCATGCAGTTATCTGTTATGACAGGTAATTCCATTTTGCTTGCTCCTCTTTCAGATATGCAGATTTTGTTCGTTTGTCTGTCTTGAGATCTCGTGGTGGAGGCCGAGAGGAATTCACCTGTAATACTGTAAGTACCTGACAAAGAAATTAATACACCATGGGTTGTACAATTCAACTCCACCATTACAAACATACCTGGCTAAACCTCAACCAGGGTTCTTGTGTTGATACTTTTTTTTATTGGCATTCGTGATAACGGTATTTAATTGATGAAACACATGCAAATGTTTAAAAATTTCAATCATAGCTACTAGTAAAAACTTGTTAAAGCCCCCATGCCCCTTTCAACATTGGAAAATGGCAAAGTGCATTCATTTGTCCACTCAAAGTACAGTGTAAATAACAATATTTCAGTGGGGTGGGGAGGGCACAGTGTGTGAAAGTGTTTCAACAAAAATTATTACAAGTGTGATGAGGCTTCATGATACAGAAACCAGTATCAAATGTTGGCATTGATATTCTAGTCCTTAATAGACTTTTCATTTGTAATTTGGTTATTAAGGCATGTCCCTCCTAGGTTAGCCTTTGCTACTGTAGTTGCAGGCATGCCTTTTCCTGCAAATTTTATTTCAACTTAAAACAGTGTATAAAGTGTTTATAGAGGGCTGTCACTAAGTTTTTAGTCACCATGTCCCTCCTAGGTTAGCCTTTGCTCCTTTGTTACTTTGTGGCTGAATTCTATCATCAACAGGCAATTTCACCTGTAGCATCAAGGGAAAATCAGTCATACTCAACAGAAATAGGTGCTACGGGTCACTACTTTTAATGACAGCCCTGCCCATAACAAAGGGAATAAAAAATTCTGGAGGGGTGAGGGGGTTTAAGGGTGAGGGGGTCAAAGACCCAGGAAACTCTGTTTGGGAGGGGGGTTGGACTGTTGATTTCCAGAATTGATACCCTTCGATTTATACAGTGTATAGATTCACTTATTTATCTTTCCACCTACAAAGTAGATCTAAACATAGTAACTTGAGTACTTATATTTGAAGCACATTTTATTTCTTAAAAAAAACATTTTGAAAGGTAACAAATGCAAAGAATGTGCCATTGTGTGGAAGTTGCCACCATTACTGTACTTGTTACCAGCCTTCATGAAGTCACCATATGGACGAAAAATCACTGGTGACTAGCCTAGTTTGTTTTCTGATCTTCAGATGTTACGATTGATCGAGAATAAACAGCAGTGACATGCAATATAATAATAATAATAATAACAACAATTATAATAATAATAATAATTATAATATAATGCAGATGGCTAAGTGTTTGGAGTATTTAGTTTAAGGTGGTTCAAAACAGTTTCCACTACTTAGATTTTGATGGGTGTTATAGCCACTCTTTATCACTTGATGCTACAATCATGGTATGAAAACACTGCCTAAGTATTGGTGAACGCGTTGTTGTCCTTGTCATAACATTATAGGTTACCATAACAACATTATGACCTGCTAAATAGACCCTCAATTACAGCTTCAGGAGCTTATAATTCAAAAACGGCACAGTGATTTTTTTTTTACATTATCAGCAAGTGATAAGCATGGTTAGGCACATTTTTTTGGCAAAGTTTAAAAAAGTTCTGTAAATTTAAGATGGATCTGAATGCCACCTACTGGTACATTAATTTTTTTAACCTTTGCCAAAAATTGTGCCAAAAATTGTGCCTAAACATGCTTATCCAATTTTGATGATATAAAAAAATTTCACCATGCCGTTTTTTTAATTATAAACCCCTAAAGCTGTAATTGAGGGTGTTTTCAGCAGGTCATACTGTTGCTATGGTAACCTATTATGTTGCAAAAATGACAACCACGTGTTCACCAATGGTTGGGCAGTTTGGTGATACCATGAATGTAGCATTAAGTGATGAAGAGTGGTTACAATGACCCATAGATTAGAAGTCTAAGTGCTGGAAACTGTTTTGACCCCCTTAACTTAAACACACTTACCAAAACTACTTTTTCCAGAGGGTATGGGTGTGTGTACATAATACTTGTGGAAATTTCGGAGGTGTGGGTAATGTTACTTTTGCGTTTAAAAATGGAAGGAGGGAGGCTTACCAGAAATTCTCTCCGTGGTGGCGGTGTGGATATTTTCTTAAACTCAGTTACTCTAACACATTGGTATGGTGCATTAACCTTTATTTAATATTTTCCTTTTAGTTTGACATGGATGTGAACCACATGACAGTCCATATGCCTTATCAGTTGTTTATCAATGGAGAATTTGTGGACTCTTCCAATGGACGGACTTTTGATTGTATAAACCCAACTGATGGCTCTGTAAGAACTAAATTTAAGCGTGAATCGTTGGATGAGATTGGTAAATGCTTTGCAGTTTTTCCTTATTTCTTGCTTGTTTTTTCAATTCCTAAAGGTACTTACAAAAGTCTCCTTTGCAAGTGTTGAGGACGTGGATAAAGCTGTTGCAGCAGCAAAGGTAAAGATATGAATGTCAATTAATATTAATAATGCTATTTTTATGAATCTTTCAATATTTCAATTACATATTATCATTCTGTAAACATAATATTGGCAGGGGTGGGGGGAGGTAAGTTTGAAGTATTAACAGGCTTGTCATTTGCCAAGGTAAAAGATTTTTATCTAAGGAGAACTTCAAGGTCACTCCAACAAGCTCACTGTGTTTTTGAATGAATGAATAAATGAATGAAAACTTTATTTATGTGTCAAAGCCTTGTAGCCTGGGATATAATTCCGATACTAATTAGGGGACACTGCTAAAAAAAAAATACTAATAAAACTAATACTAATAATAAAACTACTTCATATCAGAACTATGTCTTCACCTATAGCAAGAAAACATTCAGCTTTTCTACTTGCCAAAGTTTCAGCCTCTAAAATGCCTGCTATTCTGAAGAAATTTGTCTCAAAATAAGCAAGTTTGGAGGCTGCCATTTTGAAACTGTCTTGGCAGCCAGGTAATTTTTATGCAATGTCATTCTGTCTGACTCGAAATTGCCCGGAAGAAGAAAAACTTGCAACTGACTTGGTATCCTTCACATGGTCAGCAAAATCATTATTTTTTCCAAGGTTTATCCACCTCACTATCTTCAATGCTATTATTTTGGAGTTTAGAGCATGTTTGGCTCTGCATAGTATGGCTCAAGAGCAGGTATAGCCCAGAGCAGTAGTTAAAAGCGTCTTTGGAAGCCATTTGGACAAAATCGCTTGGATGGAATGATGTCACGATAATGTGGCCTGGCTCCTGAGTACTGTTCAAAATGGCCACAATGATGTTCAAATTTTGGGTTTCTTTGGAGATGAATTTCATAAGGAAAACCTGCACTTTAGAGGCTGAAACTTTGCTGAGTGGTTTGACTTAGTGAAAGGTTTTTATTAGGCTTGACAAACTGAAAATATGTTTTTTGGAGTGACCTCCTTAAATGAAAAGTTATCAGGAAAAATTGTATAGTCATTAAAACTTTACCATAATTTCCTTCATGATTGGTATTATGAGTCATGTTATTGTGTTGTTCTTTTTAGGAAGCATTCTACAATGGGCCTTGGGGAACAATGAATGCAAGAGATCGTGGACACCTGATTTACAAGTAACTAATTTTAATAATTTCTTGTTGGTAAATTGTAATGTCTTGTTATCTGGCAACTTACTTAAATATTTGCAAAGTTGTGCCAGAGACATGTTGGCCTAATAGTGTTCATTAAGTACTGTCTTCTGATTCATACTGTATATTTAAAGCTAGTTACATATTATGTATCTCTAGGGAACAGCATTGTTTCTTGCACATGCCAGTCTTACTCCCTCTGTTATTTCGTAGCTTTTCACTGCTATTTTACAGCCTTTTCCCTTTATTTTTGTTAAACTTACCATATCCAGATCTTTTTTCAGTTCTCCTAATCGATTTGCCTGGTGTAGTTTTATAAGAATTCTCTATTCAGAGCTCTACAACAAAGCCATTTCCACTTGTGGTGTGGTTATCATGCAAAACTTAATGCTGGGGTCATCTGAACAAAAAGCTATACACAGGGCTGGCAGTAATATAGATATCCTGTTTCTCTATATGAATAGGCAGAAAAGAATGATTATTATGATGTTCACTTCTCTATTTATCCTGGAAAATATAATTTCATTTCTTCATTCTGTTGCTCTGATTGCTTTTTTTTTAGGTTGGCTGATTTAATGGAAGAACACCAGGAGGAACTAGCCACAATAGAATCTCTTGATTCTGGTGCTGTCTACACTCTTGCTCTCAAGACACACATTGGAATGTCTATTGCTACACTGCGTTACTTTGCTGGATGGAGTGACAAGATTCAGGTAGATATATGGTTCACAGACGTGCAAGGCTTCAAACCTCTCAATTTTGACTTAAGGGCATTAAGTAAATATAATCTTGGTGGGAAAAAGATATTGCTAAGAATCCACATCATTTTATGGAATTAAGTTCAATCATGTCTGCTTCTCTACAGGGACTGACAGTTCCAATCAACAATGCCAAACCCAACAGGAACTTGTGCTACACCAAACGAGTACCGATTGGGTGAGTACTGGACAATGTTTCTTACTAAACACCTCATAGTCAATCTTGACCTTTTAAAATACAGAGTACATGTACATAATGAGACTACCATTAATGAGAACAACAGCCTCACTCTGTTTTCTGGGATTTTGTTTTTCTCCTAACTGTTTTCATTGGTGAAAGAGATCTTAGCAGGTCATTGATCTTTAATAGCAGTTGCAATGGTTTCCGATAAACAGTAATCACATTAATGACCTTCCGATACCAATGTTTTGCTTTATCAACTGAGCTTGACCTTGTTCTGAGCTTCCCTAGGGGATAAGGACTAGTATAGCAAGACATTTGTCATGTACCTCTTCTGCATATGCAAGAAAATGCAGTATTAGAAGGAACACTAAGTTTGCAGTCTTCTCTAATCTCTTGTTTTCTTTTTTTCTTGTGTGTGCCTTAATGAAATCTAGCAGCCAGGCATATTCATGGAATCCCAAATTATGACGCCCCTTTCCACCTTGCTTTTTAAGGTTGTAGTTGAAGGCTGGCATTTATGAACAAGACAAATCATCATGCTTAAGTGGTTGCACTTCCTTCACCACTCTTGGCATCTTTGCCTTGATAAAAAGGAAGTAGAATAGCATTTAAGGTACAGTGAAACTTCATTTTATAGATTGGGGCAAATCAAAAGTTTCCTTTTTGTTCCACATTCTCTTAGCAGAGGCATTCAAGAGCTTGTTACCTTTGGTACAAGTGAAGCCTCTCAAAATGATTGTGAACCTGTCAGGACAAATCACAGCTTGTGATTTACAAGTAGAATGTAGAACATTTGGAGTAAGTTGGTTTAGCACTGGGAACAGTATACTGGTCTTATTTTGGTCATTTGTGGTTGATCTTCCTTCTCCACCCACGGCAGTGTTGTCGTGATAAAAAGGAAGCAATTATAACTTACAGTAAATTAGAATTGTAATAATAAAAATTAGGGTGTTAGTCTTGACATAAACAAAATTCTTGGGAAATGTTTGGCATATCGCACAAAAATTACAGAGAATACTGATATTTCTTGCTCACAAAATAAATCAAATTGCTATGGATATAAAGGATGTTTATTGTGTTGTTTGCAGTGTGTGTGGACTAATTGTGCCGTGGAACTATCCTCTAATGATGTTAGCATGGAAGATCTCTCCTCTTTTGGCTGCTGGTAACACAGTTGTACTAAAACCAGCTCAGGTATAAGCCAAATGTACAACAATGTTATAGTGATAATTATTATTAGTTTCATATTGTGTGATTGTCTGGGCTAGGGTAGTTTTGAAAACAACTCTTAGTGGTGACTGACGTTTCCACAACTTGAGTGGAAGTCATCTTCAGAGTCAAGTAAATAGTGTTTGTCAGTTGATGATGTTACAAGTGTGGTCCGTTAAAAGCGATTGGTCAGTTAAGCCATGATTATATTGGCTGAAAGACTTGTGTTGAGTTCATCATCAGTCATTGGTCAGTTTCGATCTGACTTTTGTTAGTCCAATTGGTCAGTTTGAGGTCTATATATTTTTCGTTAGACCTGTTAAGTTGGTTTGTCTGTTTCGTTTTTGTTGTGGTTAAGTCGTTTGTAAGGTGCTGGTAGTTGTAGTTGGATAATTCTAGCAAATTGTTTTGTTACACAGCACATGCCAAGAAGTTGCAATGTACATACACTTCGTAAAAGTGGTCACTCTTCTTATTAAAATTGTCAAAACAGTTAATATCCAAAACATATATCATTCTCTTGACAATGTACATGTACTTTTGCACATAGCATTTTATTAATTGTTTCATTTTGCAGGTGACCCCACTGACAGCTCTCAAGTTCGCTGAACTCTCTGCCAAAGCTGGATTTCCAAAGGGTGTTATCAACATTTTACCTGGATCAGGTACACTGCCATATTCTTGCACGAGCATGTACAGAAGTGAAATTGTAATTGTATATTAAACTAGTCAGTACAATAGTATTGTTGAGTTAGTCCAAACATTTATATTATAGAGATACATAATTGTGGCAAGAACTTGGTCTCAACTCAGATCAAATAATTTATAAGGAGAGACTTGGAGTGGTATAGAACACGTCAGAGAATGTTGGGTGGAGATTGTGATAGCCTTGTGTCTACAGGCATGATGAGAGGCAGTGAAGATGATGATGATGACAATTCTTCACCTTTCAGTGATTAGTAATTCCTCTTTGCTTGACTCCTTATAGGATCTATTGTTGGTAATCGTATCTGTGCTCATCCTGATGTCAGAAAGCTTGGCTTCACAGGATCGACTGAAACTGGAAAGTCAATTATGGAAAGGTACCCTTGAATGTGTACACATGTACATACTCATTTGTTACTTAACAATTAGACTATGAGCCCGAGTTTTCTACGAGCATATAGTCAATGAGGCGTAGCCGAGTTCACTATCGCTCGTAGAAAACGAGGGCGAGTAGTCTAATTGTTTTAGTATAAATTTACTGTAGTCTCATTGCATAAAAAGAAAACAATGTCAAGTAACACGTAGAAAAGAACTGTTTTATTACGTTAGATCAGGTTCAAACGTGATGTATGATGTGCGCTGATCAAATTCACGGATTCACAATAGACTACGGTAAATTTATACTAATTAATATTAGTGTGCTTCTATTCTGGTTACATTTGATATGATTTTATTCTTGATGAGACACAGGGTAATTTACGTTACATGTGCATCCTCTGAATATTGAGGAATAAAATTACAGTCTTACTTATGTCACAGGGACAAGAAATGAGAATTGTAGCTTTTGAATGAAGCTTGTCAAGTTTAAATATCTCAGACATTTTCTTGTTTTGTTATGTGTGTAGTTGTGCTGTCAGCAATCTCAAGAAGTGTTCTCTGGAGCTGGGAGGCAAATCACCCCTCATTATCTTCTCAGACTGTGACATGGACAGAGCTGTGAGACAGGTCAGAATGCATCATCACACTATTCTTGTTATCTATTGATGAGAATAGTGAATGACCTAAAAATAATATTTGTTTATAACCAGGGAATGATGGCTTGTATGTTCAACAAAGGAGAAAACTGCATTGCTGCTGGTGAGTACTTACAGAACTGTTAATTAAAGTAATTTGTTATATTAGCAGTTAATATTATATACTGTTTTTTTCCGCAGAGAACAATTTTAATGATCAAAGCTTCTTAATTACATTATTTTGTATTTGTTACATTTTTTCTCTACTTTTATCCTTGATAGAGAAGATAATGGCATCAAACAGACATAAGTTTTGTTTACTTCATTTTCAAACATCTTGAAGTTCATGTAATGCAATAATATTGCTATTTGTTGTGTATTTTTCAACTCTGCTTGGCGTTTGGAAAATGTAGTAAAACACATTCTCTTGTGGTGAAACAATTCATCTCATTGTTTGTATGACAACTTGTAACTTAATTAGTTACATTTGTTAATTTTATTTTTCTTCAGGACGGCTTTTTGTTGAAACATCCATTCATGATGAGTATGTCCACAGAGTGGTAAGTCATAAATTAATGATTTTCTCAGTCATATCGGCAATTTCTTTTTCAGCATGCAAGTACATGTAGACTGTTTTAATCTCTCCTATCCCAAGTTTGCTTATAAGCATTGATATTAACTCTAAGAATTGTTTGCTGGATACATGTATTTTACATAACAAGGCAGTCAAATTACTTGCCAATCATTCCTGGGACTTCAGTGGAAAACTTTTTCCTATGTATTTATTGGCTTCATAGCTCAGTTGGTAGAGTATCGCACTGGTATCACGGAGGTCATGGGTTCAAATTCCATTGAAGTCCTGATTTTTTTCAGGCTTCTTCTTTCCAATTGCCTAAATTGGAGAATTTACTGTGATGATCATTCTTCACTTTCACTTTTATGTTGTGTATTTTACTAATAAAAATCTGTTATGAACTCATTGTAGGTTGACGAGATTAAAAAAATGAAAATTGGAGATCCTCTTGATCGTTCAACAGATCATGGCCCCCAGAATCACAAGTAAGTTTTTCACAACAATAGCAATGATAGCAGTAAGATGATGATGGTATGATAAAATAAACTATCACAGTCTAAAGGATTTACTCTCATGATCCACACATACGACAGATAGTTAGTGAGGTGTTATGTTTTGCTGATATTACAGAGCTCATCTGGACTCTCTTATTGATTACTGCAAGAAAGGAGTGGAAGAAGGAGCAACATTAGTTTATGGTGGCAAACAGCTTGACAGGCCAGGTTTGGTGCTGCATGTACATGTGTTGTAAGACTAACAGAGAATATAAATTAAATCATTTAAGCAAAGGTGTACAAGAGTTTTTAATTTTTCTGTCACTTTAAAATCAAAAATTCTTTTTGATGGTGTTACTTCTTGTGGAACAGCTAGGGAAAATTTGATCGTGTTTTGAATGTATTTAATATTGTATGTTTTGATTATTTACTTCATTGTACAAAATTATGTATCTTCCTTATCTTTGCAGGTTTCTTCTTTGAGCCTACTGTATTCACTGATGTGAAAGACAATACATTTTTGTCTCAGGAGGAATCCTTTGGCCCAATTATGATTGTTTCCAAATTTGAAGATGGGTGAGTACATGTGCTGTGTGTATCAGTGAACATTTTTAAAAGTGACTCGCACTCTTATTGCTTTCATTTTATCACACCCTGTCTGATGAAAATTCTGATGTTAACATGCGGTCCTGAAAATTTGATGCTGTGTATTGAGAGTATTCATCTTTGATAGGTCATACTCTGTCAATCACAAGGGTGACTGATGACCCGAACTCTCTGCAGGAATACTCCCTTTGCAGCTGGGGTCACGTGACCACAATTTTCCCACAAATTATATATATTATGGGCTATAACTTAAAAATGCCAGAAATGGAAAAAAGCATATCGAAAATATCAATCTGGCCAAGTTTGAGGCCCCTGGCATTAAAGAATGAGATTTTATGACGGTTTGAATTTAGAAAGAAACTAAGAAGTATGGAAAATGTCGCTGGAGAGCAAGGCCTTGCTCTCCAACGACATTAATTTTTTCATACAAATCTTCTTAGTTTTTAAAAAATTCAAATTGTCATAAAATCTCATTCTTTAATGCCAGGGGCCTCAAACTTGGCCATTATGATTTTCTCAACATGCTTTTTCCATTTCTGGCATTTTTAAAGTCATAGGCCATAATTTTCTGAAAAGTAGGTCATGTGATGGCTTAGCTGCAAAGGGCCTATTGAGACCTACAGTGTGATCTCATAGTGTTTGCCTCTTGCTTATTTGTAGTGACATTGAAGGTGTTTTGAAGAGTGCTAATGGTACAGAGTATGGGCTTGCCTCTGGTGTTTTCACTAAAGACCTTAGCAAGGTTAGTGTAATTAACACTAGAATTTTGAATTTCAGCTTCGGTGCGAAAAGTAGTGTCGTTCCATTACCCCCTTTGTTGTCAAGTTATGGTGCTACATGGACTGCATGATATAGCATAGATATATTGCAAAAATTGAGCATTGATTTTTTAATTAATTGTCTGTTAATTTTTTGACATATTTTCTTTTAACTTCAAGGCACTACGTGTGGCAGATGGATTGGATGCAGGCACATGTTTTGTCAACACATACAACAAGACTGACGTGGCTGCACCTTTTGGAGGATTTAAGCAGTCTGGCTTTGGAAAAGACTTAGGTAGCCATTTGGTTTACTATAATGGGCTCCATATTTTGGTTGTGAAATGACAAAGCCTTCAGAAGTATACATGTGATTAGAGGTTCTGCCTTCTATAATTATATGGTGTTTACTGTATTTTAGTTAATATTTATTTTTTTGTTATTTTTTTTTAGGGGAAGAGGCACTCAATGAATACCTGAAGACCAAAGTGATCACTGTTGAATACTGAAATCATTCTGTTTGTGACTGCTAAAGAAGAACAAGATGTAAATTGTTTGTGTAAAAATATGACCTTAAAATTTCAGAAGAAATCACAAGAAATCACTTTCTTCTGTGGAAAGCAAAAACATGACATTCAAGTAATAATTACAGTTACCAGTGTTTGTATTGTAATGATAGTCAAGGCATAAATTATATTAATAATCTATATTGATCAAATCCCAATTTCTCCTTGAAAAATTAACTCCAAGTCATACATGCTGGTCATGATGTCAGAACTGTAATTAGTACATAAGAATTCAGATTGTTTTTACTTAAACTACATGTACTACATCAGTCATACAGTGTATCCTGCTATTTTGACCAGCCTCAAGAGGTACAAGTAAAACAATGAGAAAGTGGTTATTAGAGAAAGACTGTTGTGAGATACTACTCAAAGTCATTTATACCTCACCAAGTTCAAACAAAGAAAATCACAACTGTGATAGCGGTAGCATAGATTATGATGATTTTACTTCTTTATTTAATCCTTAGTTTTTGTTTTGATTGAGAAGATATACCAAACACTCGAGACAATGCTTCATTGGCTATCCAAACACCTCAAATTTCTGGAAATACTCTGCTGCACATCGTATTCAACTCTCTTCTCAGTGTTAGGATATCCAGATAAAACAGTGTCTCGTTTTTGATATATTAGTACTTAACAAACCACAACCACAAAAGAAAAAAAAATCATTTTGATCAAAATATTCACCTTAAAATGAGTTTAAAATAACTCAACGGTACTGATTTACAGAGATGTGTAGACAAGAATTTAACAAATATTGAAAATGTTTGCCACATACGCGTGTTCAGAATTGTTGATCAAGAAAGTTAACAAGTTCATTTGCTGGAAGCATTTTATGTTGCATGATAGTGAGTCAACTATTTTTGCATGTAGAATTATGTGAAATATAAAATCTTACAAAGCACAGGTGTGTTTTAAGTCCAAAATATGGCAGTGTGTGCCTCTTTCAAATTGTTTTGCACAATTTAGAGGTAAGTATCTATGGAATGTAATATTAGCTTTCAAAATTTCGAAGAATTGTTAGTGACATAAGCTGATTGCAGGCTACGAAATACCTCAGAATAATAATTTACCTTGCATGTATTTATATAATATTGCAATTAGCTGTGCAACTAGTTAAATAGTCGTTTTGTTGCCCAGCAACAGATTTAAAGTGCCTGTCATTTTGACTATTATTACTAAGTAGAATAGTATTTTATTAATAAAGTTGTCTTTATCAGTGAACAGACTTCATTAATATAAGCAAAACCAATTTGCACAATAGTATTTTTGACATGCTGAATTAAAAACAATTCTCTTTCTGTCAGTCACATGTATGTTTCATTTTTTAACTGAATATGTTTAAGAGCAGAGGTGGTGCAGTGGTGAGAATGCTAGCCTCTCTCACCAGTGTGGCCTGGGTTAGATTCTGGCCCGGTGCCATATGTGGGTTGAGTTTTTGTTGTTTCTGTTCTTGTTCTTAGGGTTTTTCTCTGCAAGCTATAGGAATTGATGGTAATGATTGTTTCCGGTACCATATTGTTACCATGATTAGAGTTGCAGTTATTTCCTTTTTTACCTCTTTTACATCTGTGGTGACGGGTAAATCCCTTTGCAGATTACATATATACATGAAGATATATTCTTGTAGCACTAGTTTGGCATATCTGAAAAATTCTACATGTACTTGAAGACTTTGAAGGAGAATTTGAAAACTGACCTGCTACACAGATTTTGAATTGATCACCAGTAGTTTGGGGCTACTAGGCTCACAAAGACTTAATCCAGGGCATTACTATCATCAGTAAAGATGAAATAACAGAAAGCCATAAGACAGGAAATACAGAGGAACAAAAACAGGCTTGTTACAAAATAAACTTCAATTTATTCTCTTTTCATAATTTCTCTACAGACTCGGCCATCTCTATTAAGCTGGTGAGAATCGATGGAAGCAAATGTGATCTTCTGTAAACTTAAGCAAGTTATTTTAAAAATGCAGTTATTACAAAAAGCCCCCAAAATGGCTGAAAAACAAGGGTTGGCATCTCTGTCATATAAAGTAAAATCATTGCTATTTCCTGCTGGAAATGATACAAAAAGCAACGTTACAGGACATTAATGGTCTGTACGGTTCTCATTATAAAATAATATTATCATGAACAAACTATGGTCAACATCATGACGTGCATAATTTGTGATAATGCAATATAGACTGAAGTTCTTGGGAGTACAAGAGTTTTGTGTACCATTCAAGCATCAATTATACCCTGTTATGATAGCGTTTCACCTTTTGTCACCTAGGAGAAGAAGAAATTAAAAAGTTAGCAAGTAAGAGTGATCAGCATCTAATCTCCAGCAGTATTTAAACATTCACTTGCTACATGTAGCTTGAGATTTCTATTTCTGCTGAGGGGACTACATGTATCAACTGATAGTTTTCCCGAAATATAGTTGACCAAGAAGCCGATACATGTAGTTCCTTGACAGAAACAAACTTGTTTACCGGTAAATGGTGTCTCTCCTCTGATGAACACTGTTATGTCACATGGTCAATTAAAGAATCATAGAAAATTTAGTGGTGAACTATAAAGCATGCTGGTTGATGAGGATGCAGCCCAAATCAACTATCACACATAAATTCAGCAGCGAATAATCTCATTACATGTACTTTAGTACAAATCTACAAGTTGTTCAAAACACACACCCTGGCTTCAATATATTCCACTCTCTGCTCCAGTGATGTAAGCTGTTCATTTATCTTTGCTAATCTTGATCTACAGGACATGTCTGAAAAAAAAAATAGATAAAAAATAATTTGTTTGTAGAGGAACTAGGCTATGAGAAAATAGCTTTCTAGCCTGTGTGGCAGGTGTTCAAGTTTGATAAATATACAAAAAAGTACCGTAAATGTGGCTTTTATTAATACATACATAGTTATAGACGCAATCTCCCCACCCCCTACCAAGAGGTGGTTCTGTTATATTGAGAACAATCACGCATGTCTTAGAAAGGACCAAGTGGATGAGTTTCACTGACATCTCAATTTAGTACATACAGTTCACTCTAGAACCTGAAGACACCAAGGGGCAGGCACCACCTTTTCTAGACACTATCACTACAGGGAGGGGCATGCAGCTTGAAGTGATTGTCTACAGAAAGCCAACCCACACAGGCCACTATCTTGATTTCAATTCTCTGAGAGACTATGTATCCCCCTCATCCTTCATCAATAGCTGAGAAAAATCACTGTGCTACCCTTTGTGCAGGGCATTTTGGAAAGGATTAGTTGAATCTTAAGGGAGATAGTTTTTTAACCCTTTGACCTGCCCAAGGGGTCTCCCTTTGATGAGTAAAATCATCTGGCATTAGACAGAGTAAAATGTATATGTCATTCTTGGGTAGGAAAGGGTTTAAGGCAGCAACAATTCAAAGATGCCTTCAAACTACTGAGAACTGTGAACAGTTTGTTCTCATGAAAAAAAGCCCAGGAAAAGGTTGACTGGCCACAATCTGGCACAGTGTACAAAATCAGTTGCAACAACTGCAGATTTGTATACTATGGTCAAACTGAACGATCCCTGAAAATTCGGATTACAGAACAGAAAAGGGCAGTTTTTATGTTCGATCATGACTCCAACATCTGCCAAATACATGAAAAAACAACGAAATGGATTTTGGAAGTGTCAGAGTTGTTGGACATGAGGCTAACTTTCATGAATGACTTTGCAATCTGGAAATGACCACATCACCATCCCAGAAGTCTACAAGTCTCTGGCATGCACATAGGTCTTGCGCTACGTTTTCAAGAAACTTCATGCAGAATTTTCCCCAGCACACACTAATCATGCTGTTTTTTGAATCACTTGTACTAACATCATATTTCAACTGATGAGCGAAACAAAAAAAATAGTCAGTGTCACACCATTATCTTGCAATATTATTATAAATACATAGTTTATTTAATAAAGCAGGTTTATACTGAACAATAGGCAATACAAAATTCCAGATGTAAGGATAATACTTGTAACTGTCTTGCACAACACAAATAAGTAGATGATGCTTATAGACCCTAGTTAGTATCAAGGTTGAAAATATTAACACTAGTGGGAAATGATAGCATATAAGTTAGGCAGGGCAACTGAACAAAGCCTCTTGAATGTAAGTTACCGTAGTTAACAGAGCCATCGCAAGCATACGTACTACATGAAAATTCGTCATCTAAAATAAATGCACATCGGATTCTTTCAGAGGAAACTATACAAAACAACGAGATTGTTAACACCAGTGATAAATACACTCGGTATGGTTGATCCAAGAACGGAAAAGATGTTATAATAACTTACTGGGTTGAATACTAGAATAGAAAAACAAACATTCAGCCAAATTGTTGATGTAGTTTTGCCGAGCTTCGTGTGATATCACTAATAATTGCAACTCA
Source organism: Catalaphyllia jardinei (assembly GCA_022496165.2). Taxonomy (NCBI): domain Eukaryota; kingdom Metazoa; phylum Cnidaria; class Anthozoa; order Scleractinia; family Caryophylliidae; genus Catalaphyllia; species Catalaphyllia jardinei. The sequence continues at coordinate 21,920,986 of CM042756.1, forward strand.
CCGAAGTCATTAAGAAATTCGGCGATCTTCTTTATTCCTTCAGAGACTATTTCTATGAATTCTCTGTTCTCCCAATCCTGCTGAATTTGTTGCTGAACTTCAGTACTCATAGTGATAGTGAACTGATGTGAATGATGTTTCGCGAAGAAGCTCGAGCCTTCTATTTTCTGTCAGCGGTTCGTATTTGTATTCTGTAGACATGCGCAGTTTTATTCAGACTTCTCTCGGCAGACATTTCATACTTCCCGCGAATGAATCGCAAATTATCAGAATTATCATGAATATATTGTCTCTTTTTTTTAACTTTTTCACGCCAGGATCAGAAAGGTGAGTAAATATTTAATGAAGCTCTTTGAACGAACGAGTTCCTTGGAGTATTTTCTTGGGCTACAGCTAATAATTTCCCAACGTGGTGACGCAAACTTGCTTTGCGCCCCCTTTAGGAATGACGACTGAAAATTAAGTCTGTGAAACACTGGTTAAAACGCCAATAATGTTTAATTTCTGTGATCTTGTCTTTTAAGTAGGTTGCATATTTTTTAACCTGAATTTGGTTGTTAATGTACATCACAACTCGGGTGACGTCTCAGATTGTACCCATCGCGTCGTGCGACAAGCTTATATGCAGTTATATGTTGTAGCGCCCTGGTTGGAACACGTTTTTACCTTGCGTGGTGATCGTCTTGAAAATCTTTGGAATCTCCCGACTTTTTCAAAGGTATCCTCATTGTTATTTCCTAAAATTCCGCGATGCCTTGCTAATCCCCCTGCAAACATTGTACAATTTCAACCGGTGAAATGTTACACGATCTTACTTTCATTCACCCCTTGTAAAAGCTTGAGCTTGGAATTTGTCTTGTCACCCAAGGAACTATTAAAATTTGGGCGGGACTGGTTTTGTTAACAATAATAATCCTGTATGGGAAAAAAAGAAAAAGGGTGAAAGATGAGTTTTCCGCGTTAAGGGTTGTTTGTATGTGTGAATACTGTGTACCTCTTCTTAGGCGTTCCTTTTTCGTCACCGTCTCAATTCATCGTGCACATGTTGTCATCCTGTTCTCAGTCCCGTATAAGTATCAAAGTGAAAGTGCTATCAAAAATGAAGACCCAAACCTGGAAGCGAAATACAGAGAGCCCATAACTCGAAAACAAGTACAAGGTGTGTTCTGGATGCTTTCTTGAATTCGTTTTCATTTTCAGTTGCTTGGCACTCCACGTTTTCTTTTTAGGAGGAGGGCGTAGGGCCCTATTACAAACCGAAAAAAACGCGCAAAAAAGCACCGAAAACCGCCAAACGGCAATAAATTTCGTCCAAAACCGAAATAAAAGCCCTTACTGACAAAGCTTTGGTAGGCTTCAGAATCTCTCTTTCTGTGATTTTATTTTTTATAGGTCTAAACTTGTTCCAATTTCCGAAGTTCTTTCTGAGTATTCCCTCGTTAGTGTAGAACTCATTGCAATGAAAGAATTTGCCTATTATTTTTGTTAATCGACTCCGCAGACCTAAAAATAAAATGATTGTAGGTGATTTTGTTTAAAAGAAGCACCACATTTCGAAGTTCTTTTTTTGCTGCCATTGTCAGGATTCTCATTTGTGTTGGCACAATGGCAACCACATTTTACAGCCAAACTACTTTATTTTGGGCTTTTGAGTTTTCATAGTCTGCTTGGCAGCCGTTACGACCCAAATAACGGCTACCAAACAGACTAAACTTGTCATCAATTCCTCTAACAGAAAGGGTAGAACGCTACACAATTGGCCTCTTGAATTCAGAAAAAAACGTAAAATGCATTGGATAGAAAAGTCCGGAAGATCGCTATCGTTGTCAAAAACCAAAAACTAAATTGGAGAAAACCCGCAAACCAGACGAGACACCAAAACGGAGTTTTAACGTGCGAAAACCGACAACCCGAACCAAATATTGGTCAGATCCGCAAAACCGAAAATCTCAAGGCCCCCCTGTTTTAGTGTGAGGGCTGTATATAACGGCCATAGCTAACACATATAGCACCTTGCCGCGGCTGAGCATGCGTGATGTGCTCTCGATTTTACGGTGAATTTGGGCCTGTTGTTGATAGAATTTACCCACTAAGTAACAAGTTTGAAAGTGAAGAGTGACCATCGCAGTAAATTTTATAATTTAAGTAATTGGAAAGAAGAAGAAGCCTGAAAAAATCAGGGCTTCAACGGGATTCGAATGTGTGACTTCATTCGAATCCCGTTGAAGCCCTGATTTTTTCAGGCTTCCTCTTTCCAGTTGCTTAAATTGGAAAATTTACTGCGATGATCACTGTTCACTTTCATTTACAACCGCAGTTCAATATGAATGATTTCATATATACTTCACATCATTTCACTACACGGGAAGATATGAACTCAATAAATTAAGCTTGCTCCCAATGTGTGGCTTCATAGCTCAGTTGGTAGAACATCGCACCGGTATCGCGGAAGTCATGGGTTCGAATCCCGTTAAAGCCCTGATTTTTTTTTTCAGGCTTCTTCTTTCCAGTTGCTTAAATTGGAAAATTTACTGCGATGATCACTCTTCATTTTCATCTACAACCGCAGTTCAAATATGAATTGTTTCGTATACAAGTAGCAAGTGTGCTGTGGATGTGAAGATCGAGGATATCGCCCAAGTTGTTCAATGGTTGGATTACGCTATCCGCCCGATAAATCGCTATCCAGTGGATAAGTGTGAACAAAACAAACCATGCTATCCGCTGGATAGTGATTTATCCAGTGGATAGCATTATCCACCTTTCGAACAATCCACACCAGAGAGTGATTCGCTTTCGATACTACCGACCGTAAACTCTTTCCAACTTAAGAGTAAACCCGTGGTCTTCAAAATTAGTTAATGAAGCAAAGTAACAGAAACACCAAAGAGATACTGAAATAAAGCTAAAAAGACCATCATACTTTCACAATTGTTTAAAACTGAGCTGGATTCCGACTGCAAATCGTCTCTGGGAATCGTGCCTAAATCAAGTTTTGAAAATGTGCTGACCCTGACGAAGTTCCTTAGATCGAGTGTAACCAAAGTGAAATGAAAATTTTAACCGGAGTTTAGTTTGAAATGAACTCGCCAGAGATCTCCTGTTGCAACTCAGTCTGCGTTGTTGACTCTAACGTAGCAGAGTATAGACACCCCGTCATCACGGACAGAAGCAGAGAAGCTACATCCCCGGCATAAACTGAGCAAAGCGAAACGTATGGAAACATAAAGCCGCTTTTTCGGAGCTCCGTCAGCTTTTCCATTTTCTCTTGGATGTGCTCATATTGGATGCCAGCAACTGCATATCATTTAGGGTCAATCAACTATTTAAGGTAATTAGAGTTACCCAGTGACAACTTACAATGAAACTTATATAAAATGAGTTTTAGAAGGTTTTGTCAAGTAGAGGTACAGGTAGAGCTGTTACAAGCAATTTAAAACTCGTGGTAGAAGAAAGTTTGAGTAAACGTTTTCAGATAAAACGCAAGCACGTTTTATACCGGTACATTGGCACATTTCATACCAGTAAAGAGCAATTTCTATTCGTGCCAGTTGTCCGAAGTTCGGACTAGCGGCTATTTTCAGGTGGAGAGTATAGGTTTAACATGGGTACAGGTCCCATTTTTTGAACACAAAATGGATCTTAGCTTATTCTCATACTGTAAGTAAAATTTTCAAGGAGGGACATCACATGCACAGTAGCAAAGATTAAAAAGAGTTATTTGCGGAAGTGCCTCGGGTTAGTGGTTTTGTAAATTCGTAGGAAACAGCGTATTAGTAGTTATAAATTCCCTGTTTCCTCGTTTTCTCCATATCTTAGAAGAAGCTCTTTCACATTTTCCGGTGGTACTTAGATTGCACTTCATGTTTCGCGTGATATTTCATTGGTCAACAAGGGTAAACATCGAATATGTAAATTACATGCCTAAGTCGATTTACTGAGTACTTGACGGTCGGTTGCTGTAAGAAAGCTTGAAGAGGTTCGTCTTTTTTGACCCTCCTCTCCTTGAAAAATATTTAAATACAGTATTACGCCGCGTTTAAGTGAGGACCTTTAACTGCAGTCCATGGCGAAGGCCGAAGTGGTCAGGACATCTCTCGCACTATGCGTGATCTTGCTGCCGTCGATTTTACTAGCTAGGCGATGCGACAGACAAGTCGATAGCTTTGTATGGAGTAATTGCCTTGAATGTTCAGTCAACGCTTTTCTTTCAAACCCTTGCCCGTCGGGTTATAGTCAGATTACAACTGGCGAAGGAGTACAGCGTTGTTCTTATTTAGTACACTTTGGCTTCAACTTCGGCCTCATGAGCGTGCCTGGATGTCAGCATAATTGTACGCGAAAAGTTACTCAGAAGCAGTGTTGCAAAGGGTTTTGGGGAACGGATTGTCAAGGTATTGTAGCTATGAAATTAAGTTTCATGTCGTCTAATATCAGTTGAGCCATGCTAACACCGTAAGGTGTGACTACACACACATCAAATCGCGATTGCTTTGCATCGCTCGTGCAAGAAATGTAAACATGGTCTAGTTTGGTAGGTTTGCCTGGTAGGTTTGCTTGCCAATTGTAATTCACTGGGCATTTTTGGTTTTCTACTGGAAAATCGATATTGGTTCGGGAATTTTATTGCCCTGAAATATTATTAATTGCTACAAGCGGCATGTAAGTATCGAAGTTTGGCGCGAAGGGATCTCGTTGCAAAATTTCGCGGGATTTGAACATACATCGATTTCATTCACCTGCAATAATTTTGTTTTGGAATAAGGATGAAATTAGTTTTTATTTTTAAATCTTTGAAAAGCCAATTTAATCGGTGAACAATGCTAACGTGCTTAAAGGTATATTGAGTTCTGTATTTTATTTGCCACAAATTTATGGTAAGCTTATATATTTCTTATTTTACAACGTCAACTTTGAATTGTTATTTGTATTTGGAGTTTTTTTTATTGCACATTGCATAATAAAACTACCTTAAATATAATAAAAAACGAATGAAGAAGCACGTGGGAGGTGTCTTGTTTACCCAGATATAATTCTGAATTAGAACTGCAAATAACTTTTTTGTAACATGGTTTACAACCTACATAGTATAATATACACAGTGTGTGAGTGAATTAATGTGCTTTGTACAGCCAGTTGTTTCTCCAAGAGAGAATTCTGCAATTTTTGTGATATTGGAATACAGCTTATAAGCAAGTAAATATCTCGCACCTGAATTAAACAGTTCACGTTTCTGTCAATTGGAAACATAATTTAGAGGGTTTGAAGAAAATGTAATGAGTTGGATTTCCATTTTAAACAGCTGTAAATCGTCCTGTTTATGCATGATCCGCAGTAATTCGATGTCTGTAGGAAATTGTAGGCATTAAAACTGTTACGCAAATTGGAAATGTGAAGAACGATGATCTCAGTAGCTATATAGCATGTAAATAAGAAGTGCACCTTCTATTTAAAGAAACTGGCAAAAATGAATGTGCCATATATTTTGGAGATGGTACACATTCATGTATTTGGTAATACAACTCCAGTATTTCCAGTAAGATCTTTCTATTTATATATGTAAGGTATAATTTTCAATATTGAAGAAGCTTTAATACTCTTGACAATCATCCTGGATTTTCACTTTAGAAAAAACATTGCTTTAGTGACACGGAAGCTTATGATCTAATTAGCAAATCACTGTGTCAGAATGACTATGCATTGTGTCACTGGATTCATTGTTTTGACGAACAACAGGTTAATTTTGTTTCAATAAACTCCTAAAGACACCGCCAAAAACAGATTTTTTCAGACGTTCTATCTTGACAAGGAAGCAAAAACCAGCAGAAAAAAGTAAGACAATGTTTAACACACATTAACAATTTGTCTGACTATTTGTCACAACACATGACAATAATAATTATTATTATTATTTAGAGTGTTTCTGGACAATGTTCATTTTTGAATGAAAATTATTAATGCCCTTTACTACCAAGTCCTTTACAGCGCTGATTATATTGCCGTGAACACCTAAAATATGTCTGGAATATTTATTGTGATGTAACCAAGTCATGGAGCACATTATTTTCGTTTTGTTTAAGGATACAAACTGTCTTATTAGGAATTTAAAACACCAATGCTCCCCAAGATCAGGTCATTGTTCGAGTTTAGAAAGAAAAAAATTAGAAGCTCACGTGACGCGACGGCGACCAGCTTTCCATGTAACGACTTTCGAAAACAAAACACCCGCAGAAACATTTCCAAAATTTCCGTCAATCATACATGTTATCGACAGATCGGATCGAAACCCACCAATCACAGCCCGCTAGCATGACGAAAAGAAGGTCTGAAGGTCACACTAGTGGCTGTGATTGGTGTATTTCAATCTGATCTGTCGATAACACGCAAGACTGACAGAAATTTTGGAAACGTTTTGCGGGTGTTTTGTTTTGTAAAGTCGCATATCCACGAAAATGCTGGTAATAGAAAATGAACAATTGTGATGTTTTCGATCGTTACAAAAAGTTTGAAAATTCGCATGCCAAACTGCCGTGTGGGTCCGCCCAGCACATTGGCTTTGTGATTTACTTCAAAATCCCGCAAACCTGTATTCTTCGCTATTATAGCACATACTGTAAACAAATGGGAAGGAAAAGTAATTGTTTACTTGCTTGTAAAAAGTTGTTCCATGGCCGATACGAAACCATTTGTTGCCTTGTGGTTTCTGTGGTGTGAAGATCTCACATGTGATTGGTTACAACACAATAAACATTCCAGACATATTTTAGGTGTTCACGGCAATATAATCAGTAGATGGTTTTTTATTTCCTGTTATAGTTTGTCCTGGTGTACCTGCTTGTAGTGGGCGTGGCTCCTGTAGTGACAGAATTAGTGGAAATGGATCATGTACTTGTGAGGTAAGAATGATAGAAACAACTTTCAGTGATGTCTAGTTTATCATTATTTTGTAGTCTACTGGATAAAGAAAGGGAGAGAGGCTCGTGGTTGTTGTATTGGGTTCCTGAACAAGAGCTTCACCTTACTTTTGATCGTATCATATGTACTATAGGCATCCATGATTGAGTGTTGATCGACCCTCAACATCTTGAACAACACTCAGTCTAATTCTCCATTGATACTTGGTCAACACTTGATCAACATTTTGGCTGAAATTTAAGAGTTGACTATCAACTATCAACTAATGTTGATTGAGTGTTTGATCAAGATGTCAATTGAGCGTTGATCAAGATGTTGATTGAATGTTGACTGAGGGTTGATCAAGAGTATTGATTGACATGCAGCTGCAGATGCCTTTAGAACACATGATCATTATCCATTTGATCTTGGTCAGGTTGAGCAGGGTACTTAACTCTCATAATCAATCAATTAATCAATCAGTCAGTCAGTTAGTCAGCCAGTCAATCAATCAATCAATCAATCAATCAATTGGTCAATCAATAAACATATTTATGCAAGATGCAGTGATCCATCCAGAAATAGGCAGTAGCGAGACCAGGGACTCTCACACACCCAAAACCCTGCAAGTCCCCCAGACAAAAGAGTGAGTCCCACACAGCATTTTAGCTCATTTCCTGTGCAGAGTGCTGTGCTGCGTTCGTGGAATGTTCATAGCTTTGTAACCAGGCAATTTCATGGAAACTAGTTTCCAGGCTCTTCAGTCAAAGGCCTGGACATTAAAAATTCGTCACAAACACACTGGTGTGTTTTCTTCACTTTTTTAGGAGAAAAACTTCTTCAAAATAACCAATCACTGTTGAATTTTTGCTTTTGGGATTGTAAGGAAGCTGCTTTATCGCTAATGTGGCACAACTTTTTTGTTTTATGTGGAAAAATGCTCTGATTATGTGGGTGCGGATGTTAGCAAAATTTGCCATTCCGTATCGCTGAATCCTGTCAGATACCCTTTCTAGAGAGGAAAAGGCATCAGCTACATGTATGATCATAATTGTAATTTTTTGCGTTCAAATGGACGCATTCAGGACTAAATTTTTGTGTCTTTTTGGAAATTTATGAGTCTGAGACGCGGGACACGCTGGTAGATGGATCACTGAAGATGACCGTTTCAGTTATAAAAACTGCTATCGCCATGGGTTCTGCATGAAATAAATAAATAAATAAATGAATATTTAATTAATTAAAATAATTGCTTTTCTCCACCTAGTAACTTAAGTATATCCAGATGCAGATCCACACTGGTTTCCACCATTTCTCAGAAATAAGTCAGATTTTTCAGAAAATGACTCAGAAAGGAAATGGGAGTTAGAATCATATGCATTTCCTGAGTAGCATGGGCCCGGAAACCCCTAAAAACTTGTGCCTTCAGCACTTGTTGTTCCTAGATCCATCCATACTTAGATCGCAAGCTAAAAGAAAGTATTTGTTGTGAAGTAGAAGAAATTTGAACATGTGTACTAAAGACAAGTGTTGATGGATACCCTTGGTCGACACTCCATCGACACGTTGGTCAACACACAATCAACTCTTGATCAACATCTTGGTTGACATTCAGTTGACAGTCAAGTAATCAATTGTCGATTGATGCATACGAGTCAAAACTCAGATGACTTTCGACCCACTGTTGATCAACTGAGTATCGATCAGGATGTCAATTGAGTACTGATTGAGATGTCAATCAAGGGTGTATCGATCAGGGATATTGATCGACACTCGACTGCGGATGCCTTTTATAGTACACCTAAACTGCATTAACACAAAAATATATAGTACTTAAGCTACATACAGATACAAGTTGATAAAATGATGCCAGTGATGAGCTACCCTTGTTATGCCATATACCTTTTGAAACCGTAGAGGATGTGAATTATATTTTGATTCAGCCAATGTAACTGGTGATACTGGTTTGTTTTTCTTCAAGGTCAGTCAATAATAGAATTATTGCAGTGTGCGCTCGTTATGTGGTAAAATGTTGACCCAGAAGAAATTGCACCAGTGTGCAATAAAATATGACTTTCTCTGAGCTAATTCAGAAGCTACAGACCTTAGGGATTGGAATACTGGCTTTTATTAATGAAGTGATTTTTTTTGTGTGTATATCAGAATGGCTTTCAAGGATTTGCATGTGAACTATGCAAAGACTCAAACATGTTTGGCAGTTACTGCAATGAAAGTAAGTGTTACCAAATTTACTATCCATTGAACCTGTACACTTTTTCAAGCTTGCTGCTGTGTTCCACTCAAATATGTCAGGGGGTTCATTAACATTTTTAACAGGTCCGAGGGCAACTTCCTTCACTGATCTGAATTTCTTTACAAGAAAAACTTTCCTCCAGCTAGATAATCAAAGCAGGCCGGCAATATTATTCCCACAGCTGGTCAATTCTTTATTAGTTATCTCTTCAAACAGTTTCCTAAGGATCTTTCAAAGATCTCTAAGCATAATTTTTATTTGGCTGGTCAGGTTGGTTTTTAAGGATTTCTACTCATATAAGTGGGTATACTTTTCTCAGATAGATAGATAGATAGATAGGTAGATAGATAGAAAATTTATTCAGATTAAAATCACAGCCAAAAGCTGAATTAGACTAAGCGTTACAATAATGAAATGTAATGAAACCGTTTCAGAAAACAGTTTCTTTAAGTTACTTTGGTTAACCACAACAGAATTCCAGAGAGATGGTCTTTTGAAAAAACAACAAAACTTAAAAAGAATATAAGGCTAGAGTTGTTCAAGTTTACAGCTACAATTTTTCCTGTAAGTGATTGCAATTATTTTAAATGGACATAAGAACAATTCCAAAAAATGGGGAGAAGTTAATTATTGTTCGAGTGTGAAATTCTTTCATTTCAGCTTGTCTCTGTCAACATGGTGAGTGTGACAGTGGGTTGAATGGCACAGGACACTGCAAACTAAATACTTGCCTCTTGGGTTATACTGGACCTGATTGCAACATAAGTAAGTTGTGTCTGTTTATTGCCCAGGGACAGGCTGGGTTGACTGTGCTATATATCAATAACGTCTAATTTGAACTAAGGGAGATGCGGTGGCCTCATGGTTAGTACTCTCAACTCTGGAATGAGCAGTCCAGGTTCAACCCTTTGCCAGAGACATTGTGTTGTGTTCTTGGGCAAGACACTTGCCTCACACAGTGTCTCTCTCTACCCAGGTGTATATAAATGGATAATTTAATGTTGGGGGTAACCCTGAGATGGAAGCACACCCCATCCGGGGTAGAAATACTCCTAGTCACTTCATACTCGTGAAACCAGAGATAAGCACTGGACTGATGAGTACTACTGGATCATATGCAGACTTAACCTAATATGAAGTATTAGAAAACAGTCCTAAGGAAGCACGCACGCTGATTGGTTAAAAAGCCTGTTTGTATAACTCGATGGAGACACAGAACTAAGCGCGCGCTGTTGACGTAGTGATGGCGCGAGCAAAGAGAATTTACATTTTGACAATCAAAGTTTACAAGTTGTTTTCCTTTTTCTCGTCGTGGTGTTTTCTAAAAGAAATAGAAAACATGTACTCCGTGTTTGTATTGAGTTAGTAAAGTAAGTAAAGTAAAGTAAAGTAAACTTTATTTTACCAGGGTGGCCCATTCAGCAACGAGGCTGATATCCAGAGGGGCCCTGGGATGGAAGCACACAACTCGAAAAAGCTGTGGAAACACTCACCTGTGGCTCGTGTTCCCACAGCATTTCTCGTTCTCCCAAACTTCCACTCGTGTTTGTATAACTCGATACAAACACGGTACATGTTTTCTTAAATGATGTAGAGAAATAAAAATGCTTGTTTTGTTTGCATATTGTTCTTGGCCTTTGCCTTCTTCTATTTCAGGGATCAACAGAAGAGGAAATGGGAAATACTTTAAAGATGTCCTGTAATTGTCCTTATTGCAGGGATAATGTTCTTACTAAAGGGCGTTCACGCTAATTATTTCTGCGTATCCTTACTGCGCACGCAAATTCACATGCCATGTCATGCATGAGCGCACATACTAAGTCAAAAAATAAACAAATGATAGGGCAGATGGCCATTGCTAGAGCTTTGCCTGGAATTAATGATTTAATGTTAACTTTGAATTTTTGGCAATTGAAAATGCAAATCGAATTCCGTTCTTATCAGCTCTTCCTGCATCCATGTGGTGGTTTCAAATGCCTCTTAAAAGGTTAAATTTTGTGAAAGCGTTAGTTACATTTAGAATTATTTATGCAACAGACCCACTTCTACAAAATATGACTAAGATCGTTTGCCTTTGTTGACTTACCTTCGATATTTTTAACTTTAAACCCCTGTAGACCGTGCTCAATTATATGGGACAATTTTTACCACATGCTTTATCTCTGAAACAAAGACGGGGACCCCCATTTTTTTTGCATTTCTGGCTCAATTAGCTCATTACAGTGTATCTGCCTGCAGTAAAAATTTAAAAAAATTCTATCAAATTTTCGTACGAACTTCCTTAAGAGCAATGCACAATGTTTTTGATTTGTCATCAGTGATCACTCTCTGATGACCCAGGGAAGTGATTTGCCATTTTTCACTCATGCAAGAGCTGCATGAGCTGAATACTATTCACAGCAAAACACATTTAGATGGTATTATTTGTAGGCAGTTACCTGCAGGTTGTACGATACTTTATTTCAAAATAACGTACAAATATATAGTTATTAAGAAAAAGGAAACCCTAAGGTTAGTCCTATATCAAGGATCTCATGTGGTGGACTATCAGCTTATGAATGGAAAGAAAAAGATATATCAAAAGAGAATAAATATAAGAAAACATATATTATTTATTTATTTATAAAAAGATCAGTATTTAATAATTGAAAGAGCATGGGGAATAATCTATTACAATAGGTAATTAGGACTTCACAAGCTAAGATGGCAGGTGCGATATATTTTTCCTTTTTTTCAGAGTTGCCTAGATGTGATAACAATCTTACGTGTGGAGTAAATGCTGATTGCTTCAAAATCAACAACACTGATACTTGTGTTTGTGACCCAGGATACAGGAATACCAGCAATACATGTACTGGTAGGTGTCCTGTGGAATAGATTGCATGATTACTGTAGGCAAGAAAAAGTCAGGAAAAATTTAGGGTAACTTTTTTCAAAGTCGAGAAATAAGGTCTAGGTTATTGTGATCAGTAAAGTTCTAAATTTGTTGTGGAACTCAGGGAATATAAGTTCTCTATAAATGTTAACAACCACCTCTGTTTACAAAATAAATTAATCAAGAAATACAAAACATGTTCAGTGTTTCTATCTAGTTATAGAAAAATGATTTTAAACCCCTCGTGATCAGCGCACATATTTTCTTTGGGTTGTATTCTAATTATTAATATTAATTCTAAGTCGAGTTGTGAATTGGCTACCTTTCATTGATTTCTAGTGAAAAATGTTTTCCTGTAGCTAAATACAGTCATGGAATTATTGTTTCTTCATGGGCGGCATTCATTTTATGAAATATTTCAATGTATACTTTAATTGTTGAACTATATGTACATGTAATTGGATTTTCTCCTCTCAAGCAATCAATCCTTGTAATGATGGTACCCATGGCTGTCATGGTTACGCAGACTGCTTCTATCTTGGACCTGGCAAGAATAATTGTACATGTGCAGCAGGTTATAAAGGAGATGGAGTTGTGTGCTCAGGTAAGATTTGTATTTTTCTTAATTGCTATTGGTGAGGAGTTTGTTGGGGCTGATAACCTGTGTTCTGCCTCTGCTATATGGAGGGGAGGGGGGTGGTAAGTTGCTTCCCCCTAGTTCCACCCCTTAATTGGTAAAAGAGAATGGTTGTGGGTGTGGCTAGATACCATGTGGACATCTCCTTAGACCTCATTACTCTCAAAATGCATCAAATGCTCTCCGTCTACACTATGCCTGAGAAATTTGAAAATGCAGCTTTTTTACCGTTAGGCCTATCATCCACACTATCCCATCAGGTAAATGGAGCTTTCAAAAACGCTCTTCAAACTAAAGGAATTTGAAAATGCAGGCTTTGCAGGTGCTGTTCAAAAATGATTATGTCACACTAATAAGGGGATTTCTGTTCACTTAGGTTAGCTGTTTTTCAGTTAAAACCAGTGGGGGGTCTAGGGAGGGCCCCCCTTATTTGGCTAAAATAAGAAGACAGACAGAAGGGAAAAAGGCCAGCAGGGCAAGTAAATCAAGACCGCACACCCCCCCCCCCCCCCCCATTAACAAGGTCTTTTCAGAAAGTGTCAAAAGCTTATGATTGAAAGAGTATTAAACAGTACAATCATTAGATACCAAAAAAGTATGGTTTGTGAAATTATCAGAAATCTTTGAGGATTGTATTGTTTTTTTAATCTAATATGTCAATTCCTTATAATAATCTCTTTTTTCAGCAATTGACCCTTGTCAGAGGGATAATGGTGGCTGTCCATCTAACTCAACTGTTTGTAATTTTCTACAACCTGGAAAGGTAATATATAGACATCATCTTTCTTAATTTTATTGCTTCTGTACATATTTCTTTGATTAAAACAGACTTTTATGAAACAATTAAAAGCCATGCATTCTTGTTATGATAGTTTAACTGGCAAGAGTAAATAAAATGATGTCTCCCTTCATATTCTCAATTATTTCCTACAAGACAGGCTTCTGATATTTAACTGAAAATTTCTGTACTAATGTAGCTGATTTTTTGTGCAATACTGCTTATATGCAAAAGACTATAAACCTACTCCAGAAAACCACTTAATATATTTAAATTAATAATAAATGTACAGTTATAGTTTATATGTGAAGACAGTACTAGCATGCACTACATGTCCAGGGCAGTCATTAAGTTTTGATTCACCTGTAGCCTTGATCTTTGCAGCTGTAGCAAATTTGTTACCTTTTAATAGGTGAATTATGCCAACTATATACTCCAGTTCACCAATAACCTCTAGGATCCATCAAGCATACTCAGCCATAGCAGGACATGTTACAGGTTATATATGGCCCTTAATGACAGCCATGTGTACTGAAAATTAGTTTTGTTTTGCAGAGTAACTGTAGTTGTCTTTCTGGATTTGAAAATTATACCAGTGATGCTGGGTGTACAATGATCGATCTCTGTGAAAACGGGGGTGGATGTGACATGAATGCAAACTGTACAATGGAAGGACCGGGTGTAAAGAGGTTGGTAGCTAGCTAGATTTCCGTTTCAAACATTTTATGTGAAAAATCTGTTGCATACCAAATTTATACATGTGTGTACTGGTATATCGGAGTTACATTCTTTCGCTTGTTTTGTAAGTACAGTTACTTTGTTGAGTAAAGTGGTAAGGGCAAATCCACCTAGTTTTATTAGTGAGATATTAATAAATATAGTCACTTGTAATGTCTCCAACTTTAGGTGTAACTGTATGGATGGCTACAGGGGAAATGGAACCACTTGTTATGGGAACATTCTTCAGGTGATTGTTTAAGTTAATTAGCCTTGAACAAAAAATGTAAAGTTCTGTTAATGTCAGTTGTTCTTGAAATGTACTTCTCACAGTGTTTTGTCTGCAGAGGAATTTTCTTTACTGGTTATTACATACATTTAGTTCCTTTTGAGAAGGCTTGATGTAGCTTTTTGACGTAAAGGTGCAGCTTTTAATTGTCACACACAACCAGATTTTATTTTGAACTGGTTTTGTAATAATAGAGGCTACCATAGCAACAAATATTTAGTATTCTGTTATTTTTATATAAGGCTGATTTTCTTGAAATCTAGTCATAAACTTTGTATTCATCTGTCATATTTTTCCAAAAGATCCTTATTTTAATTAATATATTAGAAATAAAGATACTGGTCATTTGATTTTGTATTTTTTTTTTAATGTCCTCTTGATGTGGTGGTAGAGGGTAAAAGAACTGAACTTACAAGGTCCTGATGGATTGAAGGGACAACTCACTACTGCTATTGATTTGCTGACTGGTTCATTTATGCATCAAGCTCTTGCTGGAGCAGGGCCTTTCACACTTTTCTTGATGGTGGACAGTGCGTTTTCAAATCTGACTCAAGAGGAGGTAACAGAGATGTTGAACTAGTTAATTTCAGGTTCTACTAAAATCAATCTTATCAAATTTATCAAATTTGTGTAGGAGATCAGCTGCATTCTAACTTTCCTTTTCACTTAAATTTAGTGATACCGGTCAAATCAACTTGATGTTTTAAGCTGAACAAAAGTGCCTAAAAATCCTTGTACATGTACTGAAAGAATTTTTTTTGTTCCAGAGAACAGTTTTGCTTCATTTTATACTGGCAGCAATTGTAAGGGTGTAAACCCTTACAATTTATTGCTGCCAGTATAAAAGTTTGACCATGCAGAACTGTGTTTGCCCCTCATTAAAACTGTTATTTTCTTCCTAGGGCAGTGCAGTAGTACAGCCTAACCTTTTAATTTATCAAACTGTAAAGGAAAAGAATAGAATAAGGAAAGAATTCACTTATCATTATGTTAATTAAATAAACCCGTTCATTTCCTTTATAGTTTTGTTATTTTGAAAGGTGGGACTGTTATGTGCAGTTAACAACTTTGTCATGAGGGGAGGTTAGGTGCCCATGGGAAACAAACCCAACACTTGCTCTGTAACCCCAGCCCCATGATGTAAGATCATCCACATGGCAAGTACTGCTTACAACTCAGCCACAATCCTTCCACAATGGCAGAAAACCCCAGGCACAAGTCACACTGAAAGGAAAATTTCAGTAGAAAAATAACATAATAATCAGTAAATATTCATAAAAAATATTAAAAAATGGGAGGGGAAAAATGCAAAGAATGTGCAACCACCCTCTGGTACAACTCAACACACAAGCTAAACTGTAATATAAGCATGATGTGAATGCAAACCTCAGCCACAGAGAAGACCACTGACTGTTACTAAGACCGGGAATCTCCAACTGAAACCACTGATCATATAGTGGTAGAAGGGACCCAGAAGGGCCACTAACCACATGAAAACAGATCAAGACATGCCTAGAAGCCCTAACCGCTGAAAGCCACTTTAAATGCTAACCACTGATGCCATGAAAACACTATACAACACTTACAAGAGAATTTAAATGCCAACTAATGCTAACAAAGCACTAACAATTTGAATGCCTACAAACACTTGTTGTTCCTTGTAGTTAACTATATTTTAAATTATAATCTAGGTACTGTTATGGTCTTTTTGTGATTTGAACTAAATAATTTGTTGTTGTCATTACTCTACATGAATTTGGTGGCCAAGTTTTAACATTATACCCAAAATAGTGTTTATTTCTTAACATGCTCTCATATATTATTTAAACTATATTGGTAGGAGAAACATATATCTGACTGGGAAAATCCTTGTGTTTTTCTTTCCCTTCAGTTGAGTGAGTTGTCAGGTAATATAGACATGGCCTCACATTTTGTCAGCCGACATCTGATAGCGGCTGATTTGGATTCAACCCTATTGAAAAATTATGGAAAAGTGTACACTCTTCAGGGAATCAGTGCAAGCACCTCAGAGTACCAGGTCGATCAAGTATCATGGTTCACATTTTCATATAGTCGATCATTGTAACAATTAATAAAAACAGTGGTACCACTTTTACAATGGGGGGGGGGGGGGCAAATAATTGGCAATGAAGAGAGGCTAATTGGATGAAAAACCTGCCTGCTTTATATCTAGACTGTAGGCACTTGTGGAGTTAAGTTTGCTTTTACAAATGAAACTCTTCTTGGAATAAAAAGTTTTGAAAACCAATCTTAGCTATTTTCTGATATCTATCATGTCAAGGCTGTCAAAAACCATCCTTCATGAAATGAGTCATATTTTCTTTTCAAAAAGTGGAATGGGTAATACTTTAAAGTGATGAGATTGGATTCTTTACCTTTACTGTCAGGGCTCGAAGTTAACTTTTCAGTCCACTCGCAAAGTTTGGCTGGTAAGAATTTTTCCACTAGCAAACTGGTGAGACCACTAGCAAATTATTTCCAAATGTTTGCTAATTAATTGGGGCTACCAAACTGAGGCAGAGGGACAGTGCTAAGTTAAAAATAAGCACAAGTGAATTCTATGCAGGAAATTATATACAATGAATATATAATTATTATAACTCACATTTATTGGTAAATCAGAGCTTATGATTTGTATTTTTTAGCTCTGACCATGTTTCTGCAATTTTTCCTTACAGAACATCATGTACTTTAAACTAGATGGGCAGCCAGTGAATGCGTCTGCACTCTTTCGTGATTTGTTGGCTGGCAATGGTATAATACATGTGGTTGATAAAATAATGTGGCATGTTGGAGACTACCAAGAAACAAGATCAGTAAGTTAAAACCAGTGACACCCAGTAAATACCTTGTGAAGCTCAACAGGCTGAGGTAAAGTGCATGCATGCAATAAACATAATTTTTCAGTGTTCTACTGTACAACTGTAAGTGAAAATTATTGTTATTGTAAAAGAAGTAAATTGCATTGTGGGTATATTGTAAGTGCTATTCAATTAAAATATTAATTCAAGTAAAAGGTGTCCTGCTTCATTATATCACTCTGAAGTATATTTTGTTTGCGGTTATCTGTTTTTTTTCCCTTCCAGAAATCATCTCTTCAAGTTCTTTTGGAACAGAGCAGATTTACAATCTTTGAATCACTTCTACAGGTAAATTATAAGTGTGATGCACAACAGTCAGGCCTTGTTGTTGGTTGCATTCTTGAGAACTCTCAAATGAGTTTAGTTCAACGAAAATGAGTAATAGCCTAAATATTTTTCTACTGTTTGTAACTTTTTTTTGCCTGGGTCAAATAGAAAATATTACACCCTTTAGATATTAATTTTATCTCTGCTATCTTGTTCCTAGTCCTCTGGAATTGCAGCAGAGTTGATTGCTCTGGGTGCTTCGTATACCATTTTGGTGCCTGTTGATTCAGCTTTTGATAAAATTGACAACAGTACCATGAGATTCTTGACCACTACAGATGAGGTAAACGGTTACTTGCAGTTGTGGGGCTGAGAAGTAAGGGAAATCATTCTGTGTCCTTAGGTAAAGGAAGGAAAATAGAAGATATAAAGAAATCTTTTTGTGTCCTTACATTAGGTAGTGGAAAAGATACTGACAGAAAATAATTGCTTAATTAATTAAGAGATAATAAAGTTGAGACCATCAAAGACTTCCCTGTTTGTTTTCTCACTTCACCTGTGTTGTTCCAGCAATTCTTTGAAGTGTTTACAGCCTTCTGTGTTAATTACATGTGTATCAATCAGTAAATTCAAATAGCTCAAGGCCAAGTTAATACATACTAGTTGTACCCCTGCATGCAGCTTTAGAGGTACTTTTCATCAGAGTTGAGGATTTTGCTAAATAGTACATTACAAAGCTAGGCTCAAACCTGGACCTGTTGATGTAATCTAAGGTCGGGTTTACCTCGGTGTAAGAACCTGTGAACTTTTTCTTTGTTTGTTTGTTTGTCTGTTATGTTGACTTCTTTGTTTTCTTTGTTTTACGTCACTTGTGAGTTTCACAGGTTCTTAGACTGAGGCAGAGCCCTAAGGTCTGATACACAAAACATGGCCACTGTCCCTCTGCCTCAGTTTGGTAGCCCCAATTAATTAGCATCTCTGCCAGTTTTAAATTGTGCTATGATAATATTCCTTTATGTCTTACATGTATTTGTTTGTTGATAACAGGGAAGGAGAAAGATGAAGTCACTCCTAAGGAACCACATTGCTACTGGAAAGGTTTGTTGTAGTGAGGCACTCATTATTGCACAGCTGATTACAAAAAGAAATCATGTCACGTTTCAGTTATTGTGGTAGTACAAAAAAGGAACACGCTCAATGTTAGTCAATAATGGCATGCTATTATTGACTTAAAAACTTCTTGCTGGATAAAGAACAGAAATTTTTGACCAGTTTTTAAAATTTTCTGTCAAAGTAGTTGACGGAGCCATATTAGTGAAAGTTAAATTTAAAAGTGATGTTGCTCTAGCTGAGCACGTTGACCAATCTGCTGTAAAATAAATTATAGTCAAAGATGTTATGTTGAGACCATGACTCTTCTGAATAAATATTGAGTTAAATATCTTGCCTAAGAAATATATCTTCTTAACCAAGCGCGAGGGCCGTACTGGGAGAATATCGGCCAGAGGTCTTGACAGTACTGACAGAGCGCAGTGAGGTCCATACAAAAAAGACCGAGGGCCGATATTCTCCCAGTACGGTCCTGAGCAAGCTTGGTCAATAAGAGATTTATTATACGACTGCATGAAGAAAGCTTTCAAGGTTTTTCACAAATGTGGGATCATTCAGGACAATGCCCGGTCCAATACTTAGAGAATATTGGACCGGCAACAGAGCATTTTGATTGGTTGATTATAGTTATTGGCCCTCTGAGTGCCTGAGTCATGTAATAATGTAAAATAACAACTCAAAGTTACCCTGTCCATTGTAGAGAAGTGGTCATTGATCTGAAAGAAGTTTTAAATTTGAGTGCAAGGTGTAGTTGTACTGTTTAATTGGATGAAACATCATGGTCGTTTTGCAGAAGTGCATATGCTGATTATGGAAAAGTGCTATTGGGTGGTAAAACTATTAAACAATAATTATTTAAACATTTCTCTCAGTCCATGTACAGGTAGATGTTGGTGCAACAAGTAGCCACAGTTTGGATATGATTGCTAGTAACCAACTGGTTTCTTCTGGTGTACTGATAATTTGCAGCTTTTTTTGTTTCATTTTCAGATTGCAGTTTTAGACCTGATATACAAAGGCAAAGTTATATCTGTGGAGGGAGAGTCATTAACTGTCCAACTGACTTCCACTGTAAGAAGTAGTGTTGATTGTGTTGCTTTACTGAGTGATGTAACTCATAAATTAAGTTATGTGCTTCTCCTTTATCATAATTTTGTTAGAATTGTTACATAATCA
Organism: Catalaphyllia jardinei; assembly: GCA_022496165.2. Lineage (NCBI taxonomy): Eukaryota > Metazoa > Cnidaria > Anthozoa > Scleractinia > Caryophylliidae > Catalaphyllia > Catalaphyllia jardinei. The sequence goes on from CM042756.1 coordinate 21,940,865, forward strand.
GCTTAGGTAATCCAATTCATTATGTCATCTTTCAGTTGTTATTGCAATATAGATTACAGTGTTTGTTGATTAGTCTGCATTGTCCTGAAAAGCTTAATATATATATATACATGCATGCAGAGACACTTCTAGAACTTTCTAAGATTTACTTAAGTATAAAAACTTGAGTGCATAGCTTGATATTTTTCTACAATTAGTGTGTGTTGAAGAAGTAAAACTGTTGCCAACGGTTAATTCAGAATTTTAAAATTGGCCTGCAGGCTGTAACAGTTTCTCTCACAGCCGAAGATTTCCAATCAACAATGCTACTATTGTACAAAACTGGTATTAAATTGTACACCGATCATGTCCAGTTTGTTTATTGTTGGTGTCCAGTTTTCCTAATAAAACAATGAATTCATCATTTTCAAGAACCTTCTCTTCTTTAATTTTTAGGGTCAGATTGTTGTGGATAAAGCTTCCTTTGTTACCGAAACTAATGTACTCACCACTGATGGGGTTCTTCATGTGATTGATAAGCTCCTTATTCCTGATGATATTGAACCTTTGCTTCCAAGATACTGCAATGGCAAAGAAATTAGTAATGTAAGTAGAGAAAGACTATGATGATGATGATGACAAAGGTTGCTATGGTGATGTCAATAATGATGGTGATCATTGCCAGTTATAGCAACAACAGGATTATATTACTGTGGCACCAAGCAAAGTGGATTGAAAGTGATAAAATTCTCTTGTAGTAGGTCATTGAAAGGTTATCAGTGAGCAATCAATGAATCTGTAATGTATGGTTTTAGAACCAATAGGCCATTTTCGATATATTAAAATTCTAACATGG
>CM042756.1:21946699-21977754 GCA_022496165.2 Catalaphyllia jardinei
CCTCACAACTAGCTATTAATTATCATACTTCGATTAGATTATCTTTGGTTTTTTTTTTCCTTTAGTCCACATTTTCAGCCTGTGTATATGGGCTGAGTTATCGGGGATTTCCTATTGGACTGTTCCATGGTTGCAGAGCTACCGAGTGCTCTGCAGAGGTAAATTAATGCATTTATTTAATTTCACGAGTAAAGGTGTAGCTATAGTTGTAATCCAGCCACTGAACCATGGATTTCACAGTTTGTGTTGCATTTTTTAATAAGACCTGTGTTTGTTTGCTTGTGTTTGTGGGCAATTGTTTGCACTGCTTGAGTTGTTTTGCTGATGTAGATGAACTGTTATTTGACAGGGTGTCTTTGAATCTTGTGATTTGTACTTTCTATATCTAAAATCCTGTACTGTTAAATTTTGATGACTTTCTTTAACAGAAACCAGAATGTTGTGATGGGTATTATGGTGCTGCTTGTCACCCTTGCCCTGGTCCATTTGATAATGCCTGTAATGGGATTATAAATGGCAAGGTATTGTACAAAAATAATACTGTTCTATTTTCCAAATATAAGGTGATGGTGTTCCATGCTGTCTGATAAAATGATGTATGGTTGAGGTCTAAAAAAACTAGTAGTTTCAAAATTGTATTATTTTCTTAGAAAACGTAGGAACACCACCTTTTATATGGGTCATAGTATAGCACAAAGAAGGGGAAATATCCACATCTAAGAGGGAGCTTTGACAGTGGTGGTGACACAACAACTGGGACAGACATTCTCTTTAATTGCTAGCCAAACACACTCACCTAAAATATGTGGCATTGTTACTAGGGTAATGTTACTTTATATGAATAACACTAAAACTATTATAGCAAAACATAATGCTACTTTGTCTGTTCTTAATAGTGTCTGGATAAAATCAATGGTAACGGGACATGCCTGTGTCAGCCCAGCTTCAAAGGAACAGCTTGTGAGCTTTGTAAAGAAGACAACAAATTTGGCCCATTCTGTAATCAAAGTAAGCGTCACTAAAAATGTAATGAATATGATATAATCAAAATCAATGACCCTGGGCTACCAGGGGTAGTTTTACAACTTGTTCTAGTTGGAGTATTCAGGGCTGTCATTAAGTCCACCTACTGCCTTGGTCTTCACACCTAAGGAGGCTTGTTGATTTGAAGGTGAATTATGTACACAACATGTAAGTTCACCTGTAGCATCAAAGTCTCATCAACGTGGGTTACAGCCACTACTTTAAAGGGGCTGTGTCATGGTATTTTAAGTTATTTTGACCATCGACAAAATTCCCTTTAAATTGAAGGAAACCTGAAAATAATACTTTAGAAGATAGGAAAACACAATAGAGATAATAATAAACCATAAGGGAACACGGATAGTTAAGGTTGGAGAAGATTGACATGGATTACCAACAACAAAATTGAAAAACTTTGGCTAAATTTTTCAAAACTGTTTATACTGAATGCAATTACAAGTTACTCTCTAGCAATTTACGTAACACTACCCCAATAGTTAGTGGCACCATCAGGTCACTCTGTACAGTCATGCTAGATACTAAACTGAAAGGAAAGAGGTTCTGAAAGTAATTTGTCCCATAGTAGCAATTGAGAGATAATGGTCATTAACTTGGCCCAAGTAGACTTGGGGACGTTTAGACTTGGCCCAAGTCTAAAAGTCCCCATATAAAGGGCTAACCCACATACGACCGCTCTCATGTGGCTTTGATAGCTCAGTTGGGAGAGCACTGCACCGGCATCGCAGAGGTTGTGGGTTCGAATCCCGCTCAGAGAGTCTCTGTTCAAGTAGTGTTACGGCCGCAATTAATGACCGAAAGAGGTTCTGTAAGAGTAAATTCCCATTACCCATGTACCTGGCTTTCATCCTGAACCTTTTGATTTAGAGTACTTCTGAAAGATCATGGAGGGGGGAGCAGAGATGGCACAGTCTCCCATGAATATGGTCCTGGTTTGATACCGGCCAGGTGCAATATCTGGGTTGAGTTTGTTGTTTGTTTTCACCTTACTCTGAGGTTTCTCCTTCAAGTTCTTCGGTTTTCCTTCCTCCACAAAAACAAACACCTCCAAATTTCAACTTTTCCAGGATAGAGGACCCCATGATTGATGTGGCTTCCTCTCTAAGTATTGAAAACTTTAAATATCACATCACCTCTCATTCAACTCACAAAGCAGTAATAGCAAACAAGTTAATGGTCCATCGTAACATTTTACGTTAAATGCCACTTATGCCTGCTTGCTACCCTTTAGCTTGCACATGTATGAATGGAATTTGTGACAGTGGCCCTCAGAAAAATGGCACATGTAAACCTGGATCTTGCAGACCTGGTTTTCATGGCGCCAACTGTGACCAGAAAGATATTCCATGTCCTGGATCTGTGAGCCGCAGATGTCATGTGCATGCTACGTGCATACGAGAAGAGAGTGTTGACAGGTGAGAATCAGATATTAAGCACCCTTTCTATTCAAACTAAAAGTCTAGTTTGAATTTGTGGAAATTTCTGGTAGCCAATGGAGCAGGATTTTCCAGAATTGTCAGAAAAGAGTGCAACCTTGTAAGGTTGGTAATCAGCAGGCCACAAAAATCTGGCCATATTAACGGGGTGGCCATTTAAAGGGGTTCTTTAAAAAAGAAAATGACTCACTGACTGAGCTTTTCTTTGGGGCATAATAGAGTGGCGGTATAAACAGGGTGACCACAAGGTGGGGTTTCACTGTTTCAAAGTTTTTAAAATGTCTTGTTATTGGCTCTTCCTCTTGGAATTTCTGGAATTTTCAGTTTAAAGGGCCATTATGTTCAGATGCAAACTTAACATCACCTTTTATTAACATTACTGTCATAGCTGCCAGTGCAACGCTGGTTATGAAGGTTCTGGACTACAATGCACTGAAATTGATCCTTGTTCTAAACCTAACTATGGAGGCTGCCATCATGAAGCTATCTGCACCAAGACTGGGCCTGGTAGTAACAACTGTTCATGTGATGTTGGTTTCCGTGGTGATGGTTTTGTGTGTGTTGCAATAGATCCATGCATGGAGCAAGATGCTGGAAATTGCCATAGCAATGCAGATTGTCAGTACATAGGCCCTGGACAGGTTAGCATCTAATGTGGCATTCTATGGATTATAAATGCAGTTCAACTCCCATAAATAGACACCCTTGGGACCAGAAAAAAGTGTTCAGTTACTGGAATTTTCAGCTTATCAGATGTTTAAGACCTGTCTGCTACCAGTAAATAAATGAAATTAACTCTATGACAGTGAAACACTTAGCTATTTATTAATTTGCAGCTGATAAAGGTAAATTAATTACCATAGTGACTTTGTGATCTGAACGTTTTGGCCCTTCAGCAGAGCTTAAAACAGATTCATCAGAGTGTTAGTTATTAGTCAGCAGGTCTAACGCTATAACAAAAAGCAAAGTGTTTCACTTGTCCACTGTTGCAACCCAATAATTTCTCCAAGAACTAACGTCTTTGTTATAATTATTCTGGCTATATAACTTTTGGGATGCCACAGGGTTCTCCCAAAAATTTGAAGTAGAGGGAGAATAACTTTGAGTAGGCGGCAGACAATGTCAATAAAAAGACATGCAGTGGTTTTATCGGGGGCATGTGGAGGAGGGGCCCACCTTTTATTGGGAGGTCCAGGAGCCTCTCCGAGAAAATTTTGAAATTGGGGTTCTAAAAAGTGCATTTCAGTGGAATTTAATTAAACAATAATGAAGTATTTGTGCTTGATTTTTATTGATGGATAGGCTCACATTATTAAAAATAAAAATTATTTATAAGTTATTTACTTTGAGTGGCTGGCACGTTAAGGACGACTAGACGGTGAAGTTCGCTGGTCGCCGGAGCTTACGGAGAACTCTGTGCCATTTTTAGTTTCTTGGGCATACATTTCAATGAGAACATTCTATTTGTAAATGAGCCAAATTGTCTAATCTTGAAGTATTCTTTTACAGAGTATCTGTGTGTGTAAACCAGGCTACTCTGGAAGTGGCTCAATATGTTCTGAGGTCAATCCCTGCTTAGTAAATAATGGAGGCTGCTCTCTTGATGTAAGTAGCTTTTAATCAGTAATTGTACTAGTCAATGTAAATATATTTGAAACCCTAAATCAACAATCAAATGTTTTTTTGAGTCATATTTATTTTCAAGAATGAAATTTGTGACTCTTCAGTTTGTTTGAGGTTTATTGATTTCACATCTGTAGACGACTATCTGTTACTTACAGTTCATTTAAAGTGGGAATACATTTAAGTTACTGACAGTAATGGTAACTTTATATTTATCATCAGCCCACTTGGTTTAGCTAATATCTTCATGAATTTTCCCCATTATAATAAAGGCTGTCTAGAGGAGGTGGAATTTGTTATCAAAGTTATTTTGATTGATGTACAGTTTCTCAGAGTATTAGTCTGAGAACGATTTGTTTGGTCCAAATTTAACACAAAAATATGCTTATTAATAGGGAATTTGCATCCACTTAGGCCTTGCAGCTAAACACCCATAAGAGAACAGGCTGAGGCGTCTTAGAGAGTCTTGGAGATCCGAGGATGTTTATCACAAAACCTCTATGTGTTAAACTAGTTGATGTGAAACATAACATTTGATAATTATGATGTAACAGAGAATTAACTCTGAAGTGTAAATTTTAGTGCTAATTTAACCCATGAATAACCCGCTGGGCGTTAGCCCTAGTAAAGGGAATCAGGGAACCACACGAGGTAAAGAAAAAATCTTTTGACCTCGGTGGGAATCGAACCCACAACCTCCGGAATAGATCTACCGTTACTCTGCCGACTGAGCTACGAGGTTGGACAAAGAAAGTTGGGGTCGATTTAGATGGTGAATCGTGGCGAAGAGAAAGTAAGGGTACATATGAATGTTGTGCCGCGTAGCACTATGAACACAAATGATGTAACAGAGAATTAACTAGTTAACACTAACACTAACAAGTTAATTCTCTCTCTCTGGTCGTGGGTTCGATTCCCACCGAGGTCAAAAGATTTTTTTCTTTACCTCGTGTGGTTCCCTGATTCCCTTTACTAGGGCTAACGCCCAGCGGGTTATTCATGGGTTCAATTAGCACTTTAATTTACACTTCAGAGTTAATTCTCTGTTACATCATTTGTGTTCATAGTGCTACGCAGCACAACATTCATTTGATAATTATATTTGAAGAAGCTAGTGGAAAAAGGGGATAAGTGACGATTTTGGTTGTTTTTGTTTCTCGCTCCAAATTAGCTGAATTTTTGCATGCGGCTTTCATTTCAGTTGAAAAACATTGCCCTGTAATTTTTTTCGCTGGCTTGCTCTTTGTTTTTGAGAAATAACATATGCAAACAACCCCTCAGTTTTCCAAGCGGCATCTTTTGTAGATGTATTGTTGAATAAACAACAAAAGAAACCTTAAGCACAATTAATTAATTTGTTGAGCAGCAAACAGGCAGACTTTTTTATATTGTATGAAGTCAAAGTAAGTTTTGCTTTGTATTTCAGCCTTCCTTTGCTGATAAAGTTTGCGTTTCATGCGCTTTTTTTGGCATGAGCAGCGTGTTAGCTTAAGGCTTCCTCTTTCTGTGTTGTCAGAATTAATCATTTCACGGGACGAGCAAGTTTTGTACTGGCCAAAAAAATACTTTCACTTAGAAACATTTTATAAATCACTGACATAGCCGATTTGTAAAACGCTTAACGTCTTTCTCTAGGCACTAACCATTGACTTGATTTCGGTATCGATTCGTGCAGTAGATTTCACTGCCCTAACCCTAACGTATTCTGACCTTAACTCTAACCTAATCCGAAGCGCTAACCTCGACCTGTAACCCTGAGCCCAAACGCTAACCCTAACCTTGTTCTGTAAGCCTGACCTTCAATGCTAACCCTAGTTTCGAGCGGTAACCCTAAACCTAATTCTAATAAAACTGGGAACTCTTAACCCTAAGGGTTAAAGTCAGCTGCGAAGTTTGGACCTGTTTTGGCCTTGTTCGATTTTAGCAAAACATCTAGGGGACGTTCTTGCACACGGCCTTTCAATTGAGCTTACATGTTGTGAAATAAACTTCTTGCTGTTCTCTAAGTGAAATCAAAGTCCTTGCAGTGGCGTGATAATGTGAAATAAAAATTATAACTGTCTGTAAATGATCTGATATCAAGAGTGTCTAGCTTGCACATTGCGTGAAGTAAACCTATGGCTGTAATTTGAGTGAAATTAACATCTTTGTGGTCACACGTTAACCTGAAATCAAAGTTTTAACGGTTTTTACCAGTAATCAACATTTTCGAAGGTTACATGTTGCAGAAGATCAATATTTTGCTGGATTGTAATTGAGTGTTTTAAAGCGTGAAACAACATGGAGGAAAGTTGGCCGTTTATGGTAGCTCAAAAATGGTAGTAAGTCCACTCAGTTTGTCCTAGTGGCGTACCTTTTTTGCATATGTTATTTCTCAAAAACGAAGAGCAAGCCAGCGAAAAAAATTACGGGGCAATGTTTTTTAACTGAAATGAAGGCTGCATGCAAAAATTCAGCTAATTTGGAGCGAGAAACAAAAACAACCAAAATTGTCACTTAATATCCCCTTTTTCCACTAGTTTCTTTATTTATGCTCTTTAGAAATGCTATGTAAGAGATTCAAACTATTTTCAGAGAGGACAAGTGAAACAAATTGTCTAAAGTTGCAAGCTGTAGTACAGAATTTATATCACTTTGGAAAAATCTCAGTCAACAATTTAACGGTTGTTGTCTTTTGCAGGCTAAGTGCAAGCGTACAGGCCCAGGGAATTACAGTTGTCATTGTAATAGTGGCTTTATTGGTGATGGCTATTTCTGTCTGGGATCTGTTGCTACGGTATAGACTATGTTATTTTTTATATTACATAATGATATTATTTTAGAGTGTTCATCATCTTACATTTTTAGTTTATCGAATAAATGCTCATGGGAATACATTAATCTCAAGTGAAATTTTCAAGTTCACAATGTGACCTTATAACAACTTTCATCCCTTTTACAGATCATTGGAAGGATCAATCCAGACCTGGAAAATTTAATTAGGGTAAGATATTTTCTTGGTTGTGGTTTATATGATAGGAAATGTAATAGTAACTGTTTGAGGCAATTATTTTCAACTTTTGCAAGGTCTAGATGAACCATACTTGAATATACATGTAATAATAAACGTTTTCTGTATCTGTCATATGAATTGTTAACTAGGTGCTGTACCATAAGCTGATTTCCTGGCATCAAGGTTGAAGATATAGAAAGCAGCCTTATTTCCTGTGCATGTGGGGAAGTTAGTTACCTTTGGAAATTGGCAGTTGTCATAAAAATTATGTGAATTGGGGTGGGGGGGACCTCCAAGAAACATAAGGCAGGGGTCAGTGCAGCCTGCTTCTTAAAACCATTACCCTATGAAAATCTGCGATATTCCTGCCCTGTTTAAATCTGACCAAAAATTTCATTTAAGACACACCTGATATTAAATACATTGAAGAAAGATCGAGAGATCACAATAAAAAGAAAACAGTAACTGCAGAAATGTTATGAACCGTAGGAGTCATATAGGCTGGTCAACCCTATTTTACATGCAAACATTATCCTATTTCAGACCAAAACAGCTACTAATTATAAAATTAAAAGCCATATCTGTTTTGGCTGCAAGTACTTCTATAGGTAAGCAAATTCTTTCCCATCCCAAGTATGTGAATGTACATTACTTTGTTTTGAAATTATTCTTTTATCCAAAACAGCAAGGTCATATGCTACACTACCTGTCTGATCCAACACAAAACCTCACGATGTTTGCACCGTCACTCTTAGCACTATCACTGTTACCTGATATTGAAAGAAAATATTGGACTAACAGTACAGAGAGACTACAATATCTAATAAGGTATTGAATATATGTACACTCACTATACACTGATGTAGCACAGTGAATTAATAATATTATCGTGACCATGCACAGAGAGAACAATTAAGTCTAAAAAAGACAAGAAAAATGCCATTTTACTCTACTTTGAAAAGCGTTTTTATGAGTGTATTTTTTAAATGACTTATTTTTCCTGGCATGTGCACTTTAACAACAGACTCAAATACCTCTCTTGTACTTCTTTTCTCTGCATTGAATATCCTTTACTTAACAATTAGCTGCTTCAAAAATTGACATTTCACTGTTAATAACTTAAATAACTTAAAACTTAAACTTAAATAATTATTATTTAAGTTTCACCTTGAGGACCAGGTGACCGTGTACTTGACAACAGGAAAAGGGACTTTTTCAGGATACATGTACATTCAAACATGTCTCTTATACTACTACAATGTTACCCATCTATTTAAATTTGATTTTGAGTTTGACTTCAAAATGCCACTTACAGCACTTCTTTAATATTAGGTATCACCTTATGGGTCAGGTGTACTCTTTGGAAGAGCTAAAAAACTTGACATCATTTAATGCTGTAAATGACTTGATGTTGAATGTAACTGTGCAAGGAACAAAGGTAAAAAATTGCTGTCAATATTGACCTTCAAACGTTTTCTTTTGTATGGTTGGAATTGCATTGTAAAGCTCTTTATTTAGTTAAAAAACATTTATGTGATGTGTTTCTTTGGTGGATGCAGGATTTTAGGGAAGTGGGCTTGAGATACACATTGTCAAATGGGTTCCACTGTGAGGCATCCTCTGTTGGAAAAATTTTAAAATTAAGGTCCTTGGAAACAGGATTTCCGGCATTCTGATGCACAGTCAGCGTATTGTAATGTCTTTTTTAATTTCAGAGGTTTGATCAAATCCCTCAAACCTCCTAGACCTGCCCCAGAGTTTCTTTCATGAAACATAAGGCAACCTTAGTTTTGACTTGACATAATTATGTACGTTTTAAGGTGGCTCAGTAGGGTAATGATTCATCATGTTCCGTGCACAAGTGTTATGTTTTGAATGCTGTTTTTGCTTTTCTTTTAACACCCAAACTTATTACTGTACTAAGCAATGACAAGGTAGTGATTTATTAATCTTATTGATCTTGGCTTTTAATCTTGAATTACAAGTATCTTTTTTACCGTTTTCTGCTTTTTTCTTTAACTTCCTTTGGTGAAATCTTCCAAATTTGTACAGTACATTAAACCTGTCAGGATTCAGATTTTAAACACAAAAAAGTAGGGTTTGCAAAGGCATTTTTTAGATTTTTGCAAATTTATGGCTTGTTTATGCATTAAGGAAAACTGGTCCTGAAGATAGATTTCCCTGAACAATGAGCTCCAACTAAAGTTGCCCATATGCCAAATTTTATGGAATTTCACCAAAGAAAATGCGAGAAAATTCGCTGTCAGTTGCACAATAGGTCACACAAATTAACTTTTGTTTCAGGTCTTTATTGATGGAACTGCTCAAATTATTCAATCAAATGTATCTGCTGAAAATGGATTTGTACATGTCATTGACAAAGTAAGACATAAAAGATAATTTTCAACTGAAAGTTTGTTCTTCTTGTTTTAAGTCAGTGCGCTTGAAGCAGGTAGTTTTAGCTTTTGTGGTTTTTCATTCAGGTTCTTTTACCACCTCATATGGCATTTGAAAGTAGACTTCCTTCAACATCAGAGCTTCTTAAAAACATTTCAGAGTTTTCTGATTTCACCAGCATCTTACAGGTAAGTTGTGGGTTAACACAATGAAAGGAAATGGTAGAGTCTTCAGCAAAGGTCTGGTTTCATTGTATTGCTAATTGTTTACCTGGTTATTATCACTATGCCAGGGTCTGGGCACCAAATAGATTGCAGTCAGATAGTGATCCATCATTTTTTGTTACAATTTAATCACAAAGCGTCAATCATATAGCAAGATCAAAGATCCAAGCGAGATCAAATGTATCAGACTGACATTTTTCTTCAGATTGTGGGCTGACAAAAATTTGTTTTAGCTCCAAAGCAGGTTGCTGGTGCCTTTTAAGTTTTGTGAGGCTTGACAAAAATTGGTAGGAAAAAATCAACATGCACAGTGTATCATGGAACTGATGACAGATTTTTTCGTAAAATTTAAAAAAAATTGTTTGTTCTGGCTTTAATGGATAAAACACATGAACAAAGATGTTAAGTGTGGGAGCAGAGGTCCAAGGTGCTCCACCCTCAGGCTGCCTTATGAAACATTGTTTCTCTTTGGTTCATCATACAGCTCTGAGTTCACAGTTTTTCTTTTCTTATAGCACATGAACCTGTTCTTGTCACTAGATGCATGTCAAGCTTGTACAGTGTTTGCCCCTACAAACACTGCTCTCAAGAGTAGGAACCTGGTAAGGTTGAAAATTGAAACAAATCTTGTGCAAAAATTTGTAGCGATCAGAATTTAAAAATGACCACTCTATTTTGTTAACGTAATCCTTGTAGAGGGTTCTTGAGGGGAACAGGGCTTGTAAACCTGGCAAAAACGCTTATGACTGTAACAATAATTATGGCATCCTTGTGCTTATGTCCCCATTTCAGCTTGAATGTGTCAGACTTTCAGAGTGTTACATTGCTTCATAGGTTCATAGCAATTAGTCATTATTACCACATTCTTGTTAAAGAAAATGCGACCATGATTGTGGTTATGAAGTACCCAACATTGTTAAGTCATAATCAAGATTTATTTTGCTCCCTTTGGTAATAAGGAATGGCGTTTAATTTGTATGTATAGTTTTTAAAACTATGTTGCTTGTCAGTTATTATATCCCAGAGCTGTTCAACACCTCCGGAGACTATGATCACAGACTTTTTTGAAGAATTGCTTTCATTTTCAGGGTCTGTTTTTGCCAACTGCTTGAATGGTTTTTGCATCATTGTGTAGGTCCAGAAAATAAATCCATATCTTCCCCACAGAAGGAATTTTTTTTCAAGGGCCCCGACCCCACTGGAAATTTCAATTAAGCTTGATAGATTTCTTTTAATCTGTTGGTCTCAGAACCCCAGCCCCCAAGAAATTCCTGTCCCTTCTGTGGGGGTGGGCGGGGGGGAAAGAAAGTATATATTTTCTGGAAATGCACATTGGCTGGCTGAGTGCTTCAGATTACAACAAAATGATTTTAAAATAGTGCCACAAAATCAACTTTTTTAAGTTATGTTTGTTTAAACTTTTCAGACTTCACGTACCTTAAAATACCATGTTGTGGAACATTATCTCACAGAGGAATCTATCCAAAATGGAGAAGAATTCTCATCTTGGCTAGGAATGGATTACCTTGTCAAAATCACCAAGCCTGGGGCAGGAATGGTTTGTAAAAACATAGTGATAATACCTACACACTCAGGATTTGTCAGTATGAAATTAATTTTCACTATTAAATAACCATTTCATGTTGTTGCTTTGTCAACTATTTTTCAAAGGTGTGAATCTAAATACATCACCAGAAATGAATTACGCAATACATTTAAGCTTGTTGATCAGACATTTTTTGATGTTTTATGTGGTTAGCAAACCAATAGCTAATAAATCTTGTAGGATCAAAACATAGCAGAGAACAAAGCTTTGAATCTTGTAAAGGTGTTGACAGTTGGTAACGTTTCCTGTAATGCTTCTTGCAGCATTTCTTCCAATTTTGCTACACCCCATTGCAGAAAGCACATGCAAACTTTGTTGCACCATTGCTCAATTATCAGTTTACTTTAAACATAATTGTATGCAAAATTATTACAGCAGAAATGACGCAAGGCATGCTTACCTTAGGGTGTGGTACACTAGGAAATTTTTTATGGAATTCAACAAACATCGCATAGTCTCTTTCCCAGGGTTGTCACGCAAGAAGGAGAAGCATTGCGTGACGACCCTAATGATGGCTGCGAAGGAGACTACTCATTGCATGCAACAAAAGCAGTCATTAGATATGTTGTACAAATTGCCCAGCAAAACGATGCCTTGACAGTATCGTGGTATGTGTGACTGTGTTTTATTCAACAGCTTCAAGTCAATGGGATTGATGTGATCATCAAGGGTCAGAAAGCTAGAAGAGCAGTGGTGTATGGCATAGACGGTGTACTTGAACCAGTGCGAAGAAATTGTGATGAAGTAAACACAGTGTTTCGTCCTGTAAGTAACTCAATGATTTAAATACAGCTTTTAAAATGTCAATTCCTGATATTGATTGATGTCTACTTATGGGTTATCTTGCAAAATAAAAACTAAGTTACGTTGTGAAACGGCACTGTAAATGAAAAAAGAAAACAAGCAATAACATAATTTAGAAAACAGTCCTAAGAAAGCATGCGCGCTGATTGGTTAAAAATCCTGTTTGTATAACTCGATGGAGACACAGAACTAGCGCACGCTGTTGACGTAGTGAAGGCGCGAGCAAAGAGAATTTACATTTTGATAATCAAAGTTAACAAGTTGTTTTCCCTTTTCTCATCGTGGTGTTTTCTAAAAGAAATAGAAAACATGTACTCCGCGTTTGTATCGAGTTATACAAACACTCGTGAAAGTTTGGGAGAACTCGAAAAAGCTGTGGAAACACTCGCCTGCGGCTCGTGTTCCCACAGCATTTCTCGTTCTCCCAAACTTCCACTCGTGTTTGTATAACTCGATACAAACACGGTACATGTTTTCTATTTCTTAAATATTGCTTTAATGTGTGATCAAAGACATGTAATGTATTGTGACTCTGTACAGTTATGTGCATTTTGTTAAAATCATGTTATTCTGTTGTTTAAATCGAAAGAAAACTTTTTTCATTTCCACGTTTCATGTTACTGTATTTAAAAATTGGATTTTCTTTTGTAGGGTAGCTGTACTTTGTGCGTTCTATTTACTCCAAGATGCCCGGCTGGCTGGACCAAAATTGTGAGTAACTAAGATGACTGTATACCTTGTTCACTGTAATATAGACACTCATGCATAGTGTCTCTCTCCACTCAGGAGTGTATTAAATAGGTGCTGCCAAAATGTATTGTTAAGACATACAGACATATATACATGACTTTATTTAATCTCAAATTTACAGTGTAGCTGAAAAGCTAGTATCTTCCAGAGAAAAAAAAAGAGGAAAACAATTACAACAACAACAAGAAACAACTATAACTACTATTAACCAATTAACTATAAAGAGACTGTTTTCAAAAGGCGTTTGAACACGTTAGAGTAATTGAATACATATATCCTACATTACTTTTAGTGCATACATGTCTCCTACATTATTTTTAGTCCCATTTCAATCTCTGCTCTGGAGGTGAGCACCTCATACATGCTTTTATTTCCTCTAAACTTGATTACTGCAATTGTATCCTTTATGGTCTACCCTCTTTTGAGTTAAAGAAACTTCAACGGCTGCACAATACAGCTGCAAGGCTAACTACCAGAACAAAAAAGTCAACCCACATCACTCCAGTATTAAAGCACCTGCATTGCCTTCCTGTTAAAGAAAGGATAATTTTCAGTTAAAAGTCTTGTGGTCATGCACTCACAAAGTTCTCCTGGCTTTACTCCAGCCTATTTAAACGAGCTGTAATTTCATTACATGCCTTAGCGTTCACTACAGTCAAGTAGTTCAAACTTGCTCTCTGTTCCAAAGACTAAAATGGCTTCCTATGATGACAGATCTTTCTCAGTTATCGTACCAAGGCTTTGGGATAACTTTTCAAATGTCATTAAATGGTGCTCTACCGTAGGCTGTTTTAATGCAAGATTAAAAACTCCTTTTAAGAGAGCGTTCTCAGATTAGGGCTTTTTATAAGGGTTTTTTAAGTAAAAGGACTGTCAAAAACATTGAGAATATGTGATGTAAATGCATTTTTAAGAACCTATTTATTATTATTATTTTATGTTTTGAATGTACCTGTTACAGGATGTTGAGGGGTAGCCTGGGATGGACTAGCATCCCCTCCAGGGGAGGGAGGGGATAGCAATACTCCTAGCTGCCTTATTCTAGAGAAAGTGTCAATCTGATCCGCTGATTTCATCAAAAACGATAAAAATTAAAATTTTGCTGTATGTCCTCAGCTGCTTGTACAGTGGAGGTAAAATATTTGTACTTGCCATGAAAATTAAGAGACATGGTTCTATTTTTTGGAGGTTTATTTGAGGATTTTGGAGAGCAGACACAAAAACACATTCAGAGTTTTATGTCATGCACCGCCATAACTCAGAAATTTAAAATGTGCCTGTTTTTAGACAAAGCACGATATTGAGCTAAAAAGATATAAATTTACCCCCTCTCTTGCCTAATGAAGATGATAACTTTGGTGGCTTTTTAGTTTTGGATTTTAGAAGATGATGACATCACATGCAACCCAAGGATATTTGTTTTTCTTTCCTTTACAGAGTGTTCGACAGGATTCATGCCAAATTAAAATAGCTTTTTTAACCTTTAGTGGCTGTCAGGCTGTTTGCCAACGAAGCACTATTGTAAGTAGACATTTAATGCTAATAAGGGTAATACATTTCTTTATACTACTTACAATACTTCTTGTTCAATATGATTACTTCTGCCACTTACAATACTAAGACTTATACTTCTTGTATGACTTACAATACAGCACATACAATATGATCACTTATACTATTTACAATACTTAGATTTAATTACACTACTTACAATGCAATACAATAGCTCATGTTGCTTACAATACATGTAAACCACTTACACTGCAATACGATTGCTAATGCCACGCGATTATAATACTTACCCTACTTACACAGCTTGCAATATAATTGGATTACTTACGCTACTTACACTTTTCTCACCCTCGATGTCACGCGTATTTGCATTATTGTATTACTAGTCTATAATGATTGAAAGTCAATTATTTTCATCTTCTTCTCCAGGTTAAGAAATGCTGTCATGGATTCTGGGGCCAGGACTGTCAATGTAGGTTGCCGTGTTTTCTGTCAGATATGTCAGTAACAGCCTGCGTAGCAAGCATTTCTGTGCAGTTCGGAAGCAAAGAATTATAGGGCGATCATCTCTCTTTTTTGGCTCTCGCTCCAATTCCCACGCAGGCAAAATACCAAAAATCTCATTCCTCGCTCTCTCTTTGCTCCCAAACGCCACAGAAACGCTTGCTACGCAGGCTATGTCAGTAAAAGTGCGGTGTGTCTTACAGGGACATCAATACAACATGTAATTAAAATGGTTTGATTATGTTATAGTGCAGTGCTTGCAAAATGACAAGAAGTAATGTAATAGACCAGTTAGTGATACTGTGTAATAGACCAGTTAGTGATCTGTCCGTAAAGGCGTTGATCTTTACGTATTTGTAAAGAGGTATGTAGAGCTCCGTAAAGTGATTCTTTACGCAATATCTACGGAAGCATTTCGTATACGTAAATTTAAAATTTCATGCTGTGTAATAGACCGGTTAGTGATAATCGAGCATGGCTAAAAATGGCAAGTATGAATCTTGGATTTCATCAGAGTCAAAACTTGAATATACAAGGCCCGCAGGTTTATTTGTGCAAAGTTTTGAATTTTTCGTATAAACAAGGGAAACACCTTCTTAATTTTGAGGCAATTAAGCAATAAACCACAAGTTTCTATGGTTTATTTAAGCAATAGACCACTCTTTCCATGGGTTTACTGGCGCAATAAACCACGCGGGATGTTGGGAGAACACAAGAAAAGCTTGTAAATGAGATGACGCGACAAACCAATCACAGAGACTGAAAGAACGAAAACACAGACTTCGCGCCGGACACGAAATCCGCAGCGACGAAGCGACGAAAAGATTTCACGCTGTTTTAAGAAAGTTTTACTGTAAGAAAGGAAAGAAAAAGGTTATCGGTGAATGGCAAAAAGCATATTAATTAACTCAAAGGTATTCTGACGGAGAAATGCAGGGATTTGTAGGTGGAATCGGTCATCACGAAAGTAAAAGGCTGTACGAAAAGTGTGCAAGTAGTACAAACTTTATGTGCTTGGCGAAGTGATTTAAGGCAGTGTTTAGCGATAATTTTCCAAGGTTTTGCGAGTGGAATAAAGGTTAGTAACAGAAACGTTGCTTCCAAAATTTATTCAGAATTTATTTACGTATGTTGACAGCTATGAAGTCTGTGTTTCTCTGTATTTTGCTAAGTGAAAACCATATTTCTTGAAAGCTAAGCTTATTAAAATCAATTAAGAAATAGAAATAGACTCCGCGGATGAACACTACGAGGTCACGTGATGAATGTAAACCAATAAGAATCAGATGAAATTTAGTGGTGAACTATAATGCATGTTGGAAAACAAACGAGCGCTGATTGGTTAAAAATCGTCTTTCTACAACTCGATGGAGACAATTAGCACGAGCTGTTGACGTAATGATAGCGCGAGCAAAGATAATTTATATTTTGATAATCAAAGGTAACAAGTTGTTTTCCTTTCTCTCGTCTCGCTGTTTTCTAAAAGAAATAAAAAAAAAAACATTTACTCTGTGTTTGTATCGAGTTTTAGTATAAATCTACTATCACGAATACCATTCTCTGATTGGCTACGCTATACGCTACTCACTATCTATTCTGTGATAGACAGTGAGTAACGTAGCAGTGTGCCCTTGTTAACAAAATGCCGGCCGCTTCTTGGCGTTTTCGAAGTGTAGTTTTAAACGACTTGTAGATTTATACTAAAACAATTATATTATTCGCTCTCGATTTCTGTGCGTGACAATATTGACTTGGGCTGCGCCCTCGTCAACTACCGCGTGATAGAAATCTCGAGCTCACAATCAAATTGTTTCATAAAAACACTAGTAAAAGCTTGGCAGAACTCGAAAAAGCTCTGGAAACACGAGCCGCAACAGCATTTCTCGTTCTCCCAAACTTCCACTCGTGTTTGTATAACTCGATACAAACACGGTACATGTTTTCTATTTCTTTTAGAAAACACCACGACGAGAAAAAGGAAAACAACTTGTTAACTTTGATTATCAAAATTTAAATTCTCTTCGCTCGCGCCATCACTACGTCAACAGCGCGCGCTACATCTGTGTCTCCATCGAGTTATACAAACAGGATTTTTAACTAATCAGTGCGCGTGCTTTCTTAGGACTGTTTTCTAAATTGATATATCATGTTATGCATGAATGCATCGCGTTTAACTCAAAAAATTCTTAATAGAAAGAAAACTTTTTCCTGTTTGTTTAAAATTGAGTAGACAAGCCCAGCTGACTTAGTTCTCCACAGACTGTGCAAAGTACCGAAACAACGGTTTAAAACTTCTTTAATCTTAATCTCAAGCGTAACCGGAGTCGGCGTAAAAGTTTTGCCGTGGAAAAAAAGATAAAGCTATATATGACAACCAGCTTCTGGTCCTGTTTTTCCTTGCAGGTTTCTATGTGTATGTTGAATGAAAAGATATCCGTGTTATTAATACCTCAGCCAGTGAAAGGCAAAACTGTTTATTACATTTGTTATCGCTAAAGTTCCGAGTTGTGTAGTTCCTGCGTAGAGCTGCGATAGATCGGGAACCGTGGTTTACCGGTACAATAGAACATAGGTTTAGCAACTCTATTGACCAATCAGAGCGTGCGTACTATCTCAGTTATTTTATAAAGGCTGATAAACCACTTGGGATGTTGGTAGAACATGAGAAGAATTCGTAGATCACTCTCCTGTGGTCGTGATATACGAATTCTTCTCGTGTTTTACCAACATCCCAAGTGGTTTATCATGCCTCTAAACCGTAGAAACTTGTGGTCCATTGCTTTTATGTTGGTAGAACACTCATTCAGAAGACGCACGATTTTTCCATTGGCCTTTGTTTACCGGCACAATAAACCATAGCTGATTGCCGGACCAATCAGAGTGTGCCCATTGATTTGGTTATTATCTTTATCTTTCTCAGAAATCCTCTCGTGTACAATAATGTTTCTTTAGTCCATTGCAAACTTCTGGAGTTTCCGACTTTTTGCAATTACTCTTTAGCTTGTCCTGGAAATCTGACCAACCCCTGTTCCAGTCATGGCAGTTGTGATGATGGGAAGACTGGGACTGGTCACTGTCAGTGTGAAGCTGATTTCACTGGGACATCATGTGAGAAGTGCATTCCTAAAAGATATGGCAGAAACTGCACAAATGGTAAGTCAGATATTGTTTGAAAGCTGGTTAGCACTAACCCGAAATATTAATTTTTTTGGTATAAAAGTGCTTTTGAGTGCTTATCTTTGGTGTAGTTTGAGATAACTGTACCTCGACACAGAAGGACAAACAATTATAAACAGAAAACCTCACCGAAAAGTTACAAAACTGAAATTAAAATTCTAGCTAGTCATGGGTTAGTGAAACTGGGCCATTTGAACAACCCAGCCGTAACTTTAAATTAAGGTCTAGAGGAATGGTCACCAATAAAATCCTGCAGTACTGAGGTCACTATCTACTTCCACGTAATATTATAGAACAAGTCATCCTCTTGCTTGATGATAAACTTGAATTTGTCATTAGCCGGGTCATCTCGGTAGATTTACATTTGTTACAAGACACTTGTGTAAGAAACACTTAACTTGGCCTGCTGGTAATGGCTTATGTTGGTTTTTACAAATCAGTTTTTTTTTTTTTGCCTTCAGACTGTAAATGTGTCAATGGCTTGTGTAATGAAGGTGTTGATGGAGATGGAAGATGTTATTGCCAGCATAATTGGAAAGGACAGATTTGCAATATCTGTAAGTGTAGTCATAAAGTACTACATAGAGCTGTGCAGTGATTGATATGATATTATATTATCAATGTCCTTAATTTATCAGTTATCATATTTCTTCATCTGAGTCTAGCTGCGAGTGTTTAAAATGTAATGGTGAATTTAAAGACCTCCAGTTTTACGCCTAAATGCTGCTTTTAAATTTTAAAACTTCTAGAGACGGTGTAGAATTGCCCTGAATGCTATTCATTCCTATGTCTGTTGAAAGCAGGGAACCTAATGGACTTACATATACTTAATTAATCACTTTTCTATTCTTAGCTGCAAATTTTGCCAACTGTCTTCCAATTAACTGCAGTCGACATGCCACGTAAGTTGTTAAATAAATATAAATCTTTTTTTGTATTAAACTGGTTACTGTTTACTGTTTTGATTATGCTTTTATTGTATTCTTTAAACATTGTTTCCCATAATTCTCTCTTAGAGTTCCACACCACTTTCGTTTTCTAATTGCTTTTGAGACATCTATTACAGTAGTAGTAATTATTAATCAATAGAAGTAATTTTCCAATGTGTATAGCCTCTAAATTTGATTGATCCAATGGTTATATTAAAAGGGGAAGCATATTGGTGGTCAGCAAACCGTTAAATGAAAAATTAAATAAGACTTCACAAGTAACATACTTTCTTTTAATTTACAATACTAACATTACTTACAATATTCGTGTTTTTTCTCAGATGTCGTGGTCCAAGTGGTAGTGGGAGGTGTGAATGTGATGCTGGTTACACAGGAAATGGAACTCACTGCACAGGTCAGTTTCTATGCTCAGGGCTGTGACTAGTAGCTGGCAAACCGAGGCACTTGCCTCAGTCATTTTTTGTTTTGGTTATTGTTGTGTATAGTTATAAAATTTAGTTAATGTCAAATTTAACAAAGTTAGCCACCACGAGCTTAGTGCGTGTCTGGCCAGCGGCCGATCTCACAAGTGCAGGCTGGAATGTTGGAGCAAGATGTTTGTGTTTCAGTGGAGCAGTTGTTTTCAAGCATTTCCCCACCCTAGTGCTTGGAATGGGGGCGTGCACCGGTTAACATCCGAAATACGCGGTAAGAGAATTTAACAATGGGCATTGCCTCATAATTGTTTCTCAGACATTGCCTGAGTCCTATTTTGTTTTTTGGCTACGTCCCAGCCCTCGAACATGTAGGGCAGAAACAAAGGTCTTCCCCCACTGTCTGTCCCTGGCCAGCTTTTGAATAGTGTTCCAGCCGTGGTTTAAGCCCATCATCTCTAAGAGCTCTGGAACAAATCTGGTGCTTGACATGTTGAATCACATTTTCTGTTTACAGAAATCGACAGATGTGTTGTGAATAATGGTGATTGTCATCAAAATGCCACTTGCAATGTTGATATTACTCTGCCAGGCTTCAGGTCCTGTATGTGCAATCGTGACTTTACAGGAGATGGGTTGTTTTGCGCTGGTAAGTAGAACTTGCAAACACTCCTACCAGTGACAAGGTGATGTTGACTGTCGTCAATGTTCACATTTTTCCTCGTTAGCATACAACTTTGTCCAAAGAGGGCATCATGTTAGATCTGAATTGAGTCCAAGCAGCGTATGGTGAAAGTGTCAGCTCTATGGTTGTAATATTGAAGGAGACAGTGCCTTCAAAACTGCCAAAATGTTTGGGCGGCAAAAGTGCCAATGACCCCATACCCTCTGTCAAATTTTGGATTTTTGAACCTGCATGACACAAAAAGTATTCAACAGATTGTTCTTATATTCCTTGGGACAGTTAATCACGCTGTTAATTCATAGAAATATAAATATTAAGCTATTCATGTTTATTTTGCAAAATCCATATCAAACGTGTACCAGGTGGTAGAGTCGTCCGCAGTCATGGTAAAAAGAAGTACAAAGTTAAGTTCTGACATAGATTAACTCATAACACGATACACACAGACATATTTAGTTATTTCTATCGATTTCTTATCTTGAATCAGAAATAGATCCGTGTCAAGGGAATAATGGTGGCTGCCATCAGAATGCAACGTGTACTACCATAGCACCTGGAAAGGTATGAAGCTTTTGTTGTCCGACGTACCTATAACGGAGAAATAGAAAACATGTACTGTGTTTCTATCGAGTTAAATAGAAACACGACTGGATGATGAAATACGCTGTGGGAACACGAACCGACAAGCCACAGCTTTTTCAAGTTCTGCCAAACTTTACAAGTGTAGTGTTTCAATAACTCGATAGAAACACAAAAAATGTTTTCCATGTTTTCAGAAAGCAGCTCAAAGAAAATATCGAATAACGTGATTGTGTTAACGTTTCTGTGTTTCTATCAAGTTTTAGCACAAATCTACTCACGTTCTATCACAAATGCTGTTTTATGATTGGCTACGCTACTCATTATCTATTGTGTGATAGATATTGAGAAGCTTAACATAATAATGGCCGCTTCTTGGCATTTTGGAAGTGTCTATAAAGAGGATTTAGGTTAATGACTAGTAGATCTAATAGTGTAATAAAACACGATTTTTTAGCAATCAGCGCGTGTATTGTCTTTGGGCTATTTTCTAAATAGCAATGAAACTTTGGTAGAAACTTATTTCTCTTGGCTGTCATTTCATGGCTTAAACATGTTTTTGTCTTTCCAGAGGAATTGTTTTTGCAACAAAGACTTTTCAGGAGATGGTGTGAAGTCTTGTGTTGGTGTAAATCCATGTGACTTAGTAAGTGGCCCAGTTTTCATGATGATTTCACCCACGCTACTTATTATATTGATTACAATATTAAATCTCCTATTTGGTTTTAGATACCGAGGTCCTAGGATTCTCCTTAAGTCGAAGAACTATCGTTATTGTGGATCAAGAGGATAAATGAGTACCCGAGAATATTGTCCGAGAGTTCTGATAAAATACTGGGGTTACTGTGTGACTTAAATTTTTTGGCAAGAAAATAGCACAAGGACAGTTGAAGAAGGCCCAAATCTTGTTAACAGCAGGATCTCAGATTAGCTCGTGACAAAACTACCTCAAGTCTTAAGGCTCTTTTGTGCAATAGTATAACTCTTGCCTCTGTAGCACGACTAGTATTGTCCATAGCGCTAATCCGTCACAGGTTTTATGTCAATTTACCATACTAAGCAATAGTACTTTTTCCGTGTTTACATAGCCCCATCTAAACACGAAGGGGGTTCGAAGGATTCAAGACAGTTTTGCAAACCCGAGACACAGCTCGGGTTTACATAACTTTCGAGAATTTTCCCAACCCGCCGAGTGTTTAGATGAGGCTATGTGAACACGAAAAAAGTATTGCTTTTACAAAATGTTTTTCAAGAATACTCTCATTTTAACACACTTATCGATCAACGAGCGCGTGCGTAGTATCTCGGTTATTTTATAATATTCATTTGGGGTCCTGAATGGAGAGAGCTTGACTTAACTCTCTCATTGTAAATTATATTACTTTCAGGATAATGGAGGTTGTAGTGACAGAGCAGTTTGTGACAATGTGGGACCACACCAGAGGATGTGCACCTGCAGAAGGTTCTATGTTGGAAATGGATTCACATGTATTGGTGATATAATGGAGGTAACAAGGAAAACTACAATTAATGGAAAGGGTCATCTGAGACCAAAACTAAATAAATTTTATTTTACTTTCATAGGCTTTAAAGCTTGACCCACAATTGTCAGCAGTAGAGAGTCTTGTTAAGGTGAGGCTAAGAATATATACAGTTGTTTCGACAAAGGTTGTCACATGACAGCACAAAAGCGCACATGACATTGCCGATGGTTATTTATATGGGTAGTAATAGTTTGACGCTACTTGGTTGAGGACTCGCGTTGTTTAGTTAGAAGGAAAGAGAAGGCATGAATAACATGTGTTTGTGCTGCTTCCTTCTCTAACGCCGAAATACCTTGGGCTTCAATCAATCAAGTGCAAAACCATCATTACCCATAATAACTTTCCACATTGTCGCGTTCACTTTTAAGCTTTTGTAAAACAACCTTTCTTGAAACAGCTGTATGCTCTCGGTGTAAGCATAAGCTCATGAACAGGAGTGTTCAAAAACCCTGGTGGTTACTCAGTGTCAATTCAAATGTCCGGATAGAGCTTTTTGAATATATTTTTACACTTTTTGCTTCAGTCAGTAGTGTTTATTCTTTATACTGGTGATTACCCACTCATTATGGTGCAGTGGGTGTTCTCTTAAAGCAACACAGTCAGCTGGCGCACATGCGCATTAGATACCATTTCTTACCTAATTTGCATATTACCTAATTTGCATATTACCAAAATTGCACATTGCCTATTTTCAATACATACTGTTTTTAACCAAATATGATGAAATCAGGTTTTTCAGTAAACGATTGAAAATCAAGCAAAACACCACAGAGATTGACTCGGAATTTTAGATTTGCTTTGATTTTCAGGTTGGGGTGCACTCTTTTCAACGTGAAAAACTAGTGTCCAGGTCAGCGCGGTCCCAAAGCTGACTGTGTCCCTTAAACGTTTCGTGATGCACAAAGAGTGACATAGCTTCTTTAAAGATAAGTTTAGGATTTCCTGTGCAGCTTGCTCATGATAAATAGCCGCGACTTGGTAATGATACCCAGGTAGCGTAAAAATCAGGCGGCGTGTGAAAATCGTAAAACTAATCATATCTTCTACTGTGTCCCGTATAATTAAGAGCGGATTTGTTGTGTGACAACTCAGGTGCTTTTTTATTTTCAGAAATATGGTCTTGATAAGCTCTTGGCGTCTCATGGCTTCTTTAACCTTTTGGCTCCAGTAAATGCTGCTTTTAACCAGTTACAATCAGGAAGTCGCAAGGTAAAAAGACACTTGTCAGCTTAAATTAGTCAATGAACAAACATCTACTTATTCTTGCCAGCGTGAAATTTCAAGCTGACCAATTAAAGATCTTAATGAACGTACAGTGTTAGAAATTCCAAAAAAGAAAAACCCCAACTCATATTGTTGTTAGTTAGCTGTGCATTGTAAATTAAACATTTTGATTTCCTTATAAAATCCCTTTGCCTTGTCTCAATGCTTTCCTTGACTTCTCTCGTGAAAGTACAAGACTCTCGGATAAAAAAAATTAAGTTCAGACCCGCAATTCTCAACTAATCAAATATTTACGCTTTGAAGCTATACCTTTTAACTATTTTATTGTTATGGACAGCGTCGTAGTGTGCAGGTACCAGCAAACCAGGAGGAAATGCTGTTGAAATACCACATCATTGGCTGTGCAAGAATCCCTAACACCTTAAATGGTCATTCTACAAACTTTACAACACTGCTGGGACCGTATGTATCAGTGAAAACAAAGGTACTTGCTAATATCTCTTGGTTATACTTTTAGGGCGGTTTTCAATGAAATGTCGTAAAACCAAACCCGAAGTAATCATTTTTGCCTACCCTACAGTGGACAGTGAAGAAAAGATTAAAATCTTAGACAGAGGCGGTATCAGCTGCAGAGGATAGGATAGCCTGGAAACAGAGAGGCAACAGTCCAATCAATGTCCCACTAGGAAAACAGAACACTGATGATCGTAAGGCCAGAGACAATGCAGTGAACCAATAAAAACTTGATGTAATTAAATGTTGCTGAGGCAAAGCGAGGGGAAAATGAGTGCATGTGAGTCACGATGGTTGAAAGTGGCGCCAGTTTTTTAAGCCAATCGTGTAGCGTAGTTGATACAAAACCAACAGGCAATTTCCGAGTTGTCTGTGCCTCTGTTTCACTTTCACATGAAAACGAGTTCTGCATATAGTTTCATTTTCATGAAAATCAAAGTCATTTTCATATGAATGGTTTCGCACTTCTCGACACTGAAATAAACACTGTTCTAAAGATAATGAAACAATGCCAAATACCACTATGAAAATGTATAGAGACCAGTAAAAATAGGTGCTTTTATTTCCTGCTCGTTTTTTTAACTTGGCTGTTATTTCCGTTCAGGGTAATATCACGTCATTTTATGATGAATATGGAAATGTTTCCAGAGTAGTTGGAGTATACGAGTCAGCAAATGGCATTATCATGAAACTGGATAGTTTACTAACTCCACCAATGCCTGCAGCTAGCAGGCCAGGGGTATGTAATTAAATATAGATAATAAGTCAAATGATTCTTGCACTTTGATTGGTTGTTACTTATATGTTATTTAAGCAAATAGATTCCATGTTGTCGTGCGTCTGTTTAGTAATAGATCACAGATGTGGTGAGAACAAAAAGGTCTCACACGAGGCGATAGCCGAGTGTTGCTGTGATGTTTTTACCACATTTTGACGTCTTCTCTAACGGCTCGCGTGTCACTGCTTTGTTCTTATTACAGTTTGACGTCATCTATGATCTATTACTGAATAGACGCACGGCAACATGGAATCTATTTGTGCTATATAGACTCCTATGATGTGAGATGACTGGTATTCAGCTGCTGCAAGATGCGACCATTTGCTTGCTAATCTTGCAAACGAGAGTGATAAGCAAAACCAACCACATCGACAATAAACCGAAAACTTGTTATGCCAATAGAGCATTTTACAGGTGTCTGCTTAGTGACCTGGCCTCTGAATGATAGTGAGGTTGGAAGTGACCTTGTTTTGATACAGACCTCACTGCTTTTGTTGTGTAAATCAAGTTGGCGTTTAAATGAGAAAAGCAGAGAGGTCTGTATCAAGGCAAGGTAGCCTCCAGCCTTGCTTGCATTCATGGCCAGCTAACTAAGCACTCAACTATAAAATGGCCTATTGATTATTTGCAGAAATGTAGTTAAGCCTTTCTGCTGTTACCATTAGATTATATTATAAATAATTTGTGTCGTTTTGCTTTTATACCATTAGGGATCCTATATTGATGTAGCAAACATGCTTGGATACAGAGAGTTTGTAAAGCTAGTGGAGGTTAGTAGAAGCTTGGTACTGAAGTGATTTATTCTTATACGTGTTCTCATTATATTTTCAATAGGTTAGTCTTGAGAATGAAACGTATGATCATATCAGAATCGCGTTTTCCAACCTTGTGAGACTTTGTTGAGTGATCAGTAAGAAATTGCTACGTCAGTCAATTGGACAAATCAGCAAAAAATCATTTCAGAAATCAAGTTTATCTTACGAACATTGAGGTTTATGTATATTGTATATCGTACATCGTACATCGTTCATTAGAGGTTTTGATTGTTTGTTCTTTTGCTTCTTGCATAATCCACAAAACGGGCACTGAGGCTCATTGGTTACCCACTGAGATCATGATAACTTAACCATGTATTATAACAATCATAGCATTATCAACTTAATCTCCATACATTGTACAGCGCGCAGGACAGAAAAACCGCCTGGACGTTGTAGTAAACAGACCTGTTCTTATGTTCTGGCCAACTGATGATGCTATAAAAGATCTGCCTCAGGACCTGATGAATCGGCTCTTGGATCCTGTACATGTCGGGGATTTGATACGGTTTATACAATACCATGTAGTTACACAAATTCAGGTTAGTGTTCAACGTAAAAAAGTAGCAAAAATGTGTTTTCCATGTGGTAATCTCTTAAGTAGTGTTGCTATTAGAGCTTTGTATATATCCAAATTGAAATTATCCGTTATACGTTTTCCAATACAATTTTGCATCAGTATGATGTTCAAAAGGTGGGTGATGATATCGGCTAAATAACTCATTACTTAACAAAACAATCTACTTTTGTACCACCTTGATGAGACTATTGTGGATTATATTATGCGCCTTTTGTACAACTGGCGACTTGGGTAGAGATTAAGACAATGTGAGAGTAAAGGAATTTCATATAATCACAATTACCAAGCCATAATCACAATTACTAGCCAATTGGGTGATGTACCACCCACAGCAACAGCCTGCAGTAATCCCGTTTTATTAAGACAAGAACAGCTTCAAGAAGAAAGCACATGGCAGACTTTAAATCCAGCGCCGTTTTACCTTATGCCCAAGGGGCATTGGAGCCTCTCCGCCGTTGCCTATAGCAACAAGGCATTCGCCTCGTTTTTAAGTCCGACACGACTCTTCACACGTACGGTGACCAAAGGACATCATCGACCCAGCTAAACAGGATTGTGTAGTCTACAGGATTCCTTGCGAGTGCAACAAAGTCTTCATCGGGGAAACATGGAGACCTAATAACCCCTTACTTCTTTTCTCATTGTTTCTCCCCTTTTTTTATTACATTATTCACTTTTTCCTAACTTTCTGTTTTTCTACAGAAAAGCATTTGCAACTGTTGATAGACTGACCCGCCTAGATTAGCACTAGCTATCGGCCGGTCAGTCCAATTGTAAACTGTAAATTAAGAAATGTAAATCAGTGATTGATTGAAACACAACTAAGCTGAGAATAACACAACTTATCATTGTGTACTCAGTGGCCATTAGGGTAATATGAAGTCCTCGGAAGCGCCTGATAGAAGTTATGTTTTATTAAGACGATTTTGAGACACATTTTCCAAATAATGAATAATGCCTATGAAATGAAGTAATGTTTTAAAGTGCAACCCGTTTTCCTTGCAGTCTGATTTTAGTGCTCAGTCTTTCTTGAGAAGTGGAGCAGGGTTAGAGTTGAGGACGTTTGAAGGATCAAGTTTATTTGTGTCATGTAAAGGAGGAAAGGTTGGTGACAAACTATATTTCTTACCTTTATTCAGTACAACTTACTCGGCTTCTTGAATGTTACTCCCGTTTTGTGAACTCTGAATGAGCAAAGTCATAAACTGAAAACTCATTGAATGCATTCAACTGTACTGCATATGCGCAAATGATCGCAAACGTTGTATGGGGAGATGAAAAAATTTCCGTGAAAAAATCAGTCATTATTACTAACAGAAAAATACCTTTAGTAGAATATATTTTTAAGTGAACACAGTCACACAGTCTGGTGATTAAGCAATGGGAGCAACTAGCCCTCTATTCTGTAGTTTAGCCAAACAATGAAGATTAAAAAAGGCTGTGAGTTGAAAATGGATATATTTTGTTTATTCTGCAGGGTGATCTTTATGTAAATGGTGATAGTAAACTTGTTGAGAGAGATGTAGTATTTAATGGTGGTATGGCGTTTGGTGTTGACATGGCTCTTATTCCTCATGGATTTGGTGGCAACTGTGACAACATTAGAGAAACGCAAATAACGGTAACAACTATGCTGTACTGTTGCCACTTGCTAACTTAGAACACTGGAGACAAAACTGTTCAGGAACGACGTTTTACAACAAAATCATTCGGGACCTTAAGCAAACCGCGACGGCAATGGCAACGAGAACGCGACCAAACAAAAAGTTTAATGAGCAGCTGGGCCGGGTTGTTCGAAAGCCGGTTAACGTTAACCCAGGATTAAACGTTAACTGAGGCATTATTTTTTCTTGTTTAGAAATGTTTTTCACCTCTAACGTGTGGTGTAGTTTGAGATTACTACAGCTTAAAACTGCAGGGAAAACAATATAATCAGAACACCTCACCAGAAAGTTACAAAACTGAAATCAAAATTCTCGCTAACCCTGGGTTAGCTTAATCGGGCTTCGAGCAACCCGACCTAGCTAAACAATAGTTCTGCTCGTGCATTTTGAATCTTTGTACATTTCTTTGCTGTCCTGGCGTCGCCGTCATCATTGCTTAAGGCCCCTATTAAAGCATGCAACGAGACGTGATTTTGTAAGGAAGTTTGGATACGCCGTAATGAAAGTCTTCCTTGCGTAATCTGTATGAAAATCACTTAACATGTTTACAAATTGATAAAGTTTACGACAATCACAAAATTAGTTGAGTGGCTTTGCTTTTTAATTTTTTTGTTGGAAAATGTCGATCTAAAACAGTTTTGTCCAGCGCTCTGTTTTTACGTCAATTAATCTTAAAGTGCCCCTGTGATAAAAAAAATCACTTCTTTTTTTTCTTGGGATTCTGAAAGTGTTTCTGCTTAACACTTCACTGGCAAAATTCTGACCTTTCATTTTTATCCAAAGGCCGTTTACTTTGAGTGTAAATTTTGGATTTCACGATCCGCCATCACTCACGTTCAAACCTGACCGATTTGACCTCAGAGGGTTGGATCCGGGGAAAGTGATGTCAAAGGCTCACCAGCTTAAAATTTCTGCGTGTTAACGCAGCTTATTATGTATGCAAAGTGCGAGTTTAAAAGTGTGAAAGCCCAAAACTCCCGTGCTGCATATTAATTCTGCAGCGTGCACACGCATCGCATTCTTAAACTAGGGAGCCCGTCATTTTCTCCTCGATCCAGCTCTCTCAAGAACTTAAATTTAGTAATGGCGGATCATTAAATAGGAAAGTTCCAGTTAAAATAAACAGGTGCCTTTTTTTAAATCAAGGATTAAAACTTGGGTCACTTAGTGTTTAGTTAACATAGTTTTGAAATCCAAAGTTTTGAAATCCAGGGCCACTTTAAATGTCTTCAATGCTTGAAATGTTTTCTCACCTTCATAGGGTCAATGTGGAAATTGTTTTGTGCCTGTGAGTTGTCCTCAAGAAACCACTCTTGTTGTGAGTAGTCCACAGTGTAATCTTTACGTTTACCTGTGCATTAGCTTAGTACTCGTCAAATTGTCAAGGTGTAATAGAAGTTTATTGTGCCCTGCACGAAGGTTTTGGGGTGTCACAACACGTGTGAGTGACACACCAGACACACGTGGTGTGACACGCGTGGGTACCATAATGTTGCCCAAATTTCTCCGAACTTTGCTTCTAAGAACATTAAAGCGTACTTCACTTTTATCTGTAGCCTCCCAAATCATTGGGCCAGACATAAAAGCTTAAGTTGTGTGAACAAAGAAAATTACGTTATCTAATATTGCTTAATCCCTGAACTCACAACATCTAATGTTCCTTCCAGTCAATAAATTTTAAAGCAAACGGGGATGATATGCCGTCTTATTTTTATAACTAACGTTAAATTAAATGTGTACCAATTAGTTTAGAAATTCAGTTTGGAAAATAATATCTGCATCTCTGTCAACTACGTTAGGGTACAACAAACCATAACTGCACATACGGTGGAGATTTAATAGGCTGCCAGCCAATATGTTTACAGCGAGAAAGAGTCAGAAGGTGCTGTAAGAACTTTTATGGACCAAACTGTGCTGGTAAGTTACGCTTTTCAGAACTGCGTGAACTGCAAATAAAAAGGTTCTTTTTAGCCAGGCCCTCGCAATGAGGGACCAAGTGGTATTATGCCCCTAAGCCGTTTACTGTAGAGTTATATTTTTTATATATACTCATATAGCCAATACAAAATGACTTAAAACTGCTTGAATTGGTTTCAGTTTGTTTCTACGACTTTCCAAGTGCATAAAGGCAATGAAGTTCTTCTAGATTTTCAAACATTACCAGGGCAGATTCTTAGGGACCTCGCAACATGAGCGTTTCCCCTAGGGCTGCTTTACCTATCTGTTTCATGAGCTTTGTAGTGATATACCCAGGCACTCAGCCCTGTTAGTGGATACTAGCAATATGTATTGGAAAGCAAGTTCAGCAGTAAATGTCGGCAATTAAAATATAATGTTCAACTATTTTTCACGGGGGTGATCCCATTCAAGGGGTGTAGTATTCCTTCTATTGCTTCTTCATTTTACACATGACAAAATGAACGCTGGGGAGTACCTGATATTGCAGTTTTGCCCTCAGACAGTTTCACCTATTCATCCTAAGTGTGTGTTTTCTAACCACAGGGTTTATACGGGTCCTGGAAAACCTGGAAAGTCCTGGAATTTTATTACGTTAAACTCAACTAAAAAATATGAAGTATATGGAAGGTAGTAAGGAGAATTAACACTGAGATCTTGGGAGTAGGAGTTTATGTAAATTTTAGAGCCCTTCAAAAATCAATCTGAGTCTTGGAAAAGTCCTGGAAATTTTTTCTCTGAAAAAGGGTACGAACCCTGTAACCATTTTATTGTCTCATATTGTTACAGTTTGCCCTGGTGGTATTCAGTTACCTTGTAGTGGGCGTGGTCGCTGTATCGATGGGCTTGTTGGAGATGGTACATGTGTGTGCGACTCTTCGTTTAATGGCACAGCTTGTGAGCGATGCATTAACAGCTCTGCCGAGTCTTGTCCAGGTAGCTAACAATGACTTTTTAAGTCGTTATTTTGATCGGTAGTTGTAGAAGATCCGTGAATATATCCTCATTTTAAGATATTCAACTCATGTTTTGTTATTAGAAAGGAGTCCCGATTTTTCGTACCTCTAAGGGATACAAATATTGGTTGGGAAATTCGGATAGTTAGAGAAATTAATTTAAGTATTTGACTGAGAGGAAACGACTTTTTGTTCGAGTTTACTGGAGGTTAAAAACGTTGAGGGTTTGAGAAATCGGGATGTAACTTTATTAGCCCATTGCTTTTGGAAGTGCGACAAACTAAACTGATGAGACATACATTGGGTCGGGCTGGTGGGGTGGAGTCATAGAT
>CM042756.1:21977764-21997764 GCA_022496165.2 Catalaphyllia jardinei
ATGAGACATACATTGGGTCGGGCTGGTGGGGTGGAGTCATAGATACCAGGGTTGGAGAGGGGTGCTTTGCATGGTTACAGGAACCAGCTGTGGAGGTTGTGGTGGCTTCATAGTTATTGTGCTCGTCTCCGGATCGAGCGGTCCAGATTCGAGCTCTTCCCGGGAACACTGTGTTGTGTTTTTGAGCAATACACTCAGTGTCTCTCAGTCTCTCCACCCTCTCCACCCTGGTGTATAAATGAATACCGGCGAATTTAATGCTGCCTTGCGATGGACTAGCATCCCATCCAGGTGGAGTAGAAATATTCCTAGTCGCTTCATGCTACAGAAACTAGGATAAGCACCAACCTCATGGGCTATTTAGCTCATATGCAGACTTTGCAGACTAGTTGGGCAATAACCTTGTTATCTCCCTCTAAGAGTGGTTTCTCGCACTGGCAACACATTGCCACTCAGACACGTGACGCGACTTAAGAAAATCGTCAAATGAAGAATATTGTCGCGATGCATCGCCAAATTCTGAGAACTGAGAAATGTATGACAATCGGTAAGGATAATTAATCTCTTTATCTTTGGACTTTTTAGTACCATCTGTTGACTGCAAGGCTGATAATGGCGGCTGTCACGTGTTTGCTACCTGCTTTCAAACTGCTGTTGATCGTTTGACGTGTTCATGTAAACCTGGTTACCATGGAGATGGATACTACTGTCAAATGATTGATGTGTGTACCACTAACAATGGAGGGTGTGGTGTCAATGCAACATGCTTATTTACTGCACCGGTAACTCTGGCTGAAATGTTATTGTTTTTTAATTTATATATTTAATTACATTTACAACCGCATATAATGTTACTCTGTGGTTTTGCAGTTATATAGTAAAGGGAACATAAGGTAGCAAGTGGTAGCAACCACTGAGTTGCATTGTATTCGTTGAAAGTTAAGTAATAATTTGGAAATCAGAGATACGCTTTCGCAGTTATAGGTCGTTGGGCTCGTAAGTATAGCGTTATCTGTGGGCTAGCTGTTGTTAAGTGCCGAAGAGAGGATGATTTATGTAACCGAGACCCAAGCGCAATATCATTGGTTAATGATTAAGAATTAATGTCTTTCCCAGGGAACAAAAAGCTGCCTGTGTAAAGCTGGCTTTTATAAAGATGGCTCCACATGTCGTCCGCATAATCCTGTCTCACCCTGCTCTCAGAATCGCGGAGGATGTTCCATATATGCTGAGTGTTCTTATGATGGTAACGCCTTCTTCTTCTGAACGACTTTCGAACTTTTCTCCCATGCCCTTTCCTTCCCAGATTGAAACCTTGTGTCTCTTTTTTTAGTCAGCAATTGTGGTACCATTTTAAAGGAATTCTTTCTTGACTGGTAATTTTATGTGATGCTGTTTAATTTTTCCAAGGAAGCAAATTTATATTTTTTTCGCATTTCTACCTTCGTTATCGTGGGAGAAAAGAGGTTTCTCTTTTATTGGTATTCCGCAGCAACTTAAAACACAATTTCACTTACCACTCGTGTTATTGTGCGTTTGTCCTGTTGTACGTATGGCCTATTTCGTAACAGTTTTTCTTTGTAGCATTTTATTTTATTGCTTAGTCAAAATTTTGACATTGTTACCTTCAGTGGCATCTTTACGTGAAACTCGTTCAAGAGACCATGACGAATAAGGTGTTTTATTCAACTGCAGGTATTGAGGTCAGGTGTTCTTGTCGTTCAGGCTTTACTGGAGACGGGTTTACTTGTGAAGGGAACATTATACAGGTCAGCCAAGGTCTTTTTCTAAGGGAATTATACACGACTTTTAGTCTACTAGTTCATGTAGAGTGATTGTCGAGGTCACTGCTGGTTTTAGTATCTAATGGTTTGGTATCCTTTTGGTACCTTAAACCATATTCAAACACTTATTAATAATTCATGAGCCTAACAGCCTATCAAAACGCCGATAAAGCGTCACGTGCTTGAGCTTTATTGTCCCGATAAAACACTCCTCGTTAGTATCCTTTATATAAAGAATACTGATAAGGCATAGCTTGTTTTTCTTGTATGCTAATATCTTCCCCTCACAATTTGAACCTTTGTTCGGACTCCCAAGACACCGCCTTTTCAGGAATGTTTTTGAAACCGTTCAAAAAAACTCGCAGCACGTGTTTTGTCGGGTCTAAAACCACTCGGCTGCGCCTCGTTGTTTTAAACCCGATAAAACACTAAATCTAAACTAATTACTTACCAATTAGACTACTCAGCCAATCTCAAAGCATAGTTAAACCAAAACCAAACCAGTTACCAATTAGACTACTTGGCCAATCTCAAAGCATAGTAAAACTAAAACTAAACCAATTACTTACCAATTAGACTACTTGGCCAATCTCAAAGCATAGTAAAACTAAAACTAAACCAATTACTTACCAATTAGACTACTTGGCCAATCTCAAAACATAGTAAAACTACTTACCAATTAGACTACTTGGCCAATCTCAAAGCATAGTAAAACCAAAACCAAACCGATTACTTACCAATTAGACTACTTGGCCAATCTCAAAGCATAGTAAAACCAAAACCAAACCAATTACCAAAACGAAAGTGACTTCCTGATTATTCTGGACACTCAATTGAAAAACGGCTCTATTGACTAGATATAACATGACATTCAGTAAGGAGAAGTGATGTTTTGAGTTTTGAATCAAATGGGTTAAAAGAAAGATTTCCTCCCACTTCTTCCATACCATACCAAAAATTCACATGGAAAAGCCACTGGACCCATTGCCCATTAAGATGGTGCGTTACAGATTCATGTTGCCGTGTATTTGTTACAGATATTTTCAGGTTATACTCATTCTTATTATCTTTATCCAATGGAAGGTCCTACAAGAAACTAACAACGCTGCAGAATTCTACAAGGTATGACACTTTTCAGTGTTGTGTTTTTGTACCATGTTATGAAAACAAATCAAACTGCTTGGTTAAAACACAGTGAGGAAAATGTTTCTCAGTCAGCGACACGAATTATTTTGGAGCAATTCAGATTTCTTCTAAAAGGAATGCATCAGTGGCCTTTCTCACCCCTGTTGGATGTGCTTCAGCAGTGTAAATGGGTAAGGAGTAAGGGAGGTGCCTTCCCTCCTGGCTTTGAAGCGTTGTAACTAACTTCCTCAAAACCTGTGAAGACAAATATAAATTCTCTCTAACTTCCAGAAAGGGTTACCATTTTGATGTTCGAGAAACCACCAACAGCACTGACTACAGTGGGGTTGGGGAGGAGAGGAGTTACATCTGTGAGGAGAATACATCTTTTGAGTTTCGGTGAATGTTCAATGACTTTGTCTTATAATTTGCCTTTTTTTTACTTTCAGACCCTCTACCAACTGACCACCCACAGTACAGAGGCGGTGTCATTATTACAAGATCTGCAGTCCCAGTCAAAAACCTTTACAGTGTTCGTGCCTGTTAACAGCGCTGTAAACAGCAAGGTGACAGTTATGATATTGTTTTCTCATATAAGAATTCACTCAACATATTCTCTCATCTTCTATCAAAATTGATCACTTTTATAATTATCACAAATTTAATATGATGGAGGTTGCACACTGCTTAAAAACGTCAAGGAGTGTATTTTTAATTTTTCGTTGGGGAAAAGAATTAATATCTGGTCAGGGAAATTCGCAATTTTCATTTTACCCACTGCAGGTTTATGATAAGAGTCAATTCAATTGCTCTTGTGTAAATGAAAACTGTAATGTGTAAATGTAAATGTAAATGTGTACGATACTAAAATCAGTTAGTTTGTCAGGCAAAAGTCGGGGAATTTGTTTTTGGTGGCCACCATGATACCAATACATATTTTTTACAGTTTCAGACAAGGATTAATAATTTCTTGCTTTTTTTCCTTATTTTCACAGAGGTTGACATTGCATGTTATGAAGAACCACGTGGTGTCTGGAAGGTTTCCGCTAAACAACATGAACAATGACTTATCTCTGACAACTCTGGCTGGAACCAAACTGCACATTAAAAAGCTGACAAATGTAAGATCCAGAATTCGTAACTCTTAGTTTGTATATGAGCAAGTATTCAC
Organism: Catalaphyllia jardinei; assembly: GCA_022496165.2. Classification (NCBI taxonomy): domain Eukaryota; kingdom Metazoa; phylum Cnidaria; class Anthozoa; order Scleractinia; family Caryophylliidae; genus Catalaphyllia; species Catalaphyllia jardinei. Next base: position 21,981,845 of record CM042756.1, read on the forward strand.
TAAAAAAAGGCTTTGAAACGAGGCTATGAAATAAGGATTTTGTGTTCGTTGTATTCCCGGGTGGGACCCCTACTTTTAATAGGGGGGGATTATATTCGGAAACTTTGAAATAAACCTCTGAAGGAGACGGATCTGGCGTGGTTTATTGTTTATTCGAGATTGAATGTCGTGGTTCACGATTGACTGCTAAAATATACCATTCTGAAACAGACAAAAACGTAAGAGATTTAACGACAATAAATAATTGAATGATTTCAGCTTAGCCTGTGTGAAGCCGCCCGTCCTTCTTAAGAAAAATTGAAGGAGACGTGTCCGATATTTCTCGAGGGGATCGGGCAGCTCTACATGGGCTCTTTGAACTTTGAAGAAATATCTTCTCGTGCGTGGGAAAAACAGTGGTACTCCTTCGTTCACATCAATAATAAGACCTTAAAGTGATACCAATATGGCTTACTTACCCACCTAAAGGAGATGACGAGCTTCCTCTCTCTTTCTCATGAGAGACGTCCTGATTGAGGGCTTTGTTTCAAGATAACATTCATTTTTTTTACTGTTACACAGGGACAAGTAGTTGTCAATGGCATCGCTCATGTTATTGGAGACATACTTGCAACTAATGGCCTGGTGCATGTAATAGATCAGATGATCCCGGTGAGTAAACGACTTACTGACCTAAACATCGTCTAATAAGTGGTCATTACTGACCAAACTTTAGGTCCAGATGCTGAAACATTTAACTAATTCACGTTTTGTTCACGTTAGCCGAGATTAATTCCAGGGGCACTAAAGAACAAGATATTGAACTAGCAGAAAAGTAGTAAAATGTGTTCTTATTTAAAATGTGTAACTGCGAAGGAGCAGAGAAATACCTTTTTCAAGTTGTGATTTGTATGCAAAATTGAGGAGACGCGGTGATGGAATTGTTAGTACACTAGAGATTGGCTCCGGGGGAGGGTAGGTTCGAGCGAAGGTCTCGCAGGTCCTCTCTCCACCTTCCTGAGAATTTTTGGGCGTCCTAACAAAATACCGAGGGAGGTACCGAGGGGAATCAACGTTGGATTAGCTTTCCTTCCAGGGGATGGCGAAAAAGTTCTATTTTTCTCATGCTGACTGCAATCTCTCATTCGTAGGACTACAGCAAATTGAACCTTTCTGAAATTTTACGTTACATACTTACTGCAAGTTAATTTCATTTCAGGCTGTTGGTCCTCTACCTTCCACCACAGTAACACCAACCAAACCAACTGAACCAACTAAACCTACCACAGGAACCCCACGAAAACCAACTTCAGTATGTTACAATCATTGATCTTTACATACCGTCATTTATTTTGTTGTATTCAAGACAGAGCATCAACACTGTTAGCTTAAAAGGTAACTTTTGTAATACTCAGAGCAAGACGAAAACAATACTACTCGCGCTGTAGGTTCAAAGCAAACCGCTCTGACAATTTCTTAAGTTGTCAAGGTTCGAAAATCAGGCAAAGTCACTTCGTCAGAACTTTTGCGATAATTGGAAGCATTGTTTTTAAAATCTTCAGGATATCAGTCCTTCAGCCTACTTGTAGCCGTACCCACTCCTCCCCCAGAACGAACAAGTGCGGAGCGGGAACATTAGCGGAGGTTGCACTATGTAAAGTGGGAGACGTTCTATTATTAATTAGTGAACACTACTAATTCACCATGGATGTGTGATATCAGTGTCATTGCTTTGTGATTATGTGTTCTTACAGAAGCAGACAACCCAACAAACTACTGTTCCAACAGAAGGACCTGTTGTGGTATTTTGAATTTATTGTTACAGCTTTGCCATATCAGTCTTTGTTCTTGTTATAAGTTAGTTACGTTCACTAAACGTTCTTTTCGAATTCATTTCAAAACTAACACTTAATTGATATCTTGTGGTTTCGTGTGACCATTGAATTCATTGTAAAGTAGATTTAGTTTAGTGCAGATGTGCTGTGAAATCAGTTGGTGGACCAGAGAATTAACTATGAAGTCTAAATTTAAGTACTAATTGAACCCATGAATAACCCACTGGGTGTTAGCCCTAGTAAAGGGAATCAGGGAACCACACGAGGTAAAGAGGTCGTGGGTTCGATTCCCACCGAGGTCAAAAGATTTTTTCTTTACCTCGTGTGGTTCCCTGATTCCCTTTACTAGGGCTAACGCCCAGTGGGTTATTCATGGGTTCATTTAGCACTTAAATTTACACTTCATAGTTAATTCTCTGGTCCACCATTTGTGTTCATAGTGCTACACGGCACAACATTCATGTAAAATCAGTGTTTGTTTGGGAAACCAAACGATATCTGTAACATCTACACTTATCTCTTATTCCAGTCTAAGGACCTATAATTTTACTGTTTTTTTCTAACTTCTATAAGTTACTTTCTGACAAAGCATACGACACGTTTTGGAAATCCAGTATGTACGCATTACAGACCTATTTTGACTCTTTACTGGTCAAGTTCAGGTATTGAATGGATTGGTATAGTCCTGTATTATTTTCTTGTAAATTGATTTCTGACTTTGTTACTTCTTTTGTTCTTTAGCCAGGTGGACCAAATGCAAGAAAGCAGGTGTGTAGGATTTAGAAATGCTTTGGCTGTTGAAACAAAAAGTGAAACTGGCTCGTGATTTATCTCAGCCTTCGTCTTCAGGAAATAACTGATCTGTTCTCCACTGACAAATCCCGATATTTTGCTCACCCTCGTTCAATAGCAATTCCAAAGTAACCTTTTTCCAAGAAACATTTTGTGAACTGTTTACTGCACTTACTCTTAGTAATCAGCCTAGCTCTTCAAACCTTATTCCGTGACTCTTTGTTCTCACCTCCGCCCGGGGGAAGAAAGGCACGATGGAGACCCTTGGAAGGCGATAGATCTGTTTGCCTAAATCAGTTAACAGTGGTTTCTTTGTTTAGGAGGGTAGCTCTGTTGGCCAGGGTGCTATCGCTGGTATTATCATTGGCACAGTCATGCTTGCGATGCTGGTTGCATTTGCTCTCTACTTTGTAAAGAAGAACCACTTCCCTTCTCGAGCTTATTACAAAAAGGTGAGTCAAGACGATAGTGGCTTATTAAGTAGGTACGCAAGTACCGTAATGATTTGATTTAGTGTCCAGGGCGCTTATTTACTTTTGGTACCTCAAGGGAGGGCGCTTATTTCTTTTTTGAGAAACAACCACCTGTTCAAAACAAAACTTGACTGAGAAGAGATCATTGGTTTGAAGGAATTGTGCACTCACATGTCATAGACATAATAGTTGAGAAACCCAGGCGAAGGCCATTGTTTTGTAATGGGGCATTACGTATGCAATCAATTGAGAAAGATGAACCTCCGTTGATACGTACTCTGATGGCCCTGTATTATTATAACATTAGAACAGGGACGCTTAATAGAATGGGGGCCCTTATTATTAAAAGCACATTCGAAGAGGAGCGCTTATTGGATGGAGGGCGCTAAATCGAATCAGTAGGGTAAGTGCCTGCAGAACACTCTGCCACTATTGTTTATTCATTCATGTGCATTTCTCATTCTTTCCAAATATGTGCGAAAGTAGAATCGTGAGTAATATTGACAGCAGGGTATTCTGCAGTTGTTCCAGAAGACTAATCGCTGCTCTGTTTTCTCCATAGAATGTGGACACGGTGCAGTTTAGCAATGAAGCGTTTAACGACAACAGTATGATGTCTTTTGATAATGTCTTGTATGGTAACCTTGACGACCCAGTACTAATGACGCCACTGGAATTTCCGATTGATGACAAGCAGCCTTTCCCACCGGTACATTTAACAGAACCCATGCACTACATAAGGAGTTAATTCTGGCCACGTACAAAATTACCTTTAAATTGAAGGAAACCTGATAATAGTAGTTTACTAAGAAAGAAAAACAACAAAGAGATAATAATAAACCATAAAGGAGCAAGGATGGTTAAGGATGGAGAAGATTCACGGGGATAATTACAAAATAAGAACTTGAACAATTTAGGCTAGTTTTTTCAAGATGTGGAAACCAAGATTCAGCAATTAGGTTAGATCTTGTAGAGTGTGTATTAAAGCTATTAGATCGCACAATTGTTTGAAATGATTGAGAAATAAAAAAGATGCTGGTGAGAAATATGGACGGTCAAAACTAGACAATGGTAAAAGCTAAAGCGTTGTGAATATCTGTGAGGGAAAACAGAAACTATTGCCTCTAACCCCAAGACAATAGCAGCTGCTAACAATGATGAGAATTCCAAGCTTACGAGAGCTGCTACACTTTTGCTGTGAGGATGCTGACTGAGATTAAAGTTAGAAGGTTACTCGAACGGGAAGCTGACGGTGATTTAGTTTGCTTTTCCCGCGCTTGGCAACTGCGTGAATTGTTTCCCGCGTTTTCCCTTGGTTACAAGATTTTGTTTTTCTATTGGTCTAGCGCATCATGAGCCGCGATGTTGATTGGCTTTCTGATTACTATGGTGTAGTTTCATTCGAACATGGTTCTGTTTTCAATTTTTTAAAGTTTTACTGAAGTAAGTCAAGCCAATAGAGAGCTGAACTGAGTGAAATAGTACTCATATAAAGAAGTTAGTTGACAGGAAAGCTTAAAAGGGGTAGGGCAACAAAGAGACAAAACAAGGAAAAAAACCATACCTTTCTTCCACAGGGTCAAGCACCAGAGCATCTTGATTTTGATAATCCACTTTATCGTGACCTGTTGGGTTTGGACGCTTCGCAGAATCCTCTTGACTTACTCGTGGAACAAGGCACTAATCCGGTGAGTGATTTGTTTACAAGTAGAAAAGGGATGGATTCATGCCAAGTACTGTGATGTACTCCACTTGGTCAATTGCTACTTCCACGCCAGCTAGTCCTTTATTTGTCATTTTAGCTGCATGTCTGCAAGCAATCTTTTCATTGGCGTATCGTCACATTTCCTTACAGGGACAAGTACTAGAACATATCCTTGTAAGCTTAGATTTCGGTAACCAATTTACCATCATATGAAGCAATGGGGTGTGTACATTACTGCTTCCAAAACAGTAGCCACTTTTTAAACCGTTACTTGATGCGCGTTGCGCCCCAAATTACTGCTGGGAAGGACACTAACTTGATTTGAGAGTCATGGGGCGCAAGGCGCACGGGCTCGCGCGCAATATTCATTGAAGCACCTGCTAGGTAGGTTAGAATATGATTCATGGGCTACTGGACCAAAGCGGACCATGCGAGTTGTTATTCTAGCTGACAGTAAGTCGGTGAGAACGTTTAAGTGCAATGACGGCGTTGACGCAGTCTCCTTGGGTCACTTATCCTGCGTAGCTGGCGGTTTGGGCTGAGCGCTCGAACATTAATTGAAGAGTCGCTGCCGTGAGTGGCCTGAACAACCGTGTGCCCGGAATTTTCAGTCTTGTACGGACCATTCTCATTGGATTTGAAGGCCCCCCCCCCCCCAACCCACTCCACAGAATGAGATTAGGGGAAATTCGATCCCAGACTTTCTCATTGTGTGTTGTTCATTGGCAAAACACTTAACTCATAGCGTTTCTCTCCACCCAGAAGTGTAAATGGGTACTTGTTAAATCTTGGGGCAAACCTGGCATAATGCTTGGGGTAACCCTGCGATGGACTAGGACCCATCCGGTGAGGAGTAGAAAAAATGCTATTTGACCATGAAGTATCCGATCAGTCCCCTCTCTTGCTTATTGGTTTTCAGTTTATGTGTAATACGTATCAGTTATGAACTGGTTTTGCAATGTAATGTGTTGTCGTGTTTTATTGTAGACTTCAAGCGAGGAAGGAGTGAGAGAATTTTCCAACCCAATGTATGACGAAGTCACAGGTGGCGACAGAACAGAACAAAAGGTATCTGTAATAACTAGTTCCTTTTAAATAGCCCATGTTCGTTATATCAATATTCTAACATGGCTCCGAGACTTTCAGGACAAAATTACAACAGGCCACTTCCGAGTTGCCTCTTGCCTCGGTGTGAAAAGGAGGCTTCGTGCAAAAATGTGATCCGCCTACATGTTCATTTTCATGCAAATGAAACAAAGACTTGTTTTGAAACAGGCTGCACAAGGTAACTCGGAAACGGCCGGTTTTATTTATCGTTGTTTACATTTTTGCTCATTTGCATACGGCTTTGCTTACAGAAATAAACATGTAAGGTACGAATTGACTTCAGGCAGCTAAAGAGCTAGTAAAACCTAAGTGATGGTGAAATTCTTAGTTCTTTGTGTGTAATATTGAAGGAGAAATTGTCTCAAAAACTGCAAAATTCCTGGGTGGCAAAAGCGCTAATAAGCTCATACATTCTTTGTAAAATTTTGAGTTTTTAAACCCCTGTTGCTCAAAAAGTAATCAACGCATCAGGTTCAAATTCATTGGCAGAGTTAATCGAGCTATGACCTTTCAATATTCAGAACTGATTTATTTGTAGCTCCATCAGAAACTAAATTGCTTATGCTAATGAGGCAAATAGTGTAAACAAGGATTCCCCCCATTACCGGTAACTACGCAGGTCTGGGATCTAAATCACGTGTTTTTACACAAGTGAAAGATCACTTGTGTATTGTAGTGGTATCACATTACTATTAATTTCTTATCTTTTCAGTTTAATCTGGACTCCAGATACCTTCCAGGTGGAGAAGACACATGTAAGTAAATTATCTAAAAACAAGGTCCTATTTTTGTATCTTATCCGCCCAAAGGCAAATGTTTAGTGTACTCGAAATCTGGAAGGACTCGTGTACATGCTTGAACCATGAACAACTCAAAGTCAAAGGAAATTCTGAGGAGTCAATGATCTTTTTAAAAGCACAGTAGAACCTCTCATGGTCACCTCGTGATTACGCCCCCTCTCCCTTTTTTTCCCGGCAAAACGCCCAAATATTTTCCAAAAAAATCCATTAATCATTTGGCCTTCCCGGTAATACGGCAAATGGCCACATTCTGAAATCCCAACCTGTATAATCCTTAATAATTTTACCCTGTTTATATGGTCACTCAAAGCAATTATGGTCATATTTCCGTTGTTAATATATCCCGTTGTTATATATCTGCATTCCGATGTTTACGAAAGAAAAGTTGTGTAGAAATTCAGTTGTAATAGACCAGTCATAACATTTGACCCTACCCTGTTAATACAGACCACATTTTCATGGCCTGTTGGTGAGCCGCGTATTATCAGGGTTGCTCTGAACCATTAGGGAGTTTCAGAAGACCAATACGGCAACGGCAATGGGAACGTCGCTAAACAAAAGGTTTAATGAGCAGAACAATGGTTCTACACGTGCGTTATAAATCTTTGTACAATTCTTTGCCGTCCTCTGCAAAACAGCAACTTGAAATGGCAAATTCTGCATTGTCTACGACAGCTAATTATTTAAAATTTTGTTTCAAATTTATCGCGGTGTCCCAGATTCAGTTTCGCGATAGCTTTGACAGTGATAAACAAAGATAATGACTTAAGAATATCCCGAGATTCGTTTGTAAAATATAAATTCATTTTTTAACCGACGTTGTCTTCGGCGTCGCCGTGGCAGTGTCTTAAACTCTCTAATATCTCAAAAGTAAGAAAATACTCTCGATAGCTATCACCTTTGTTTCGCCTATCTTATCTTATTCATTTTGCCTTATTTATCCACCCCTCATAACATACTGCGTTGCCAACCTCAGTTAATTACATATTTGTTTCTGTAGACGGAATCTGTTTTCCTATTTACTTATTTATCTGTAGTTTTTTAGTGTTTATTTTCTTTTTCTTTCACTGATTATCCTGACCCACCTCGATTAGCACTGCTACCTATGGAGCCGGATTAATTTTAAAATAATAAAATGTTGTTGCTGTTGTTTGTCTGTAATTACTATCGATCGATATCGGTTATAAAAGCGAGAAAACGTTTGCGGTCATTTTTCTGGCTAACCTCGTTTACAGAGCTTTTCCTTCCAAATTTCAAGGGAAAAGGCCTGGGAACTAGCTTGTTTTCACATCATGGGAGCTCAGTAATGCATACTATGACCTACTATCTTTTGTTTCATTTTTATTCAAGGCTGAATGAAGCTTTACGAAACCCTTTGGAAAAATGTTAAACAGAGGTAAGCCATTCTACAATGAAAGGAAACTGTCTTCAGTAATTTGTTTTCAATCTGCTCTTTCATTTGAAACTCCGTTCTCATTTCACAGCTGTTTAAGTTTTGTACATAGCTGCCATAATCATTTATGTCTGCAGATTTCCTATTATTATTCTTATTCTTATTATTATTATTATTGTTATCATTATTATTATTATTGTTGTACAATAATAATAATAATACTTTATTCAACTGTTCTATAATAATAATTATGCACTGTAAATTAAAAAGTCAAAATCAAGTAGTTCATACAAATTAATGAATAAAATGCATTATTTTAAAAATTTATAATAAGGTTCTTGGCCTCGTTTCATACAAACATGATAGTAATAATAATGATAAAAACTGACAAAATGTTAAGCATTTTATATATATAAATATATATCTTCGGTAAGAAAAAGAAATGTCAATCACGCCAGGGCAAAAAACATTCGTTAAAACATTTCGTTAAGAAATTGTCATGTCAGTCCAGCAAGTCCCTTCTCTATCTCCAAGTCATTCTCCTGTACATTTGTCTTTCTTCTCCGTGACCTTGTTCCCCTTAAACAGACAAGGGCAGTCCGCAGGATGGCGAAAGACACCTTCGCTCTGATCCATGCTATTGTTGTTTCGTAGTTCTCGTAGCTATTGTTGTTGTTGTTGTTGTTGTTATTTTATAACAACAAAACTTTATTAAGAAATTCAAAGAATCTTAAATTTACAATAATAATAATAATAATCATACAATTACGAATTTAAACTCTTCTGACTTGAAATAATTTTGTACCTATGTGTCTTTACAAGAAGTCAAAACAGCTGCAAACAAGATGAGAACACAGTATAAAAAGAATATTAAAAATAATATTATTATTATTTTCTCAACATGGCATGTTTTTGTAGCAAAATGTTGAATCTGCTAAATTTCAATTGTCAAACAGACCTTGTGAGTGGGCTAATGAAACGTTCTCATTATATATGCACAGAGCAGAGCCCAGTTGTGTGAAAGGTGGCTAACACTATCAAGTGGATCAATGTCAACAAACAAACCACGCTATCCACTGGATAGAAATTTATCCGGTGGATAGCGTATCCACCTTTCGAACAACTGGGCCGGGCCTGATGATCGATTGCTTGTTGTTTGTTCCCAGACCTCTATTAATTTCTTATCTGAAGTAACCTTTTTTTTTAACCTTTTTTTGTTTTCTCAACAGGGGTTCCTGTCGTGCGCAGAGAGGTGTATCCAAGGATCTATCGATTTCCTTGTGACGTTTTGAAAGCCAAAAGTTTAAACACATATGTTGAATTTGTGTTGTCTGTTTTATTCATCTTAGGTGAAACTGAACTTATTTTATTACTCTTGAAACGCTATTAAAAAGTGTCGCTCTCACACAAGGCGGTGTTGTCACGCAATGGGAGTGCGTGAGCTCTTCGTGGTGTTCCTGCAGTCCTTGCTATAACAGAAAATTGGTTTTAATTGACATCTGTACCCTTTGCAGCTCTTGTGTAGATCGTCACACTGCTCTTATCGTTTCGCGGGGAGAGGTTTTCTGTGACGAACATGTCAGGCAACAAAATTGTGGCGTGACTCGCTTGATTACGTTAATCTCGTGTAAGTTGTGTCGTGACATAAATTAAATCTTCAACTCTAATAGTAGAGAAAAAGTTATATCAGCTGTATCTGACGTTCTGTATTCTGTTGTCTGTGAGCCTCGTGAAACGTCGTTTATATTTTGCGTCAAATGTATTAATAAAGCTGTGTATTATGAGGCAGGAAAACATAAGTTCGAATTCGTATGCCTAACAGTTGAAAAACAGGGCCGGATTGTTCGAAAGCCGGTTAACATTAACCCAGGATTAAACCTTAACTGCAGCATTATTTTTTCTTGTTTAAAAATGTTTTTCACCTCTAGCGTTTAATGTAGTTTGAGATTACTATCGCTAAAAACTGCAGGGCAAACAATATGAACAGAACATCTCACCAAAAAGTTACAAAACTGAAATCAAAATTCTCGCTGACCCTGGGTTAGCTTAATCAGGCTTGGAACAATCCGGCCCAGACGTGCATTTGTTCTGTGACATATCAACACCTGCTGCAGGAATCTGTAAACTAAAAGTACAAGCTAGAAAGCTATAAGGAACAAGTCCATAAGTTATAACCTATAAGCTGAAAGTCTATAAGTTGTAAGTTCGTGGTTTGCGTTAAGTCTGTAAGCTCAAAGCTACAAGTTTATGCGTTATAGTTCCTTAAATTAACTACGTAATCAGTCTCTAAGTTTTATGCTGTGTTTAGTACATTCAAGAACTCATGCTAAATGTTTGGTGTTTGTTAATACCTGAAGTGGAACGAATCGCATGAATACAAAATAAAACCACACAGGTTAATGCAGTTCCACTTAGCTTTGTCCTTGTTAGATTTGACTAGTACGGTGGCAAAGAGCGCGATAATTCCATTAAAATGGGTATTAAGACACAAGAAGATCGGGAAAAGATCAGCTGGAGAAGCCATCCTACCCCCCGAATGGTTGCAGCCCTTTCAATAGGGTTCAGGCCCCTTGCGAAACGTGCTCGACGTAATCGTCAGGGACAGTCTGGGGATGGGCTGTTTCTTCCTAATTGCGCCTTTTGCAAATTAATCGAAAAACATGCTTTCGTGACTAGTTTTTTTTGTTTTTTTTTCACTTTTCTTTTTCAATGGGAAGGGGGACCAGGGCTCAATGTGAAATCGAGTCAAGGGGCCACTCGGAAATTGAGGGATTTAACCGCAAAGATTGTTGCAAACAACAGCTATGACCTTGCCCTTGATGGCGACACGTGCTGGACCAAAAACGTGCTACTAGTAATACCGGAAAATTTGGCAAAATCTCGTCAAGATTTTCAAAACAAAAGGGCCAGTTAAACAAGCCCGTGTCACTGGCTTTGTACGATCTTGGGGCAAGATCATAAACTTTCTTCATCAGGATCTTGTCCCAATCTTGGAGTTTCGAAGATTTTACTGTGAAAGGTAAATCAAAATAAAATGAATGTGCGATTATCATGACATTATATTATATATCTCATGCATGGCGACCAACCAACCAACCAACCAACTGTATGATATGTCATGCATAATGCAGGTACCCTCACGTATGATCATGTGAGTCTGATATGGTTATATGGTTCGTAAAATTCAAAACATCGCTTAGCCCTGCTGGTCTACCTTCGTCTTCTCCTTCTTTCTCTTCCTTTAACGAATCTTCTTTTTCCTTTTAGGCTGTTGTTTCACTTTCATATAGCGCTCCAGGGCTTTTGACATTTAATAAAACAGGTTGCTCCAGACAAAGAAATTCCAGGTGTTCTCCAAAAAATACTCGCGGGAAACCAGACAACGGAAGTCACGCTTTCAACAACCATATTAGGCAAGGCATTGTTCCACAGGTTCCGCCGGCGACTCTAATGTGATTGGCTCTTGCTCGTAAGCCGTGCCTGTATACAAACGAGGACAGAGGAACAGAGAAGTCGAAAATTTGAAGGGAAAAATAAGGATAATTTCTTTATACTGGAGCATTTTTACCAGGTAGTATGGAAGAGAAGGTGGAGAAAAAAAGTCCCATCAAGTAAGGAGGCTTTTGATCATATTTTTGTGGTAGAATTTGATAACATAATAAGTGCATCCGAGAAATTGAATTTGTGCTTCACCTCCAAGTGTTTTTGTCGGAAAAGTTGCTCAGTTAGACTATTGCGTGATCGTTAATCACTTAAATTTCAGGAGGGTGAAAGAAGATGAAAACGTGATCTTTTGGATGTGGATATTCGATTGAAAAATAGACTCGTAAATAGAAAGGCGATCGGGAGTCCTAGAACAGCTCATCATCCAATCGTATCGATCGTGTCGCTTGGACTAGTGATTGAAATTTTTGAAGTGTTTGAGATATTATTTTGTCTTCTCGCAGAATACGTAAGGTGTTGAGGCCAAGTACAGATGAGAATTACTGGGATTGCAGTGTTTGCACGTACAGAAATGGAGCAGAGGCCTTTAAATGTGCCATGTGCGATGTAAGAAAAGGAACCTCTACAAGGTAACCACTTTAACGCGTGGCACTTTTGCATTTGTTTGTTCTTTGTAATTGCTGTCTGGAAGACAGAAAATTAGAATTTTCAGTGTTATCTTTGACTTTCGTCCATCATAGATATAGTAAGGACTGTAAGGTTGAATACTGAACAGACTTCACAGAGATCGCTCGAGGAGTAACAACTTTAGAATCCGACGAAACAGATGCAATTTGATCTCTGTTTTTTTGTGACAGCTTACAAAACCATGTGCACTGCAGAACAGTGCATGACTAAAAGACATCCGAAACAGATGCTCGTCCTCGAATCTTTGGATGTTTGTGGTAAAATGAATTGACGTCTTTCAACATTTTTTTTTATTCAGTTGCCCGACTCATTTCCTGCATGACCGCAAAACACCCCTTGTTGTTTTGTGATGAGCAGGGAATGTTGTTAACACTATTGTACAGTGTACGGTTTGCTCTCCACCCTCCCCCTACCAGAAAATAGATGACTGGCTAAAAACTGATGATCTGATTAATTATTAATTAATGTAAATAACAATCTTAAAGGTGTTTGGTTGTAGATTTGCAAAGTACAATAAGGAGAATTTTGAAGCTGCAGACAAAGTGTAACCCTTAGTGGCAAACTTGTTCTTGCCCCACTGACCTGTCTCAAGTGACCATATCCTCACATCTCACTGGTACTCTCTTGGATATGGCTATAGGTTCTCAGTGAAGTTTGACTCTCCAAACCTTAACCCTTCCTAGTAGATAGGTCATGATTATATCTGCTTAAGTTGCAGATATAATAATTAGTGTTCCAATGTAACACCAAATGCAAATACATTCAAGCATTTATAAAGAATATAAAAACCTTGAATTCTTCTTAAACTTATGCTTATTTGTATGCATATGGGGACAGCAGGCTTCAGCTTTGCTTATGTTGCAGCCATCCCCACTAGCGCATAAGCTTATGTTTACGTTTATGCCTGCATTGCAAGTGAAGACCAGGCTTAAGTGAGCAAAATTAACCCCATCTCTACCCACCCTAGTATCTTTTACTTTCACCTTCAGTTTCTTATATTTGCTTGATGAAAAACTTTTCAAATCTGTAGGGGCTGTAGATGGAATGTTCATGACAGAGAAAAAATTTCATAAGAGAGATTGAAAGGTTGCAGCAGTAATGCAGTGAGAGAACAATGTGTTATAGCAAAAGCTTGACCACGTAAAAAACTTTCAAAAACTTTAACAATGTCCTATGTGAAAAAGGGAGCTGTGCTACTTAATTGACCCACAATCACAGTTTGAATTGCACAACGTTTTCAAAGGTAGCAAAAAAAAGTCATAAAATGAGTTTTTAGAAGATCTTTTGACTGAGGCATGAGTGATCATACCTCAAGAAGTATTTAATTTAATTCAGTCTTTTTTTCTGTGTGTTGAATTTCCAGGAAACCCAAACTTAATTCTCAGTTAGTTGCTCAGCAAGTCGCCCAACAGTTTGTCACATCACCACCCCCTTTAAAAAAGGCAGTAGGAAAAAGACCTTTCAAAAAAATGAGGTGAGCCTTACAAAAGTGATTTAATATTTACATTTTGCATTGCTTCAGTGAATGTCCCTCTCCACGCCCCAACATAAAAGGTCATTGAATATTCCAAGAGGGTGGTGGTCTCAAAACTCAAAACAGCTGAAGCATGCTGGAATTTCTGGAGGGGTGAGGGTGCAAATGTTAAAACTTCTGTGGGAAGTTTATAGATGATTTCTGGAGCAATGAGGCGGTAAATTAGTCCCAACAACCCAACAACGGAACAGCACAATACTGTGATGCTGGACAGAGCCGAGATCGCATGATCTGGAGTACAGCACACTAACCATTTGCCTCTGGCGCCTCCCACAAAAAAAAAATGATTTAGAGCTTTTCTTTACAAAGGAAGTTATTCTTGATTGAAGTCCAGATTCTCCCAGAAGAACAGACTCTAATTCATAGTCTTAGTCATAGATAAGCAAGTCATTACTTTATTGCACCATAATGTAATTTCAACCAACTGCTATAAGAAGGCACTCGGTTGCTAATGTCTGTCCAGTGGTGTGACCTTCCAAAGAGATATTCATTTGGTTTGTAGGGGAGAAGTGTGTAAGGTAAGACGTGACTGAAAAGCTTTTGATCTTTCATTTTCAGGCCACGACTCAAAAACGTTGACAGAAGCAGTGCACAGCATATGGCTGTCACTGTAGGAAACATAACCGTGATAATAACAGATTATAAACTTTTAAAACCTGAGAATTCACCTTCTGTAACACCAGATAGGAATTCACCTGGGCCGTTGTCAGAGGACAATACAGATCCTGGTCCATCTCTTGGCTCTGAATGTACTAGTAATGGTGTTAATAATCAAGAAGATAGTTCATGACATTTAATATAATATAATTTGATAAGATAATAGGACCATTTTGCAATTTTCCAGGTGTAGTTTTCAAGATTACGTACGGTCAAAAGTACCTTTTTGCAAATTATTTCAGGCATGTCATTACGTGAGGTGGGAAAATGTCAATCCAGCTGTAAGGTTGATTATCCTGGCAGGAAAATCATGAACATTCTTATTTTCCATGACCCTATCATTTCAAAGAGTGCCAAGTTCAAAATGAATAAAATCTTAAATTTCATTTTGTATTATTTTGACAAACATTTCGCAGAAATACTCCTTAACACCTGTCATTTTATGGTCGCACACTAAGGTTCCATCCTGTCTTGAAATTTAAAAAAACATTTATTACAAAAGATTTTAATCCAGGAGCCAGTTGTCAATAAAACCCAGCACCACCAATGTTAGAATAATTATTGTTCTCATAAAAATATGTCTTAGTAGTGAGTGAGTGCAAAGTCCTGGGGCAGACTTAGTAGGGATTGGGGGAATTCAGTCGAATGATGGAAATCCCTTTTCCCATTGCCTGATTTCAAACTGAAAAGGACTAGGTACGAGTCTGTAAATTATGGGATGAGCAACTATTGATCCACATAGTCAGAAAGATCACACCGAGATTCCCAAAATCCCAAGTATGGTGTTAATCAGGGTTGTTTTGACTAAGATACAGTGAAATTAACAAAGAAATGTATGGCCATCCAGATGTTGTGTTTGGACAGCATCCAGATGGCCATACGTTTCTTTGTATTTTTTGACATATTCAAATGACTGTATCTTGCTTACTATTGGATCTATTTACACCAAACTTGGGATTTTGTAAAGCTTGGTCTGCACTTTATGACTATGTGGCTCAATAGTTGCCAATCCCACAATTTAAAGACTCGTTCCTAGTCCTTCATGGTTTGAAATCTGGCAATGACCCCAATTTTAGCAATTTTCTGGTAGAGGATGCCCTGGACTCCACTGCAGGGGAACACCTTTGGTGGTCAGTCCCTGGAACTCCTCTCTATAGAGGGCTGTATCTGCCCTAGGAGTCTTCATCAGGAATGTCACTTGCCTTATTGTGGAAAACTAAATCAATTTCCAACCAGGCCACAACGTTCAGAAATTCTTCCTGTCATTCAACAACCATCTGTTTATCTCTGGACTTGTTTGTGGAGCTTACCTACAACAAATAGACTTGTTTTATAATAGTTTATCTCAGAACAATTATAAATTTTAATTTAATTCATCACAAAATTGTACAAACAGCCAAATATGATTCAGCTGTAACTGTGAGCTAACATTATCCTAAAGTCTTTTTTTTTGACAACGGATATGTGTTGAATTTTTTTTTGGCGTACTAATAGATATAGTTTTTCATGATTCT
>CM042756.1:22002764-22016744 GCA_022496165.2 Catalaphyllia jardinei
GGTCAAAAAAGATTAGTTAAGCGGGCAGTTTATGTTAATATACGTCGCTGTAAAAAATTTGATACTCTACTGATCATTGAATTTATTGGTTTTCGTTCAGGAAAACTGACTGTGCGAGGACAAAAGCAGTTCAAAGGATCTAGCCAAGAGGACGATTTTGGATCACTGGATCAGTAGGAAATACTTCAAAGATAAGAACATTAAATTTATCTTATAGTAGTTGCAGTCAAGATGGTGGCTGATCAAATTTTGGAGTTTGTCGAGGACATCAAGATTGGCCAGTTTAGTGATCGTACGTTTCTTTATTGTCTGGAGCTAGGGAAAATGAGAAACCTGATATTCACTAACGGTCTGCTGAGATATCAATTTTATTAAGTACCTGCGTAGAGTGAAAAAAAGAAAACGATTAAAGACTTGTATTTACTAATCGTCTGCTGTGATATCAAATTTGTTAGCCGTCTACATCGAGTGAAAACAATATCACAGACTTCAGAATTACTAATTGTTTGCTTGATATCCAATTTATTTACCGTCTGCATCGAGTACAAAGGCATAGTTGTACACAGGGGATGAGAAATTGTTCCAAAAAATTTGACATCAGCCACCATTACACCTTGAGCGATCGTTTTAACAGCATTTGTATCGGTGTTAATTTTCTCTTGGTGTTAAGAATTTGGCGCCGTTTAGTTCGGAAGAGAAATTCGTTTTGGTTTTTGAGTAATTTTTTCAATATATTAAAAATGGGGTGCAAAAACAAAGCGAGTCATAGATTCTGTGATGTTATAATCGCTCAAGGTTTAACTTTTTTAACCTGAAGTCATTTGATGCAGCAGATGCATGGAA
The DNA here is from genome assembly GCA_022496165.2 of Catalaphyllia jardinei. Taxonomy (NCBI): domain Eukaryota; kingdom Metazoa; phylum Cnidaria; class Anthozoa; order Scleractinia; family Caryophylliidae; genus Catalaphyllia; species Catalaphyllia jardinei. The sequence continues at coordinate 22,003,608 of CM042756.1, forward strand.
TATTTTTAAGGTGGCATCGCAAGAAAATGGTGGGTAAAAATTGGCTTCGGTGTATTTGGCTTACAGTGCTTTGTTTTTTTTTTCTGAACGCCAAAATTGGCTAAATTTTCAGATTTAATGATTTTGATGATTTATCAGTTACTACACTTGATTTTGCCACCTTGGAAACATTTGTTTGTGTGCTTCATCAACTGCTGAATTTACCTTAATGACAAGAGAACAGCTTTTCGATTTAATAAGATATTCTGTTGAACATATCATATCAATTGGCAAAACTTTATTTGATAAACAAAAAGCGTAAATTTTATCGTTTGTCGTGTTTTTGTTATCTTTTTTCAAGAGCTGGAATTTTTTTTTGCAAACCATGTTCTCTTCTCATTTTGGAAGTTACATTCACCTTGATGTCCGGTTCATAGGATGACAAATAGCCCTGAACTTAAAGTTAGACTTATACAGACCACAAAAATCAAACAGTTTTTTATAGTAATCACTGATTGCAGATTTGTAGACAAAGCAAATTGACAACACAATGAAATGGATCCGTTTTGATTAAAAAGTCGGTAAATATCCATCTGTTCTCTGAAATTGTCTTGCTTTAACAAGAATAACTGCTCAAACTAAGCGTTTTAAAGTTGAAAAAAGGAAACAATTTCATTCTACAATTTATATTTACGAATTGTTATGCATTGTCGTAGTATTATTAATGACAAACTGGCAAATTTTGATTCGGGTTGATAAAATTTCAACTTTGCTTGTCGGTTGACTCGAAGACATAATTTGAAATTAAAACGAAAAACGATTTTATAAATATGTGAGATATTTCATATATTCACTTGTTAAAACAACTTGTGTTCTGCTTTCTTTTGTCTTAATATCAAGATGTTATAAACAAATCACCAAATTTGAATTTTAATATCCGTAACATAGCTTTTTAAATTGTCTTGCTTGCTGAAAACATATATCTCATCAGATACAAAAAGAAATTAAATTTAGATTTGTCCAAAATTAAACCAAAGTAAACAATAGAAAATTTGAACGGACTTTTTCTTTTGGTTTCGTATTTTTGTGGTCTGTGTAGTCACTATTTTGTTCGATTCCCAGTTCGTGAAGGATCGGACGTTGACTCTAAATAACTCTTGTTTTCCTTGGACCAGACATTAAGTTTAATATTTCATATTTACTCATTAAAAGACCTTTTCTGTGGCACTCGATTGTAATACAGGAAAAAGCTATAAAAACATTCCGAAACATTCGGTTTTTTTATGCAGCTTATCACAAGAATTAGTAGACATGAAGCAAACGATTAAATTATCTTGTACCGAACGCCTAAAGCACACTCTTATTTGTCCACGTTATCGCTATAACTTTCAAGGAAATTGATAAGAAATTCTCAGATCATTAATAATTCATCAATTTAAAACAAAGAAAATCACAACCCTGAAGGAGGTTTGGATACCCGGTCTTAATTAGATTTTGACGATTCTACGTTTCGTTTTTGTTTCTATTGAGAAGATATATCAAACACTCCAGACAGTGTTTCATCGGTTTTCGTCAAAAATACTCCGCTGCTCGTGGTATTTTGAACTCTCTTCTCGGTGTTTGATATAGTAGTTCTAGGCGGTTAATCTAGATGTGGTAAAACTTAACGATTGGCTGCTAAGAAATTGCTTAAGGCAGATTTCAAATGAAGGATAAGGTTTTTTTCACGTGCTCATCCTGTGCCACAACTGAAAAGGTCTTTTATAAGAAGCAACATGGCAAGTTAAAAAATCGATTAGAATACTAAATTCAACTAGAATTTAAGACTCAATGGAAATTGGAAATTTAAGAATCGCCAAATTAGCTTGCCATGTTGCTTATCTTTATATTAAGATGTAAACACCATCTCGTGCAAAAGTGAAACCAGAACAATTCAGAGATGGATAAGTTCGAATTTGATTTGGAAAACCGTAAAAGTGAACGGGAAGAAATTTGCGTTTTTCTATTTTTTGCACGAGGTGCTGTTCGCATATTTTTGGCGGAAAAATTTCAAGGGAAGCCATTTTAAATATTTTGCCGAAAATGTTATCAGGGGAAACGCTGTGCAATTTTTTTCCAATTTTCCCGCCAAAAGTCTTAGAATATATAGGGCAATTTTTGGATGACACCTTATTAATTAATTAAGGAATTATTGAGTTGAATAAAGATAATTGAAACACTAAACACTTGTGTATTGTTAATGATATTTTATTTGTAAGAACCCTTTATTTTATTTTCAAAGGTAATATACAACACAATTACCAAAAAAACTTGTACTTTTATTGACAGCAATATAAATAACATTGAAAAGAGTACATTAACTTTAACTGTATTACAACATTATCTTGAAAATTAAAAAAAAATTGGCGCATGCGTATTTTGGGCGCCCGTATTTTTTCTAAGTTTTTTGGCGGGAAAATGGAAAATATTAAGCAGTAGAGATTTTTTAAAAAAAAATTGGCGCATGCGTATTTAGAGCGCCCGTATTTTTTCTAAGTTTTTTGGCGGGAAAATTAAAATTTTTTAAACAGATGTTACCACAGAGAAAACTTCGACAAAAATTGGCATGCATTAAGCTACGAAAATTAGAAAGTTTTTTGTTAACAAGCTACTCGAAAGAATGACGTTTGAACACGAGAAAATGAGCGAGTGAAGAAATCAAACAATATACTCCTTAGCTGTGATTCCTTTCAACAAAAATCTTGAAGCGAAATCTTAGGTTGGTATTCTACCTCTTGTTAAACTTGTCTTTCGCTTGAATGATAGTTCTTGTTTGGTTCTCAAAGGAAGGGTCCAAGACACTCGGTGACCTGCAAGAAAATAAAACAAGTACATCGGCTTGCAGAGTTCTATTAATTTTAAACTCCATAGAGAAATGAAAAATGCGGTTAACAAGCCAGATGGCTGAAGCTATCATTACCAGTGCCTTCTTTCAGTGAACATTAACGCTGGTTTTAATTGCAAAATTCTGACCTGTAGTTAACCCTTGATATTAAACATTTGGTGTCTACTGATAACAGCCACTGGTAGTGATACTTCTAACGTAAAAGATTATAAAACAAATTATAAGAACTTAGTTAGTCAAACTGTCCGTAATAGAGCCGTTTTGGATTTACTACAGTTTGAGATTGGCCGAGTGGTCTAATTAGTAATCGGTTTGGTTTTGGTTTTGGTTTTACTATGGTTTGAGATTGGCTGAGTAGTCTAATTGGTAAGTAATTGGTTTGGTTTTGGCTTTATAACACTCAATTGAAAACAGCTCTATATTTGATTTTAACTTCTATTTACTGTGTCGCACTGGAAGCTGGTCTCGTTCGTGGCGTCACGCAATCAATCAAAATAACTCAAGAAATAGAACGCTTCATCGTCAATTCCAACAAGTAAAAAACCTGAGCGCAATGAAATTCTAGAAATAACTTATATTTGCTTTAAACAGAAAAAATAGCTCCGATTCATCACGCAACGCTATGGATCGCTCAAGCTATCAGTCTCGGCTGAAGAATATCTGCAATCTGTAATCTGTAATTTGTAATGCGTTTACCCACGGAGCATCAAGGAGTTACAAGAACTTGTTCAGAATATCGAATTGGAATTTGGGAATGTTCTACATCTAAGCGTACAGAAATTAATCATCCACTGACCTGATTTGCAAACTTCATCTTTTATCGTTTCCTTCCAGCTTTTCCCATTCCATGCTTGACATTTCCTTGAAAAAACAATAAAAAGTTAAAGTTAATAAAAAGTTAAAGTTAAGTTAGTTAGTTAGTTTTATTAAGAAAATTTACAAAATACAAAGTGTGATGTACCACTGCTCACAGTTAGCTACAGCTATTCGAGGCCAGCAGTGGCTTGACGCATAAAATTAAATATCATCATTCAATTATTCTAAATAGAACAATTACAATATGATGATGGTGATGATGGTGATGATGATGATGATGATGATAATAATAATAAAATCTATGTTAATAAAATTAATGCTAGGTAACGTGCAATGAAAGACGGTAACAACATCAGAGGCTTGGTTTCTGTTCTTCAATATGCATCCAGTTATGATGGCCTTGTGTTCCTACAAGGAACGGTTGACACTCGAAACGTAAAAAGTTATAATTGAATGTTTTTCATGAAGAGAAAGAAGTACGTTTTGGAAATAAACACTGGTCCCTTGGAAATAGTTTTCCCAAGAATCTCCATTTTTTCCGACAAGAAGTCTAGGGAAACAATGACATTAGAGGTAATGTAACTGTTTCCCAAAAATCCAGTGATGAAGTGTTGTGTTATATAGCTTGAGTAAGTTTAAAGTTTCCAATCTGGATGATGTCTAAGTAACCTATGGTAAGTGGAGAGCGGGTGACTTTTTATTTCCCAATGAGCAACATTTAGAATTAACCATTGCCATGGTGAGGTGACCATAAATCAACCAATGGGAGGAAGTGTTAGATTCAACTAAACTTCAGATACATACCAAATTGGATAATGATATTGGACAAGTTTTCCCTTTCAAGAGTAATTAAATAATGTATATGTTGCAGTTAAATTTTGGTCTCAGTTAAATTTTGGTCTCAGTTAATTTTATAATTTTACTAGTTAGTTTTTTTTCTAACTAGGTGATTTAATTTCTAACTAGTTAGTTTCTTCTAACTAGGGGATTTTTGCACTTTTTTTTTTTTTTTTGGGGGGGGGGGTAACATGCACTGAGCACCAGCCCTAACCTTATTGACCCCCCTGACTCTATCCCTTACCCTACTGACCTCCTAAACCCTATCCCTAGATCTAGCCCCCAGGTTTTTATTATCTTGCACTCACCTGGATTTGAACTCCAAACCTCTGACTTTGAAGTCCATCTTCATCTCCACTATGCCACACAAGCAATTGTTGCAAATTTGCTTATATTTGTTGGTCTTCTAAGTTATTGGTCTTCTAAGTTATTGGTCTTCTAAGTTATTGGTCTTCTAAGTTATTGGTCTTCTAAGTTATTGGTCTTCTAAGTTATTGGTCCCAGACTCACCCTTCCCCTTTGACACAAATTAACCTGGTTAGAAAAAAACTAACTAGTTAAAAATAAAATCACCTAGTTAGAACAAACTAACTGGTTAAATTATAAAGTTAACTGAAACCAAACATTAACTGCAACATATACACACGATCATACTCTATCAGCACACGACAATAGAAAACAAATCATGTATGAAGATTTCCAACAGAACACACCAAGTGTTTAACCCGTTTACAACTGCCACTTACCCCAACACCCCAAGAGGGTTATTGCTAAAAGCAAGGAAGTTCCCCCCCCCCCCTCAAAAGGTGTGGGGGACTTACTACCCAGTTTTGGGGGTTGGGGGGTGGGGGTAATTATTGATAGTCTCCTACAAAGACATTCTGAAGGTACAACATGCACTCCTTGCCAACATGGGGGAGGAAGATGGCGTGGTGAGTCCAATAATAATAATAATAATAATAAAAATAATAATGACAATGACAATGACAATGACAATGACAATGATAATGATAGTGATAATGATAATAATTATAATAATGATAATAATTATAATAATAATAACAACTTTATTCACTCATACATTTATGATTTATAATATAAATTAAGAAACATGGATACAAAGAAAAGAAAATGTACAATGTGAATATCTGTGTAAGAGGCTAGCTGAGCGGCTACAATTAAATGGTCTATAAATGTATATTAATTTTAATTAATAAAACGTTTGACACAAACTTAAACACACCTGCAGTCCAGTATTATGATCATCTGAGTATTGCCGTTCATCTGGTGAGGTTTCCATCACCTTTGCCTTCCATCTGGTTTCAGTGTTAATCTGATCCAAACTCTGTTACTGGCCAGGTCTGACATTTCCTCCCCAATCTGTGGAATCATTCCGCATTTGTCTCTGTGCTCTTGGTGAAGTTGTTATCTCTTTAGACATTCTTCTCTTGTTTCTCCTGCTATCACCAAGGCCTGCCACACAGCATTATTGAAGACTATTTCTCCATTTGGGTCCTTAGATTTCTTATAAGCACCACAAGTAGTTTGTTCGCAACACAACAAATTTAAACATGTTTGCAGAATTATTTGTGGTGCTGAATTGAAAGGAAAAAGTCATGCCGCAACAAAAAAGAAAACATAGACTAGAAAGAATATGTCCAACAAGTTATCATTTTATTGCTTATAAACTTTTCCCCTCCATATAGAATTTTTTTATGAAAATATGATTTTATACCATTGGTATAAAGAATTGTTATCAGTTTCTACACCCCATTTTGTGTTACAATTTAATATTATATACCAGTATGTACAAAAAAATATCAAAATCAGTAATGCTTCCCAAGCCATTGACATGTATGAGCTAATACACTCGTAGTATGATTGGTCACCTATTTCAGAGTGTAATAATATTCTCCAGTACGATTACCATGATTCTATTTTTGAGAGCTGAACTTTTACGGTAACCATACAGTATGTTCTGAGGTCACAAACATTTCTCCATCCAGAGAGATATGGAAAAATATGTAATCTGAAAATAATATTATGTATAATATGAATAATTTCTTGGTTCTCTGTCTTAGTTAATGGCTCATATCACAATCGATAATTCCTATACATTTTACTCTCTTTCTTTGTTGGTTATATGAGAAATGTTATAAACATGAAAATAAGAAGCATATGGGTGTAAACCTTCACTGACTCTTTTGCATACTCAAAGTACAGTAATTCTTATATTTGGTCTTGTACTGAGCTTTGCAGAGCTCTAAAATTGACATTTTTGTACAGCAAAACTCCACATGAACAGTACATGGGTTTCGAAAGAGAGAAACCGAACTCAGTAATTTAGGTCAAGGCATTTAACTTATAGAGAATAAGGCTGATGTTTATCAATGTTCATTGCCTAGTGAAAGTTTGGGTCAGAACAGGTTAGATTCAAACTCCTCATCACTCTCACTTAATGGAGCCTCTTTGTCCACAGCTGAATCAGTGGCTCTTCCAACTTTTATTACTGGGCTGAAACAAGGAAGAAGCCAAACAGCCTAAATAATATGTAAATATTTCATGCATTCCCATATCACAGAAAACATCACAACAATAAAGATGGGTGGATTAAATTGTTACAGTCAAACTAAGTGAAGCGTACCCTTCAAGATTGCGTTAATGGACTGATTATTTGAAATTTGAACCGGCTAGTCGTTTCAAGAATGCAATAATGAATTGATTATTCGAATATTGAACTCGCTCGCTCGATCAAAGAATACGGCTAACGGGTTCCGTTTCCGAAAAATCAATAGTCCAGTTTCGAATTCGCCTTGACCGCTGATTAAAAGCACTGAGAACGCATTTGTACAGGGTTAACCTCGACTTAAAGTAAAATATTCACAAATTCCAGCGAGAAAATGATCTGTTTACAGCTCTGTGTATTGTTTAATATTCAAATTTGTGTCACCTTCCCGCTGGTATTTATAAATATTTTTTTAAGGTCGAGGCTAACCCTGTAGAAATGCGTTGTCAGTGCTTTTATTCAGCGGTAATGGCGAATTCGAAACTGGACTATTTACTATTACATTCTAGAAGAGACTAGTAGGTTTGAAACTTACTAGTCGCAACACTGAATTGATTTTTCAAAAACGGAACCTGTTAGCCGTATTCTTTGATCAAGCGAGCCAATTCAATTTCGAATAATCAATTCATTATTGCATTCTTGAAACGACTAGCGGGTTCAAGTTTCAAATAATCAGTTCATTAATGCAATCTTAAGGGGTATGCTTCACTTAGTTTGACTGTAAGCTGTACTTGACAAATAACAAGATCACACTAGAACGTAAGGATGAATAACAATCACTGGGAGGAAAATGGTTTGCGATATGGAAAAACTTATACTGGAGGCAAAAAATGATAGCTGGGTAACAGAAAACCCAACAGTTTGATTTTCTAGACTAAATCATAGAAATGATGTGATCACCTTAGGCAGAGAAGATGACTAATGATGACAAGAATGGAAATGCATTGCTTGCACAGAAATGCAACTTAGAATGGCACATTTCTTTAAAAAATCTTGATTGAACCACAGACTACTTTGAGGAGGTTTGGATATTATCAAACATTATTTTAGGCAATAAAAAGTATTTTGAACACTATCAGCACTGGTCTGTGACAATACCTTTCTGGGATAACATTTGGATCTCCAGATTTGTCCTCTTGAAATTCCTAATAATAAAGAAAAATGTAATGGTTATATAGGTGCTCTATGAAGTCTGACTTCAATCCTAAATGACTTACCAGGGAATTGATCAACTCTACTTTTAGTAGCATTAAGATACCAGGAGCACTGTCATCCAGATCACCCCCCTTCCCCCCTAGATGGGATGACAGTACATTGCTGCAGAGTTACCCCAGACAGCTTGCAGTTAGCTTTTTCTCTTAGGAGACGACCCAAAGAAATGTTAATGTAAAACAGCAGGATATGGGAGAAGGGGTTGGGATGAGACTTTTCCTTGTGTGCATGTGGCATCCTTGCCTTCTCCTAGCTTAAGATTAGCCTTGGGAGGAGGGTACGGCTACATGTAGGCTAGTCTTGTCCCAATCCACTCTCATCATAAAAACCTTGCTCTGCACTCCCTGTCTGAGCTATTGGTAGTTGGGTAATGAGGAGGCACTGTGAGTCATATGCTCTGTTCCAGAATAGTTAATAATTCAAAGTGTTATGTGAATGATAAGTTACCCAGTCATCCTCCTCTAGGCCAAGTGAAGGAGTGTTCTCATCTTCTTCCAATGATGCTAGACTAGGAGATGACGGTGGCTCAGGAATAATGGATAAAGTCTTGCACTGCTCATGTTTTGAGGAACCTTGGGCACTTTCCCTGAAGAATGGTGGACATGTTTCAACATTTGCCTCTGACTTTCCCATACTTCCTTTCTTTTCCAGGTCATCTTTGTGTTTTGGATCACCATTTTCATTATTTTCTGATTTTTTCAAATTATCCTCAGCAATATCAATCTTTTTCCTGTCCAAACTTTCACCTGCTGCAATCAGCAAAAAAAGGAAATGCTAAAGCTTAACCAAAGCTCTAATAACTGGAACATCACTACAAAATTATTATAAATTACCAGTTGGTGGTCTAATTACACATTACACTTAAGGTTATGAATTCAGAGAGTTTGAGCAAAGCCATCATCCTTGGGGTGTGTCCTTTAGCATGATGTGTTCTTATTATTCATGCAAAAAAATCTTGTAAGCCTAGGGCAACCTGACAAAACTGAGGAGGGAGGGAGAGTGGGTACAATTGGTACGTTTAGTGTATCTCTGGTCTCTTGTCATAACTGTTGTCAATTATTATTTGTAATACCATTAGTTTATCAGTGGTCTCTAGTCATTGTTCTCAATTTTAGTTTCTTTCGTTCCCTTATTGCCTTTAGTTGTCTCTATTTCCTGTAAACACGACCCGCCTAGATTAGCTTAGCTACTCGTGAGCATGTTATTATTCTACTTTTACTCTAAAACTCAATAACATACAGGGAAAGATTAGCAATAATTCTAGAATGTTTATGAGTCTCTAATGATACCACAGGATCCTGTAATTCTAGAACTGAAAGAGACTGTTGTTCCTTTAGTTACTGACACAACAAATAACATTAGGATTAAAGAGAACAGTGGAACCCTGTTAATCCTGTCACCCACAGGCCACATTAATCTATCCTTATTAAAGAGGTTCTTTAAACAAGAAAATGAGTGACTGAGCTTTTGCTCAGGCCAGAATAAATTGGCTGTAATGACGAGGTGGCCATAAGGTGGTTTTCCACTGTACACAATACCTTCAATTCTAAACTTACCTTAGGTTGTAATGTGACAAAGAAAACGTTTTCAAATAATTGACTGTTGTGTTCACAACACACACAATTCATACAACAGACATAAATAATTTACTGACCTGTAGTCTTTGTAGCAGATTTATTTCTTTTGCCTTGCTGTCTCTTTTGTATGTCAGCTATCAGTTTGTTGAAATCGTGTTGATGTTCATTCACTAAATAAATCAAGATGCTCAATTAAACTGTTGAAAGAAAATGTTTATGAATGACATTCAAACCTGAACTGTAGTACTACCCAATCACAGAGGCTGAGTGATAAATGCCATGAGTTCCACAAGATCCAGCAGGCTCTTTTGCCCTGTTCTTCGACAAGGTGCTCCTGTATACCCAGGTATAACACTAAGTGCTGAGAATTGCTTCAAAAAAAAGCCTTGCAAAAACTTGAAAAGACTTACAATGGACAAGCTTAGTAATGATAGTATGGATAACTCCATGCTGAAGAGGCATGCTTTTCAGCCAGCTGACAAAAACATAAAGCAAATAAAATTAAATGCAAGGATAGGAGCCTTGATTGTAGAGTTTTGTGGATTTTTAAGTTGTTTGACCTTGGTCCAACTTTTAGTTTCTATTTGCAATATTTTAGTCTCCTCCAATTGCTTCACTCGCAGGAGCATCCTGAAGTCCGTAAGTTCTAAAAGTGCCTGATTCAAAGTTCTTTAAAACAAGAAGGTCAAACTTACAGTATTTTTGTCGAGTTTTATCCATATCTTCTTCGCTTTGGTCTTTCTCAAAATGAAGACCCTAATGTAATTATTTAATGAAATTATAAACAGAGAATGAACATTCAATTAGGTAAAATCTTAAACTAATATAGCAATCATACATGACAATTACCTTCTTTGAAAGAAAACAATACTTTCTTATAGCGTATATGCATTAATTGTCATGTGATAAAAAATAAAACAAAAATCCATGCAGATGCAGTGGATTAAGTCAAGAAATTGTGATATTATATACAATAAATAAAGAAGACAGTTCTCCAAGTTTAAGGTGTGTGCATTGTCCCAAAGTTGAGATACTTGTCGAAATGTTCTGCGCAAAATTATAGAGCCTGGTGTGGAGCCGCCATTTTGGAGGAACTCCTTTGTCCTTCAATATGGTGGCCGGTAAATAGTGTAAACATCTGGAACTTACTTTGGCTATCTAGTTGACTGATTTTCTGAACAGAGCCAAAAAACATTTACACAAGCACTTTTCCTAACACTTAAACTCCTAAACTGGCTAAAATCCACGAGATAAGTGTTTTTTTTTTTTTGACAAACGCGATCTTGGCATTATGTCACATACTGCCATAACTTGAGCTGGAAAGTTGTAAACAGATACAAATTTAGTACCTCTTATTCCTGATGAGGACAAAACCTTCAGTGGCTCTTTAGTTTTGGATTTGAGAATTTGATGACATCACATGCACACAGTCTATTATTATTTGATTACATACTGATGTTGAAGCTTCTGAAGTAGAAGATGCTTCTTTGTCTCTTGTCCTCTCTGCTTTCTCAACCTCCCTTGCAATTTGTGCAGCTATTAAGAAAATTATTTTACTTGTTAGTTTATCTAAATTAAAACTCATGGATATATTGTCCACTGATCATGACATGTCTATGCTATATACTTAAAATAATATTATCTGTCATGATAATGATGGAAGTTTTTACTAAACCATGTTTTTAATGTGGGTCTTTATGTTAAATCAATTTTGACAAAGGTTAAACACATGAATATCCTTTACCTGTCATAGGTGTCGGTGAATCACACTGTGAATTGTAAAGCATTACAAAATCTTGATGCCTTTTAACAAGGGTCTGGAAAAAAATCAAAATATCACTTGTATGTTCAGATATTTTTCCAGCTAAAACATCAATGGAAAAATAGCCTGCTCCCTTCTGCAAAAGGAAAGCTCAATAAAGTCAATAAAGAATACAATTTTAGGCTTTTCTACTCACTGATTTATCTCCCTTGGTTGACAGATTCCATTCCTTCAGTCTTTGTCGCAATTCCTTTTCTGCCATTACACTGTAAACAAGTTTAGGGAAGGGCTTTCTTTTCTGCAGTGTCTGTCTGGAGATAAAAATAATGCCTCATACTGTAGTAACTAATATTTTATTTCTCTTTAAACAGTGCAGGCGAAGTTTGCATTCAAGTCTAGTAGCAGGCTTTTAGCAATCCAGACATCATGTGGACTGCCAACTATTAAAGAACTTCATTCTCATTATGTTGCCTTATAAATTGTCTACAGTGTAAATGCATTTAAGCAGGTAAGCAGGCCCTGTAGCACATTTTGAATGCTCAGTTTTCAAATCCTGGCTAATAGCTAGTCTAGTAGCATTTCTCAACAGTTTAAGTCATGATAAGAAAAATAGTAGTCCATTATAGACTTAACCCCAACTTTTTATTTGCATGAACCCACCACACAGTGACCCCACCACAGCCAGGACTTGAACCTGGACAACTTGATCCGGAGTTTATTAGGGCATCACACCTCATACCTTACAGACTTTACAATATCAATATCACTAAGAAAAAAGGCTCAAAAACAGAAAATACTCCAAATACCAAACAGCTAGCCTCCTGATGAACTGCACATTTCTCTAACTAATATGAAAAGAAATGTATGGGTAATGGTAGGGAGATTTCATATTTTTAATCTTGGGACTTACATAAGTGCATTGGAGCCTTTAATTTTTAAGGTGGACGAACTTGCTGTTGAAGAACAAGCTCCTTGCATTTTTGAACAGGATGCTGAGTCATCACTTGATCCAGGGGGAGAATCTTGAAATTCTGCATCAGATGGACATTTTCTTTTATTTGATTTACTAGACTTGGGTTCACTGGCTTTCTTCCTGCTTTCAGGTACAAAAAAAGTTGTAAAAGACTGGTTAAAATAATTAGTATTAGCATTGTCCAGACTATACTGCAAGTTATCCCGGTCTCTAACTATTTTGCCAGACTTGCTTGCTGACACAAGGAGGGAAGAGCTGGTAAACTTGAAAAGTGAGGTGCTTTTGAGATGACTTTAAGACTGTAAATAACACTGCCACCAAAACTAATTTAGTTTATTATATTACAAGGTATGACAAGTGTTCTGATTGGTTCCTTCTTGGTTAGGATTTTGCCATGACAAACCATCATAAATCATGTACTTTTTTGTTTTCCAAAGCTAGCAAACTCAAAACAAGCATGTCCTGAGTGCAATGAAATAAATTACTTACTAACCTAGCTTCTAAAGCTGTACTGGGGAATATTACCCATTG
>CM042756.1:22040524-22085972 GCA_022496165.2 Catalaphyllia jardinei
GACGCATCACTGCAGTAGAGTATGATTATGGCTAAATCTGAGAATAGTGAAATATGAACTTCAACTACCGATTCTTCTGATTAAGATTGTTATGAAGGTGATGTACTGATTCTACAATTCTTCCGATTTTACGATTCTTCCGATTTAACAATTCTTCGGATTTTACGATTCTTCGGATTTTACGATTCTTCGGATTTTACGATTCTTCGGATTTTACGATTCTTCGGATTTTACGATTCTTCGGATTTTACGATTCTTCGGATTTTACGATTCTCCGGATTTTACGATTCTTCCAATTTTACGATTTTACCTTAAGATTGTCGTGAAGGTGATAACATAATAACTGTACATAAAAACCACGAAAATACCTCGTTCTTTCATCTACTGCAGAAAATACTACAGAAAATCGTAAAATAGGAAGAATCGTAGAATCGGTACGTCACTTTCATAACAATCTTCAGGTAAAATCATAGAATCGGAGGAATCGTAGAATCGGTACATCACTTTCATAAATTTTTAGTGGTAGATCGGGGAATAGTAAGCCAACTGAAATCAGAGTACTATTCCTCTGATTGAGCCATAATCGCACTACTCTCCATCATTGGTGATTGTGACAAAAGCACATGGTGATCTTAACTGTTTGGACACATCAACCCTCCTCTTCACCAAACACAATTCAAATAAATGGAAAGATGTGGAAATTGTAAGAGTAGAAAGCCAACTTAAAAATTCTGAACTGGTACGCACATGTCTCTAGAATCGAATGTGACAGACTCTGATGAGGACGTGTCCGTTGCGATGTGTGAAAATGCTCAAGGACCTGAAGTTTTAGCTTAAAATTCATGTTTGGATGGAAACAAATCGATCGCATCAGATATAAATTCGCGTGTTCCACGGTTCTCATTTGTTTTAATTATTCTACAAGCTAAACTACCAGCGATTTCTCTTCATTAAGAATTTGACGAACGAGGTGAGACTGCTACGAAATTGATGCAGTAAGTTTTAAATTAAGATGTGCCAATTAATTGTCCAGATAATTCTGCATTAACGAGAACAGCAAGGGTTGTGAAAGCCAAGCAGGATCTCGCTCACATCACTTTACAGGTAAATCAAAGCAAACCATAACCACTAACCTTTCTCAACTGCAATCCACGCGAAAAAGGACACCAACACAACGGTGTCACAACCTCGTGTTGTTCTAGCCTGGGCTCCTGTCATGGCGCAATACGTTCTGGTAGAAGGCGCAATGCATTCTGGTAAAAAGGCGTAATGCATTCTGCCAAAAAAGCCCAGTACATTCTGGTAAAAAGTGATGAATTCGAGAATTCATACTCCCTTTTATATATTCTTCTTAAAATAAATACTGTTTATGTTGCTGCTCGCTCGCTCCGCTCGCTCCGCAGCAATAAGCCGGTGACTGAAAGGTTGCTGTCTCTTTACTATAAGGATTAAATGATTTGTTGACTGTTGATCTGTTCAGCGTTTATCTTCTGTCGCTAGTTGACATTGTAATTCGTTATATCAAGGTAAATTTTACGTTTGGGCTTCCAGATTTTGTTTGTTATATTGAAGAATTCGTTATATCAAGGTTCTATTCCATACATTTTACTGAGTAACTTTGGCCGGGACATAGAATATCGTTCATTACATCGAACTTCGTTAAATAAAGGTTCATTAAATTGAGGTTCCACTGTACAGCAAAGCACTCTCAAAAATTCTAAAATTGTCCATTGTGATGGTACATCAAAAGAGACAGCCAGATTGCAAGCTTCCTCAGAGTCAGGACTGTCATCAAGTTCGATTCACCTGGAGCCTTGTTATCCACACCCGTAGCAAACTTGTTATTTTGTGGGTGAATTCTATCAACAACAGCCAATTCCACCTCAAGCATAAAAAAAAATCAAGAAGTCCCAGCTGTAACAGGTGTTATGGGTCACAGCCCTTAATGTCAGCCCTAAGAGTGACCGAGTCATCGTGACCAAAGACAAACTCAATAACCACTTGCATGCTGTCATATCTAGAATATTGTGTTACTAGTTTGTGAGGTTCACCTTTCATCATTAGATCATACCCCAAGCTAAACATGTCTCTATACCTGTGGAATATCTCCTGAAGCAAAGCCAACTGGAAGAATGACTCCTCCCCATGCAATGCTAGATATAAAGAAAATGTTTAGTAACATCATGCCAGTATGCTAAAACTAACATTAATTTCACTTGATGTTTTTGAAGCTAAAATCAGTGAGTGAGCTGGGAGTAACCTAACCTGGAAAAACAGGTTCACTTCCTTCATTTTAGAGAGAACCATTTATTTAGCGACTCAACCAAAAATGTACACATACCCAGAAGAAGTTAAGAGATCTGCTTGTAAAGAAGTGAAAAATTGACAGACCAATGGACAGATAGCTGGCCACTCTTGATATATACAAATATGTAGTCAGATCATCTCTGCAGCGCTAAACTGTACAAAATTTTGCAGTGTCAATACCTTACCATCTCAGACACTCAGTAAAAACCTGTCCTCCAACAGCTTCCATGATAACATTTGCTCCTTTCCCTCCTGTTAGTTCTTTAACCTGGTACAGAGAATAATATAACAAAATTTAATAATAAATTATACCAAAACATGATCATTGCCAGTAACTAACTTTTGTACTCTGACTCAATTTACACATAGTGATCCCCAGGGAATAAGAGATAAAAGAGCCCAGGAGGTGTGATGGATTGTTAGCCTACAGACTTACGACTTGAAGAACAGATCTCAACAGAGAAGTTTGAGGCTGAGGAGATTTTGTTTCTGATTTTTGTATTTGACCAAAAATTTTTTGGCAATGTTATTGTGGTTTGTTAAGGTAGCAGGAAGGCCATTAAAAAAGGTATTGGATACTGGGAGTGTATTTTACATTATAAGTGATTCTCATGCTCCCAACTAGACTGCATTGCAGACTAAAACCTGGTATACCAGGGTTTAGTTTCATCTGCAATGCAGGCAAGCTGCCATAATTCCCCCCAACAGAGTTATGCCCCCCCCCCCCCCCCCCACAGCAAGTGATTACATAACTGTAATGCTGTCCAACTTCCCACTAACGAGAATAACATACTTAAATAGTTCAGCTGGTTAAGCTGAAGTCAGGCAGTTAAGATAATTTTTCCACCCACCTAGAACTAATTGAAAAAGCTTTCATCAATAATACAAATAAACGTGTTTTATACCTTGTCTTTTATACTCTCCTGGTTATAGTCAATTGTAGATGAGGCTCCCATACTTGTAACAACCTCAAGTTTGTCCTTGCTTGCAGCTCCGATAACCTCAAAGAGAACAACACTTTTTATGAATACATGGTATTCAATATATCTGGGAGTCTGCCTATGAAAAGGGATCTCTTTATTGGTTTGAACTGTGACAGTCACTGTGACTCCTCAATCTACAGTGATAAGTCCTTCCATCACACAAGCCATACCTGTCACAATTTTTCTCTGTCAAAACTTCTGATAGACCAAAAAAACCACTCAGCTCACGAATGATTCTTTTGTGTTCAAATAATATCTTCAAATGCTTCACAACAGAACAATACAAGGGAAAGAACAATTAATTCTTTTTATTTTTTAGTGAGGGTCATCTCCATCTTACCTTGGCTCCCAGAGCATTGGCTGCAATGTCAACAGTGGCTAAGCCCAATGCTCCTGCTGCAGCTGTAACTAAAACTGTTTGGCTAGAATGATGACAAAAAAAAACAATATTATTCTTTCACAAAAAAAAAACAAGAGAAAACTCCTTAAACAGGACCTACAAAATAATATTATAAATGACAAAATAATCATGATTCTGGATGGTTCCAAAATACAGTGAAATCTTTATTTTTCCAACTTCCAAGGGAAACAAAATACATTAAAGAAAATCAACTGAGACAGGTAGTTTGAGAAAACAGAGATAAAATCACAGACAGAGGAGAGGGAAACTAATTTGGTTTGAGTTATTGGGAGTTTCAAAAAAACAAGAGTTTAAGAAATCGGAATTCCACTTTTATTAATAAACCAACTATGTTTACCCAGGCTGTGTATTGGACTTGTCAGTCAGGCCTACATATGCTGTACCATAAGAAACTGCAAATGCAGAAGCCTGATTGTAATCAATATTGGATGGAATCTTCCACAGACCCTGTAGACAACAAAAAGTCAGTGCTATTAATCATTTTATGACAAACTTAATTATACAAAGGAGAGGTTATTCTGATTGCTTCCTATGCAGATCTAAAAGGCTTCAAAGAGACTATTACAATATTGACTGTCTTAAAACTCACAAAAAGTTGTGTTTGAGGGAATGAACTTACTTATTAATCAGCTAAAGTTAAAACATGGTCACTGTACCTGGACTAGTAGAGGTTCTATTGCACAAAAAATTTCATCATATAAATTCAGAACTCACACTCTGTTCAACAATGCACTCTTCAGCAAAACCACCCAATGCTGCAAGTCCAAATACTCTATCACCCTGAAAATACAAACCAAGAAATGTCAATCCTATGTTACATAACTGTATAAATATATATAGGAGCAATGTGATAATAACATTGAGTCCTTTCTAATAGCAGTGTACAAAACAGTATAAAACAATACAGAAACCACTAGATGGGTAAGATAGGAAGCTACCCAGGAGCAATAACAAGCCAAAGATTAGAACAAACATGGTTAACTCATTGACTCCTGTGCCAGCCATAACCGGCTATGACAGGCCTTGGCTTTTGTTCCACTTCTGGCGTTTTCACCTTTGACCAAAACTGGCATCATCTATACTAACCTTCTGCAGGAGGAAAAGACCTTTCCAGTGATACCCAGATTGGAGTGATAAGCTCAATAAAGCATGAAATATGCAGGAAAATGCTCAAAAGGTTGAGTGAAAAGATCAAAAGTTCCTGCTACTACACATGGCTACTCCATGGTAAAATTTGCCCTTCTTGATGATGCTTTCTCAGAATTTTTTGAACTGGAAGCAAGCCCAGTAGAAAGTCAATCACTGCAGCAAAACGATAAGAAAAGCTACATGTAGGAGAAAAAGGAAAGGTGAAAACATATTTTAAAAAACGAAAAGCCTAAAGGTGTAGGTCACTTGAGGCACTTTGTGAACTAGTCTCCCTGCGCCAGTAGGCGCATAAGGCCTACTGTGCCCTTAAAGTGTTTCTAAAAGATTACATCATTTCCAGAACACTGTTGCAGTAGCAACAAGCAGTAATGACATGCAAGGGAGAGCTAGGAAGATAATAAAAGAACAAAAAAACATTCAATAACAGTTTTCTTTGCTTGTTTCATTTGGATGTTTTGGAATGGAAACAGACCAGCAAGTAGACCCAAGTCGAACTTGCATAGAGACTTGCGTTGAGTAACCAAATGGACTTGCAAATTTCCTCACAAGTACGCGCAAGTAGCAAAAAAAGACTGCTTGATGCGGGTTACTGCAGAAGGCCCTCCTGTTTCTCATTTTGATCCCCTCCTTGCACTGAAAAGTTATTGGAACAGTGGTCCAAGAGCAAGTTGTCCCAATTTTAATGACTAATGAATTTCTCAAAACATTTGGTAACTTTTCTTTTTTAAAATCACTGATTAATGGCTAGTAAAAAGCTGGTAATATGATTCCTTCTTTTCTGGAAAGGAAATTTTTGGAAAGTAAATTTCCAAATGTACTTTTCATAATGGCAAGTTAAGGGAAAAGTAAATGTCAAGCCCTGCCTTAGTTACATCCCAGTGAACCATACGGTTGTTGGATATTCACTCGGGGGGATGCAAGGTGTTAGTTTTTAAATGATACAGCAGAATCCCAATTTCTCAAACCCTCATTTTTTCAAACCTCCCAATAACTCAAGCCAAAAGTTGTTTCCTTCTTCTCAGTCAAATACTGTAATTTTATCCTTGATTTCTTGAACTATCCAATTTTTTGAACCAATTTTTATTTCCCTTTGAGGTTCAAAAAACTGGGATTCCACAGACTGTATAATCACCTTGGACAGGTGCTTTACTCCTTCTCCAGTTTCAATCACTACACCAGCAATTTCATTACCTACAAAAATAGGCAAAACAAATTAAAAATACACCTAGCTAGGGAAATAGACAGACAGGGAAATATGATATATGTCCACAAAGAGATACATAACCTTTTTTCTGGCTAATACTTGCCTGGAGTAAATGGCAATGGTGGTTTTTCTTGATATTTTCCAAGACAGATGAGTATGTCAGCAAAGTTAATCCCACAGCTATGGACAGCAACTCTGACCTACAAAATTAAAGATGGTCCAAGAAATTATGTAAGCATGTATGATGTACTTAAAATTCGATGGTCAATTGGAATTATACAGGAAAACCCATTTTCTTTGCAAACAGTTGAATTTTTGCTATAGCAACAACAAGCAACAGCAATAGTTTATTCCTTTACAGTTAATCTTTAATCCGCTGGCTCCGTAGGTAGCAGTGCTAATCAGTGAAAGAAACTACACACTAAAAACTAGAGACAAATTTAAAAAAAAGTAAGTAAATATGAAAACAGATTAAGTATATGTAACTAACTGAGGTTGGTAACGCAGTGTGTTATGAGAGGTGGATAAATAAGACAAAAAGGAGTTTCCTTTCTAATAATGCTG
Source organism: Catalaphyllia jardinei (assembly GCA_022496165.2). Classification (NCBI taxonomy): domain Eukaryota; kingdom Metazoa; phylum Cnidaria; class Anthozoa; order Scleractinia; family Caryophylliidae; genus Catalaphyllia; species Catalaphyllia jardinei. The sequence goes on from CM042756.1 coordinate 22,047,153, forward strand.
ATACACACATTCTCCTAAGTGGTCTCTCCAAGCATTTCTTGTTGCGCAGGGTCGGGTTGTTCAAAGCCTGGTTAAGCCAACACAGGGTTAGGGAGAATTTTGATTTCAGTTCTGTAACTTTTTGTTTAGGTGATCTGTTTGTATTGTTTGACCTGCAGTGTCCAGCTGTAGTAATCTCAAACTACACCAAACATTAGAGGTGAAAAACATCTTTAAACAAGAAAAAATAATGCCGCAGTTAAAATTTAATCCTGGGTTAACATTAACAGGCTTTCAAACAATTCAACCCAGCCCAGATTTCTCTACCAGGTTGCAGGCCGAAAAATAGACTTTGAAGCTTGAAGGAGTCTACTTAGCACTTAGGTTAAGCCTTAAAAGCACTCCAGTCAACCTACATTAGCTAAGGTTGCTTGCGGCTAGCCTTTTATATTTAAACAATAGCCTCCATTTAGCTCAGATATTTGTCCACAGACATTATGTGTTCCAACAAATGAACAGTTTTCTGTGAGAACAGCTCAAGAAAAAATGTGAGCTCTGAGGAATAGATAATGGCTAAGGACCAATACCCAAGCATATTTTTGCATCAAATGGAGACCATGGTCTTTAATATCCTTCAAGGTTTTGTAAATTGGGAAATTTCACTTGGATATTCGTTAGTTTTAGCTGCGGCATATTCTGTCAACTGACGCATTTAAACCAGTCATGTGCAAGCAAAAATATTTGATGAATTATAACAGGGTTTATTAAACTTCAACTATGATCTTTTTGACCTGCAACCTGCAACCTGCAACCAGCAAAATACACCTGCAATTTCTTATAAGTTGTGCTAGTTGGAAGAATGTGATGCATAACTGACCTCCTGCTTTCTCATAAAGTATTACCTTTATTGGGAGACATACAATCTTTACTTGTCCAAATAACTATTAGCAAAAGTTGCTAATGATGGTAATTGGGAGAATTAAGAATTTGATAATATCCCAGATATCCAGATGCAAATTATTCATAAATGAAAAATGTAACGTTTGTGTTGGGCGTTTAATCAAGCCTTTCTCTCAAGAAATTCAAAAAAAAATTCAGATCATTTTGAAAGAAAACAGCACCACAAGTTCACTCCATGTCATGTCTGCTCACCTGGGACGCCTTTAGTTTCTCTGCAGCAGGCACTTGTTCTACAACGAGAGGCTTTCCCAGCTCCTTGCACAGGACAGCACGGTACATTCTAGGTTTGCCGAGGGTAGCTTTGGAAGAAAGAAATTCGCTGTTTCTTGCAGACAATGCTCGTGCGACAGGTCTCAAAAGTCGTTCAGGCACTGTCCGAAACGCCGCCATCTTGGATTGTTTGCTACAGGGTCCAGTCTCTTGCACAGGTACAGCGGTAAGGGTCTTCACTCCGCTGGTGTTTGCATGAAAAGACAATAACAAAGTTAGCAAATGGAAGTTGAAGAAATGTTTATTTGGGAATAAAACGAGAGAAAAGCCGGCGATCGGATTTTGCTACTCGAGAACTCATAGGATTTGCATTAGTCTAGTTGGGTGATCGATTTTAGAATATAAATATCACGATGCCGTTTTCTGATTGGCTGCGCCACTCACTATCTATTCTGTGATGGATAGTGAGTAAGGTAGCAGTGTGCCCTTGTTAACAAAATAACGGTACTTCTTGGCGTTTTCGAGGTGTATAAAATTTTGAACGACAAATAGATTTCTACTAAAACAATTAGATTATTCCCTCTCGATTTCTATGCGCCTTCGTCAACTATCACGCGATTGAAATCTCGAGCTCATAATCTAATTCACTATTCCTAAAACTCCTGAGAGTGTAAGGGTTTGGGATCACTGCACACTCAACCTAGTTGAAGATGAAAATGCATTTTATATTTCATTGCAAATTATATGATGACCTAAGAAATTTCGTTTTTGAGGAAATCAGTGAAAGAAATAAGTGAATTTTGATTATCATGAGAAACTATTATTTCTTTTCAATAATGCTGATCCAAATATATGTAGATTGACTGCTGGCTTTGTTTCCTTTTTGTAATTTTTGTTTGCTCGTTATTTGTTACGATTATATCAGTCATACCATACTTAGAAATGGGAATACTTGGAATAAAGTTATTGTTGTTATGTAATGGGTTGGGAATGCGAACAGAACAATGTTTAGAATGTCTTAATTATAATGGATGGAAATCTAACAAATTTGAGCTGAGAAAACAGGGTAACATTGACGTCATTTTTGTCTACCCCTAGTCCAAGCGTCATAAACCGGGCGGATGACGGACAACCCCAAGGGCTACCCTACAGACCACTCTTGCGGATACAATTTCTCGGATCAGGATAACAGAACCTTTGATCAATAGTCGAGTGGTCTGACCATCGAATGACTTGTGCACCTCGTTCAAAATACTTTAACTTATCAGTAGAGTCATCAGAGTGACGGACCGTGGGCGGCATCACTGAACAAAAACAGTATGAGGTCTGGCAACTTCACTCTCCAAATCTGTCTCCACAGTTTGTTTTGCATGCTAGAATTTATAGCTTCTTATGTCTTACACTCACTTTGCGCAAGGTTTTCAGTTGCGTTAAGTATGGAAATGTGGAAAAAAAGTCATCAAGGCTGCTTTTTTCGCGATCAGAATTTACTGACTAATGTTTAAGAGATCATTTTGGTGGCAAAAGCTTGTATTATGTTTCGGAGATATCCGTAACAATTATTGCAATAATGCAAATGGCATTGGTCCTGGTGCTATTGTGAAATTTGAATTATTACGCTGCCAGCAACTGTTCACGAAAAGTTTGTTGCGTTCACTGAATAGTTGTCCAAATTGATCCTAAATTTTAGAAGAACACGTGGAAAATAAGACCAAACATAGAGAACTAATCGCCATGCCGGAAAGCACCTTACTCGACAGCACAGATCATTAATAATGTATACATATATTGTCATGTGATTTTTTGTTGTTGAATAAGTACAGCGTCGCTTCAATAATTTGTCACAACTCAACTGCAGTACGGAGAGCAACTTAAGGTGTGCTGGAGTTTACAGTCGGGATATACTTGACTCAGGCTAAAATCTTCCCTAGGTAAGCTATAGTTCATACTGGTGGCAAATTAGTAGAGGCGCATTGAATGTTTTATTGGCCTGAACATCCTGTTGATGGAATTCGACCATAACTTCTCCGGGTTCGTTGACCTCCCTTGTTTGACTTGTCTCGGCTGTTTCTTCTAAGCCGTGAAGGCAGAAGAAATTCCCAAATCTGTTCAGAAGATACTTAGTACAATTTATGTTATAGAGGTACTGAACAAATTAAAACGGCCTTCCAGCAAACGACGTCGGCGAAGCTTCCCTGCTACTGCTAGCAGTCTCTTTCCTGGTTTTCGCTGACAGGAGAAAAGAGACTCTCTATTCACCCGTCAGCGAACACCAGGAAAAGAGACTCCGCTAGCAGGGAACGGCGAAGCGTTCATCTAACTACCCAGCTAGTACTTGTCAATGTATGTTAAATATGATCAAAAGAATTGTTGTCGCTGTTGTTTTGCTTTCATTCGTTTCGGTGGCCGGTTAGGCTGAATGTATCGAATGACAATATTCGCTATTTCTTTCAGTGCCAGTGAAAATCGTCACCTACTGTAGCCTCAAACATCGGCGGGTGCATGCAAGCGTGTTCCAAATTCCATGTGAACATTTCAGGAGTTTTAGAGGCTCGGTTAACATCAAACATTTTTGGCCTGTTAATTTTCCAGTTTGCCGGTACATGACAAGATTTTGAATCTATTGATGATCGGTACTCCAAAAACGAGAAATGGCACTACAGGTTATCAAACATATGGATGTATTTATCGGTTATGGAACCACTTCCGGGTTAATACATCGGTGAGTTAGAACGGCCATCAACAAAACACGAAAATCATGAAACGAAGGGGAGAAAACGCCGGCCGCTTTACTATGTTTACTAGTAATACCAAACGGGTGAGAATAGTTTTTATCCGTCATGTCCAAGCCCTTAAACTATCTGCAAGCAATGAATAGATGCACTGACACTAACTGCACTGTTTGGATGAGATGTTCAAATGTGAATGAAATGAACTGAAGAGAATGACAGCCTCTGAGATTGGGGTATGTATAAACTCGTGCACAATAATTCTCTAATCTTTGACGTGTATTGGGCCGTTTTGCAACTACGACGAGAAGTCAATAGTTTCCTCTCCAGATAGTTCAATTGAATTCTGTATTGCTTCTTTAATTCACGTAGAAAAGCAATGAAGTTTTCGAGATGTTTCATACTTGCAGGACGCCATCTTGAATTCGGTCCTGTCCAGCTTCAATCAAGATCCTCTCCATTTGTTTGTTTTGTTTGTGTTTTTATCTCGCACCTGATTGGTTGCCACACAATTTTCATGTCAACATCAATTTGAACTGTTGGTTTGTATATTTGTCATGTAACAAGTAGAAAAGCGATAACATGAGTCTGGTGCTAAAACAACATGAGTCTGGTGCTAAAACAACAGAGACCCGTATAACAGAATATGAACAAGTTGATGGAATATAGGCTGACCTTTTCGTGACCAATATCACACTCCCATGATCAATTAAGCGCAAAAGCAATATTAACATCATGCAGCCCGCGGCTTATAATTTGTGAGCATTGGGCAATACCTCCTCTGTTTTTTTGTCTTCCCTTGTCATAGAGTTTAATGCCTCTTTTGTTTTCTTGCATGAATAGTTTTTTAAATACAACAAATGTAAGGGTCTGTCATTGGATTTCCGGAGGGCTAATTAGAACAAGTAACGGATTTATCTCTTGGTATGCATAAAGCTGAAAGAACAAAGAATTTTTCTTTACAAAAAATATGCCCGAATGTTTGCAGACAACAGAGTGTTTGTATATCTCACCTGCAGTTGTACTGTAGATGTGCATCCTTTTTTACATATTTATTCTCAGCTGAAGTTCGAAATCCATCCCTGCCTTTATATGATATCGTGATAAAGTGCACATCAACTCGCTTTTTGGGTCACTGGTTTGACGGATTTACGCTCGGTCAAGTTTCACAGCATTTCTTAAGACCTGACTCTGAAATCATTATTCATCATATCAGCTTTCGCTGCTCTTTACTATAGCGTTCAAAAATTGTCCTGTTAAGATTTTCTTCGTTCAAGGAATACAGATTGATTACAGTATGCTGATGATGCAGCAAATCAAAGTTATACGCGTCATTGCTCAAACATGAGGTCAAGATAACATAGTGAACCCAGACGCGGTGGAAATCTTCAGTCCGCGCGCGTGATGATCACGCGCTGCACGAAAAAGAACGAGGCCAGTATCATATCATTCCATATCGATCAAGTCAGTGCCGAAGGATTATTAGAAAGCAAAAAAACACCACTCCCTCTTTTCCACACAAATGTTAATTTAATTAGAATGTTTGTAAACCTCATATTAACAATGCCACAAGTCCTATATTAGCTTATATTCAAAGTTGCAACCTTACAAATAACAAGTCGTCACTTTTTCGGCCTTCCATTTTAGACTAAAACCATCTTGGTCCATCCTCTTTGAGAGTTCAGCAGCCGTCTGGCAGATTTTGCAATGGGCCTATTACGTAACTCGATATATTGTTGGCAATCCTGTGTTACAACCTTTGGGCCATTGATTAGTATTAATTTGGTTTTGTGACGTATTACTTAGAACGTCGTTTCGCGCGCTGCTTGTCATCAGTTATTCAGAAATAGAAATCAGTTGGCCTACCAGAGTAAGTCATCGGAGTGGTTGGGAATTTATCAAGAGCTGCGATGGGTTGTGGAGGCTCGAAACTTTCTCCTCCGTCGGCAGAAAGTAAGCCAGTCAACTTATTTCATTTGTCGTAAATTATAATACTTAGTTCGCGCTGCATGATGGCTTAAATGTGCAAGACAGAGCGCATAGCAACGATAACTTTCAACTCGGTAAAACTTCTCGTTTCCGATATCTACCACAGAACCTTGGAACTCGGCAAACCTAATCAGGTATTTTGTGCCAAAGTAAGCAGAATTTGAACTAATTCACTAGAACATTTACTAGAACGACTACGGCTTTTTCTGGAGCAGAGGTCGCCGGACAATGTAAATTGAATCGAATTCGCAACAGATTTGCGCACGCGTTTTGTCATCAATTCGGCAGGAAAACCGAAAAGGTCAGAATATAGAAAGCCTGAGATTACGGAATTTATCAAGGGTTAGTTAAGTAAAAGATTCAGCTTACAGTATTTCGTTTCATCGAAAATAATTTACATCGCTGAACTGCATGTCGCATTAATTTAGCAGATCAGCACATAGCAACCGGTAAATAGAAGAGACAATACTTTATACCCCATTTTACCAAATCTTGCTTTGAAGTATCCGATATCGTCGACATCCAGTGCCTTGAACTCAGAAAGGAGACAAAATCGTACATTTGGTGTTTCATGTAAGTAGAATTGAATCTATATAATTCCTTAGATCATGAATAAGCCAGGCAATGTTTTTCCTGATGGCGATAAATTTGACCCCTTCGGCTCGTTTAGAAAACGCAAAGCGTTTGAAAGAGAGACATTTCTTATAGTTGCGCTTACGAATACGATAATTCATCGTATAAAGTTTGCATGTTGGTTGCTTGCGAGGAAATTACTGCTATGGCGGGTTTCAAAAATCTGAGTGCTCACTGTCTCTCTCTGTTTATTTTTGTCTAACTATCGGTTATGGAGCAGAAGTGTCAGGTAGTGACTGGTGCCCTTGTGTGTCTTTCACGTACACGTACCTTCCTAGCATGAGTCACGTTTGTTGAGCGAAATAGAGTGTTTGAATCCATTATCTGTAAACGTCTTTAGAAGAAAATTCAATTGTAGCTGGCGAAAAGTCGGCCATTTTGCGATGCATTATTTATAGTGTTTTCAACAGAAACGAATTTCTCGAAATCACCCGCGTATAGCCGGCGTTTGAGTTTGTCCCCATTTTAATTTGATTACAGGAAATTCTTTGACGCAATATTCCAGCCAATGTATACCTAGATCTGGCGCAAAATGCAAGAAGGTTATTTTTTCTCCAAATACATGTAACTCGGTTTCCCTAATCAACAGATCAAGAATTAACACAACTTCACGCAGAGCTTACATTTGTGAGATTATTTACAGCTAATTTACATATTTGAATGACAGCATATCTGGGTCTCGTACAAGTTACAACTAAATTTTGTCTGTGCCAAATAACTCTTTAATTACCCCTTGCCAATACTGCCAATATATGGAAAATCTAGGAAAATCTACTCAGGCTGAAATAATTAATTTCCTTACCAGTTGGTAGCTTATTTGCATATAAATTTAAATCTAGCGTTTTCCTGTATTTGACTGCTCTTTCCTTTGCTGTTTGCGGAACAGAAGATGTTAAGAAAGCGTTGTAAAAGTCTACACGTAAAAGCAGTGGCTAAAATAGTTCATTACACAAAAAAAACAAGCACATTTAAGATTTTTTGATAAATCCTGGTTTCAGTAGTTGTTCATTTAATGACAGCCGGAGCAAGATAGAAGGTCAGAAGTGTTATCTGCTGTCTTTATTTACTTTATATTAACATATGGGTAAAATAACACTGCTTTTCGTCGCTAATAACGTGTTATTTTGTAACTGTCGTTTCGAGAACAGTTTTACGTTTATTTTTCATCTAAAAAAACTGTGCTGAACGGGAATCAAACGCGTTACATTTCAGTTGGTACAATTAACATCTCCACACTTGCTTTCATAGTTATCTACTCACAGTCATTTTAATTCGTGTACGCTCTTTTTTAAAAACAACCTTTTAATATCAGTAAAATGTGTCTGAAAAGTCTGTCTTCACAGTTTCTGACAGAATTTATATTCAGATACATTGCATTCATTGACGAATATGTAACAGGTCAATTGACACGGTGTTAATTAAATGTAGCACGCCGGCATCTTCTAGATATTTTAGGTGACATCAAGGGATGTTGATCTCGTTTTGTTAAATTTTACTGTACTGATGCAATGACGTTAAAGGCGAATCTGTTATCGATACAATCGCTTCCGTATTTGCTAATATATTGGTTTTGTTTAGTGGGTAGGCCGTTGTTCCTTTCAAATTTCATTAGGTGCAACGATGAAATTTACATTTAACGTATCGAATTTTATGTTTAACTTGAAGATTTCAGTTCAAATATACAAACGCGTCCATGGCAAAAAAATGTGTAAACATCCGATCTTGATAATTCAACTAAATAACAATAGTTGCAATAGGGTGAAATGAAACATGTTCTTCATTTATAAGGCCGATTTTTTACAATTTAAAACGTCTACGAAAATATGGGCGGTTAGATTGATGATGTGCTCATAGCCAAAATGTCCATATCTAGTGATTTAAAAATCAAGTTTGCAAAATTGCTTGTTGCTAATGAAGTGTTTCTCCCTGTAACTAAAGTCATTCATTCTTTCAAGGCATTCATTACGCCTCGGCTTACATTGTTTTATTTCGATATGACAAAAGACCATTTTCATTTTCATCTTCAATATGATTAGTCGCAGCGCTTCAGTTGTTTGATACACAATGGATGACCCAAAGAAAGGACTTTATGTTGACACACAATTGTATTTAGAAAACAGTCCTAAGAAAGCACGCGTGCTGATTGGTTAAAAATCCTGTTTGTATAACTCGATGGAGACACAGAACTAGCGCGTGCTGTTGACGTAGTCATGGCGCGAGCAAAGAGAATTTACATTATGATAATCAAAGTTAACAAGTTGTTTTCCTTTTTCTCGTCGTGGTGTTTTCTAAAAGAAATAGAAAACATGTACTCCGTGTTTGTATCGAGTTATACAAACACGGTACATGTTTTCTATTTCTTAAATATTCTATAAGTTAGTTTTGGCAGTCACTTTTTCGTTTCGCTTAGTTATTTGATTTCAGAAGAGTAACTGCATACCGTTTACTGATATTTATTGTAGAGTTTTCTCTTTAAAGCTTACTACAAACGTGTTCTGAACTTTTTGTTTGGTAAACCAGGCTGTTGCTAAGAAACACGCATTCAAGCTGGACAACTCTTTCCGCGGCCTTTTGTTCTTTTCGAGTTGGTGTCATATTCTTGACCAATTATTACTTTTGCGACGAATTCATTAACAGCTATTGTTCCTGTTAATCTTGAATCATGTTTGCATAAACCACAGCCTGGTTATGTTTCCAATCCGCTTAAATTCAAGTAATATTGAACAGTGAACTCAGTTTGATGTTTTCTGAATCATCTGTTCACGCAGCCACCGGAACTTTGGCAACACTGACTAAGCTTCAGCTGTTCATTGACATTGGAACCCTTCTGATCACGTTAAGATATTTACATACTGCTTTCAATGTTGTTTGTTTTGTTTATTTGTTGTCATGAAAACAGCTCATTTACTTTTATCCAGAACGTCCTCCTGACGCTCCTGGCGCAAAACAAAATCCTGAAGTTGAATCAACAGTGACAAAAGCAGCAGTTCAGAAATCTCCATCAAGCAACGGTAAAGATCGGTTAGATAATCCAGAGATTCTTTCAATCGTTTATCAAACAGACAAATTTCCAGTTTTCCAGATTGAACTCAATTTCAATAGTGGATGCAATAAAAGTAACGCACCGGGCCTTTCTTAAGCCGTTTCGCCAGTTTAATTCTCAAGTCCAGCGAGCCAATCACAGCCATTTGCCACGATTTGTTACAATTTAAAACGTCTACAAGAATATGGGCGGTTAGATTGATGATGTGCTCATAGCCAAAATGTCCATATCTAGTGATTTAAAAATCAAGTTTGCAAAATTGCTTGTTGGTAATGAAGTGTTTCTCCATGTAAAATAAAGTCATTCATTTATTCGAGGCACTCCAAGAACTCACTTCGGCTACATTCCGAAATGAGAAATACGAAATTTACCAAAATACGACACCCTATTTTTATTGAGCTCTTTATTTGTTTATTATTTTATTCTACAACACTTTCCTGTATAAAACAATGCACTAAATGAACTGCTCATTACGCCTCAGCTCACATTGTGTTATTTCGATATGACAAGAGACCATTTTCTCTTCAATATGATTAGTCGCAGCGCTTCAGTTGTTTGATACACAATGGATGACCCAAAGAAAGGATTTTATGTTGACACACAATTGTATATATTCTATAAGTTAGTTTTGGCAGTCACTTTTTCATTTCGCTTAGTTATTCGATTTCAGAAGAGTAACTGCATACCGTTTGCTGATATTTATTGCAGAGTTTTCTCTTTAAAGCTTACTACAAACGTGTTCTGAACTTTTTGTTCGGTAAACCAGGCTGTTGCTAAGAAACACGCATTCAAGCTGGACAACTCTTTCCGCGGCCTTTTGTTCTTTTCGTGTTGGTGTCATATTCTTGACCAATTCAATTACTTTTGCGACGAATTCATTAACAGCTATTGTTCCTGTTAATCTTGAATCATGTTTGCATAAACCACAGCCTGGTTATGTTTCCAGTCCGCTTAAATTTAAGTAAAGTTTAACAGCGAACTCAGTTTGATGTTTTCTGAATCATCTGTTCACGCAGCCACCGGAACTTTTGCACCACTGACTAAGCTTCAGCTGTTCATTGACAATCGAACCCTTTTGACCACGTTAGGATATTTACATACTGCTTTCAATGCTATTTGTTTTGTTTATTGTTGTCATGAAAACAGCTCATTTACTTTTATCCAGAACGTCCTCCTGACGCTCCTGACGCAAAACAAAATCCTGAAGTTGAATCAATCACGAAATCAGTGGCGAAAGCAGCAGTTCAGAAATCTCCATCAAGCAACGGTAAAGATTGGTTACATAAGCCACACATTCTTTCGATCCGTTATCAAACAAACAAGTTTTGAGTTTTCCAGGTTGAACTCAATTTTTATAATGGTGCAATAAAAGTAAGGCACCTTTCTGAAGCCGTTCCGCCAGTTTAGTTGAAGTCCAGCGAGCCAATCACAGCCATTTGCCACGAGGCAAACGATCGTTGATTAGCGTCGGTGTTCCTTTGTCCAATTGACGTGTTAGTGAACAGTTGTTTGATTTGTTTTCTTCGCAAGTTGTCACGAATACTGATCACTTTCCAAGTAGTTTCCGCGAGGGTTTATCCCGCAGGAAAGAGAAGATCAGTCAACACAGTCTAAACGTTTTGCAGGTCCCTTTACTGTGTACGGACGGAGTTTGAATATTTTCGAGTATTCCGAGTCAAACCAGCTCTTTGTAGTGGCTGCGTTAAATGAAGCCAAAGAACCTCCCTTCTCAGACCATACTCCAGCCAACCAATCACAGACCATTTCGCTGAGCCGCCTAATCGTTGTTTAGCGTCGGTTTGAGTTGTTAGTACAATAGCCGGTGTGTCTTAACTCAAGAAATTAAAAGCAAGCTCTGATCTGACGATCTGCGTCTTCTGACGAAATCTGTCTGTCAATCCAACAGCGGAAAAGTTCAACAATAAAAGATAGGTATCTTATCTAGGTCTCTTGTCTGTAGATTTCGCTTTTTTGTTCAGTGCCATCCAATGTGATACAAAGGTTTGTTATCTTCTCGCCCCACAGCAATGGATAATGCGAAGAAAGAATTCTACGGCAGATTGCTCTTGGTTCGCTCCGCTCGCCGATTTACTTCATAAGGCACCTGTTCTCGGGTCAACCTTTATGGTAGTATCAACTCATTGTGTCTATTTACTTTTATCCAGAACCACCTCCTGGCCCTCGCGACAAAGAACCAAAACCTGACGCTCCTGACGCAGAACAAAACGTTGAAGCTGAACCAACAATGAAGAAAGCAGCGGTTAAAGAACCTGCAGAAAGGTAAACCACTGCACCACTAGAAATGTTTAGATTATGGCGCACTACAAGGTTTGGCTGGCTTACACAGGAGATGCACTGGCTTTGTCATCATTGCTTGTACGTTCATAAATGCGTTCACAAATTTACGTCATAATATGTTCCACATGCAAAAAATTTCAGATGTTTATTTCTGATGTGTGATATTTGGACATTTTATCTCATTTCGGACAAATTTCGGACAAATATCTCGGTCACTTTGCTGAAACAGCTATTAAAAGTACGTTTACGCCGACAAAACACGAATTGAACTGAAACAACATCTGTTAAAATGACTGTTTTACTACACCCTTAATTGTATCAAGCCGTTACGTATGTCAAGTCGTGTGTCAACTAGAGTCCACTTCATAAAGGAACCTAAGAACTTTAGAGTTACTTCAAAGTTTTAAACTGAACTGCAAATATTTCTAACGATAAAAGTTTCGGAGGTCGTATTTTTCGTCCGAAATTAGAATCGTCCGAAAACATTTGGTAAAGTAATCTATACCATGCTATTAAAAAACAGCCAATCGGAATACAAAAAGCCGCATACGCTGCGCGTATGTCGGAATGATTTGTGTTGGACACTATTTTAGAATGTTTCTGTCGAGGAACTATTGGCTAATATAGTTGCCCCGCGGATGTTTGATGTTCTTAAATCAAATATTTGCCAGAGAAGCGAAGCTTCGAGGGAAAAAATGCTAGTTTTAAGGACATCAAATTTCCAAGGGGCAACGCACTCTATTGTCTTAATTGTTCACCACTAAATTTTCTTTCGGGGACCAGTTCAATAATCATGTTGAATAGTTTTCTACTTTTTTTAGATGGAAGCCGTTTAAATATAAAATTTGAAAAAGAAAAACAGAATACAATTTCAATTGTTTATTTTTTTCACGGACGACTACTATCCATCCGGGTATTTTCCTCGGACTATGGGCTGATCATAGTGCCTCTCCGCGGATGAACACTACGAGGTCACGTGATGAATGTAAACCAATAAGAATCAGATGAAATTTAGTGGTGAACTATAATGCATGTTGGAAAACAAACGAGCGCTGATTGGTTAAAAATCGTCTTTCTACAACTCGATGGAGACAATTAGCACGAGCTGTTGACGTAATGATAGCGCGAGCAAAGATAATTTATATTTTGATAATCAAAGGTAACAAGTTGTTTTCCTTTTTCTCGTCTCGCTGTTTTCTAAAAGAAATAAAAAAAAACATTTACTCTGTGTTTGTATCGAGTTTTAGTATAAATCTACTATCACGAATACCATTCTCTGATTGGCTACGCTATACGCTACTCACTATCTATTCTGTGATAGACAGTGAGTAACGTAGCAGTGTGCCCTTGTTAACAAAATGCCGGCCGCTTCTTGGCGTTTTCGAAGTGTAGTTTTAAACGACTTGTAGATTTATACTAAAACAATTATATTATTCGCTCTCGATTTCTGTGCGTGACAATATTGACTTGGGCTGCGCCCTCGTCAACTACCGCGTGATAGAAATCTCGAGCTCACAATCAAATTGTTTCATAAAAACACTGGTAAAAGCTTGGCAGAACTCGAAAAAGCTGTGGAAACACGAGCCGCAACAGCATTTCTCGTTCTCCCAAACTTCCACTCGTGTTTCTATAATCGATACAAACACGGTACATGTTTTCTATTTCTTAAGTATAAAATAGGTACCCAACGTTTTCTCGTGGTATACCACAGAGAATCCAATTGTCACTTGTATTTTCTCCGTTTACACGCAAAGGAGAGTGTGCATACTGAGAAGATACCACCAGAAAGCATTCCATAACTAGTAGGCATTTGAAGTTTAGGTTTGTTGTTAATATAACTCCGTCGGTAAGCCCCCGGGGAAAGTGCTGCACGTAAATATGTTCCGGTAGAAAAAAAATCATGCCGCTCAGTGAAAACCGTTCAGTAGATGGTGATATTGATTGTCCTTAAACTGATTGCAAGAATTTCTCTCAAGTGCTATTAAATCAATTTGATTGTCACAGAACAATATTCCGAAGTTGATGATTTTCTTTTTTCCCGTTACTCCAGTGGCGGATCTGAGGGAGGGGCCTGGGGGCCCCGGGCCCTCCTTACTTTGGGTAAAAAAGGAAGAAATGACAGAAGGGAAAAAGGCCAGCAGGGCAAGTAAGTCAAGACCCCCCCCCCCCCCTCCCCCTTAACTCCAGGTCTGGATCCGCCACTGGTTACCTACTTATTTGACAGTACATGGAGACTTCCAAAGGAAATTAGAAATTGATCGCTCTTGACTAGAGAGAGCAAGCGGTAAACTGTGCTTCTTCAAGTCAAACCTTATGAAAATTAGGAAAGAGAACTGTGCATAATCAGCTATGACACTGTACCCTCAATTAATCACGATCTTTTTAAAGTTCCCTTTATTTATGTCTTTCCCTTCAGTTTATTTATGTCTATACATACCCTGACAAAGTTTCGTTAACATTTTAGCTACCAGGCTTCAAACTATCCTGATCTGTCGCAGCATAACAACTGGATGGCAAAATGCCTCACGAAGGAGATTTATGAAAAGCTCTGCGACAAGAAAACTCCAAGCGGCTTCTTGCTGGATCAGGCTATTCAAACCGGTGTCGACAATCCCGGTCATCCTTTCATTATGACAGTGGGCTGTGTGGCAGGCGATGAAGAATCGTACGAAGTCTTCGCGGACCTTTTTGACCCGGTCATCGAGAAGCGCCATGGAGGATACAAAAAGACGGATCGCCACAGAACAGATTTGAATCCTGAGAATCTTATTGGTGGGTTGCTGGATGAGAAGTACGTGTTGTCATCACGAGTGAGAACCGGCAGAAGCGTAAAAAATCTTAGCTTACCTCCTCATTGCACCCGAGCTGAACGACGCAAGGTTGAGGCATTGGTAACTGAGGCATTGGACTCCTTGGATGGAGAATTCAAAGGGAAGTATTACCCACTGGCCAAGATGACGGAGCATGAACAAGAACAGCTTATCGAAGACCACTTCTTGTTCGACAAGCCAGTATCTCCTCTTCTGCTTGCGTCTCGCATGGCACGGGATTGGCCTGATGCCCGCGGGATCTGGCACAATGACAAAAAGAACTTTCTCGTCTGGGTTAACGAAGAGGACCACACTCGTGTTATATCCATGGAGAAGGGCGGTAATATGAAAGCTGTTTTCGAGCGCTTCTGCACTGGACTCAACAAAGTTGAAACTGCCATCAAAGGCAAAGGATATGGATTTATGTGGAACGAACATCTGGGGTACATTCTGACCTGCCCGTCCAATCTCGGGACGGGACTTAGGGGTGGGGTGCACTTAAAGATCCCCCATGTCAGCCAACAGAAGGAGTTCGCCGACATCCTGAAGAAGCTTCGTCTTCAAAAGCGTGGTGTTGGAGGAGTCGACACGGAGGCAGTTGGTGGGACGTTCGACATTTCCAATGCAGACCGACTGGGCTCGTCTGAAGTGGAGCAGGTGCAGTGTGTAGTCGACGGTGTCAGTTTGCTGATAGCAATGGAGAAAGAACTGGAGGCCGGAAAACCTATCACCAACCTGTATGAGCAACTCATGTCCGGTACACCCGCGCGGCAAATCGTTCTCGAGGCCGAGAAAGGAGAAGTAACAATGGTTAGCAACTTTCCAGATCTTTCCCAGCACAACAACTGGATGTCAAGATGCCTGACCAAAGAAATTTACGACAAGCTTTCCGGCCTGAAGACGCCTTGTGGGTTCACGTTGGACCAAGCCATTCAGACAGGCGTAGACAATCCAGGCCACCCTTTTATCATGACAGTTGGCTGTGTCGCAGGAGATGAAGAGTCTTACGATGTCTTTGCTGAGATGTTTGATCCTGTGATAGAGGGACGCCACAACGGCTACAAGAAGGATGCGCTTCACAAGACCGACTTGAATGCAAATAATCTTGTTGGAGGCGAAGACCTGGACAGCAACTTCGTGCTCTCAAGCCGTGTTAGGACTGGGCGCAGCATCCGGGGTTTGGCCTTACCACCTCACTGCACCCGTGCCGAACGCCGAGAAGTTGAGAAGGTCGTAGTGGAAGCCTTAGGCACTCTAAAAGGAAGTTTACAAGGAAAGTACTACCCCTTAAATAAGATGACACCACAAGAGCAAGAACAGTTGATTGAAGACCACTTCCTGTTTGATAAACCGGTCTCACCACTGCTTTTGTCTTCCGGGATGGCTCGGGACTGGCCTGATGCTCGCGGGATATGGCATAACGACCAGAAGACCGTACTAGTGTGGGTGAACGAAGAGGACCATACACGCGTCATCTCCATGCAAAAGGGCGGCAACATGAGAGAAGTCTTCACTCGCTTTTGTGACAGTCTTCAACAGATTGAGGACGCCATGAAAAAGAATGGTAAAACATTCATGTGGAATAAGCATCTGGGATTCATACTCACGTGCCCCTCCAATCTGGGCACGGGCTTGCGCGCTGGCGTGCACGTGAAACTCCCCATGTTATCAAAAGACGCGCGCTTTGAAGACATCCTCAAGAAGTTGCGTCTACAGAAACGTGGAACTGGAGGCGTGGACACCGCCTCTACGGACGGCATCTTTGACGTGTCAAATCTAGATCGACTGGGCTTTTCTGAGGTAGAACTCGTTCAGAAAGTTGTCGATGGCGTCAAGCTTCTTGTTGACATGGAAAAGTGTCTTATGGAAGGAAAGTCCATTGACGACCTGGTGCCAAACTAAAAGAGACTCGTAATATGAAAACTTCAAGAACAACATTCAAAACATTTTTTAAGGCTTACTGATCAGAAGCCAAACTTAAAGTTATGTGTGAACTAACTATCGGATGCCGTAGTAGCAGAGACCTTCTCTCAGAATTTCAGAACTTTTTAAAACTTTCTTTTCAGGCTTAATGACTGGAAGTCAAACTTTGCGTAATGTGTGAACTATGTGATGCCGTAGTAGGAGAGATTTTCTCTCAGAATTTCAGAAATTGGACAAAATCCTGAGCTCTTTCAAAAGCTTTTACACAACTTTGTATTGTTTAATGACATAGTCTGGTGTCTGATTTGAAACCTATAATTACTCTCCCATCAGGAAAATATCGTAGAACTGGCCAGTAGCAAGGCTGAACAGAGTTGCAATATCTGTATACAGACACCTCTAGACTTGAATGTTCTTAAAACGAAATACATCAGCCTCGGAATACAAAGTTGAAATGTGTATGGGAGGTTACATGTAATATCGGAGTATTACTTAGCAAATGGAACATGAAGTATAAAATAAACAGTGTGGGAAACAGAGTTCTTTACTCCTCTTGATGTACGTAAATTTATTAATTTCAGTATAACACAAAACAGGATAATAAATTCTGGCTTTTTCTGGAATTTAAACGAGTTTATCTTACCTAGAACAAAGTTGTTCCACGTACAGTTTAACCTGAGAGCAGTAGGTTTCTCTCTCTCTCTCTCTCTCTCTCTCTCTCTCTCTCTTGTTGCCGTACCACAAAGCAACTACTCGAATGCTACTTGCTTTTGGATCTTATTCATAAAACTACCGTTTTTAAGAACAAGAAAATGTGCGCTTTTGCACGGCGTTAGGTTAATGCTAGACAAAGTTTGCAAGTTTTACAGAGTTGAGACCAAGTTTAGGGCGTGGGCCGCCAGGATAAATAGTACTGTATTTTCGAGTTCTCCCAATCGCTGAACTTAGGTCGGTTAGCACCTCGCGTACCATCTCACATAAATAGCTAGAGTACAACAGAACAAACAATGTTAAAGAAACAAAACCAATATTAGTTCCCATGTTGCGAGTGGCATGAGGTACAGTGTAGATACCGAGAGTAACGCTGTGACGATTCGCCTGCGATTATCGTCACGCAAAGATTGCGTGTCGAGCTCAGCGAGACCTACGTAGTCTAACCAATCAGGCGTTTTTTCGCGCGTCTATCTAAATACAGTGAGGGAGGGTATGATCCCAGGTTACACGTAGTCGGCAGACTCAAGATACTGCTGCGAGTGTTGATCACGGTATTCTGTTGATTTCTTTCAAATCTATATTCTCTAAATTGTCGCCGATTTAACGGTACCATTGTCTTATACCATCCTCTATAATCTCCTTCCCAGGGCGCCATCCCACATTTGAAAGGTCCTCCATAGTTCAATGGTTAGAGCGTCCAACCGGTATTTCTGGAAGGTCATGGGTCCCACTGGCAACTCAAAATTTATTTCCTGAGCAATTCGACTTGGGAACGCTTCGTCATTTATTTTATTATGTAATTCTGTAATAGTCACAAAGGCCGTTTCAAAAAAATGCTTTTCGCATCATTAATTACGGGAAATGATTGACCTGGTTTTTCTACTGTATGTGCGAAGGCAGCACGTATAATCAAGCTAGTAGAGGAAAATACTCTTGTAGGGCTCCAGTTTTTCCGAACTCTTCCTTTGTGTCCTTGTATAATTGCTGTTAGTCAAGATCTCGCCGGATTTGCGCGTTTGATCCTTCGGTGGATAAAAGCTTTTATGATACACTTTTCAACTTCCGCACAAGATCCATTTTAGCTCTTAGTCAAACTCGTTCCACTGCAAACGAGCAAACCGCCGTCCTGGAGTAGCCTGTAAGCAGAATTTCGCCCGCTGCATACTTTGACAAAGTTATGACGAAATTTATGATCAGTAACAACACAGACGCATGAAAAACTGACGTCAATTTATTAACAGTATATGAAGAGCCTTCATCCTACGATTACCAAAAAAATAGTTTGTAAAACGACTGTACGCCGTAACTTGACAAATTGAAAAACAAACAATTATTAACGCCTGCTAGTTGCACGACAAACCAACAAGATCCAAAGCAAAAATTTGTAATAAGCGGTAAAACCCCGGGGAAGTGGGGTTACTCCCAGAAAAATTGGGTGGAGGTGTGCGGCCCGCTTCCCAAAACCCTTACCCTATTTATGACCAAAATCTGCGATATTCCATACCTTATTTATGATCTGGCTCTTCAATCAAAGCCCTGTTTCTAACCAGCGTTATAATAAGTTCCCTAGTTCAGACCAATGTTATATTACCGTAAACATAATTTGTGAAGGACTTTGTTGATTTTCTTTTCAATTAAAATGAAAAGAGTGGCTTCTTCTTAAAAACATACCCATATCAAGTCTAAAGTGCAAAAACCATACCTTATTTATGACCAAAATGGCCAAAATCAGCTAAAATTGATACCCTATTTATGACTGGCCAAAATAGCTTTGGGGCCGCTCATACCTATATAGCCCATATAGGGGAGTAACCTCCTCCGGGGATAAAACATGTAATGAATGGAACTGACCCGGGGCAAGATGCAGAGCACGGGAAAACATGTCAGCCGGTTGAGACGTCCATTCGAATCAGTCGGACAAAAGACAATATCTCTTTCGTAAGTGGTTAGACAAGTAGGTTCGACAGTAAACAAATTTAGGACAGCCTCGCCAGACATGCCTCTCTTTACGCACACGAAATAGTCGTCCCTTTTCTTTTTAAACATGCCCTATTGGTGACGGATCAGTCACAGATTGGTTGTTGGTGGGTCAGTTTGAAGTTTTCACGCGTAAGCGAGAACCAATAAGATCACGGATCTCTGCATGCAGAGCATGTCGCCAGACCTCTCACTCGCGGGAAAATTCTCATCCCACGGGGATTCCTCATTCCTCATTCCTTGAGGTACGAAGAGCGGAAAGAAACGAGGTTGCGTCTCAAGCCCTTTGTCTTTGTATAATCTACTGTTCAAGCTTTTTTTCTGTTTTCAACACAGCTCAAATTGATTCTCTTTTAAATTTGTGTGATATATGAGACGCTTTGCCGAGCGGTAGGACCCAGTTTTTCGAGTGATCTCTTTGGTATCATCGCTTCTTCGGCTCCAGTTTCTGAAAGCCATTTGTCGCAGCGCCCTCTGAAAATCCGCTTTAAAAAATGTGAACAAAATCGGATTGAAAAGCGCTGAACTGACTTTTAGGAACAAAAACATTACGCTTATCCATTGTGGGATCCTGGTCATAAGTGAATTTTCCAAGTCTATTAGTAGAGTCAGGAAAAAATACGGGAACCATGCGCATGCGAAACACACTAACATAACAAAGTAAACTATCAATGATCGCTTGACATTTCGTCTTTTTTTCCTCTTCCGCTGCACTTTGTTGCTATTCCTCCACGTAGTCAAATTCTGTCTCGATTTTTTGCTCTGTTTCATGATGACAAAGATGCGAATGAAGGCTCCAATTGTAACGACAAATGGCAGGGACACAAACAGAGAAAGAACCGTTGCGTTGTAGATAAGGTAAGCTTTCATGTCTGGTGAGGAAATGAGGAGTAGCTGAGCCAGCGATCCTGACATTGCGGTTATCCACACGAAAATCAAAACAGCCGCAATGCGCGGTCTTGTAACAATGGAATCGTACTTAAAAGGCGAGGAAATCTTCAGGTATCGTTCCATGACAGCAGAGGAGAGGTGTAAAATTGTCGAAATAGCTAACCCACGTTGGCAGATGTCCATTGCTATGCATATCGACTCGTTAAGTATCACTATGTTACAAGATATCACCAGCGGTATCACCAAGACCCCTGCGAGTAAGTCACTCGCCGCTAAACTGAGAAGGAAAATGTTGGTTTTGGTGCGAAGGTATTTAATGTGCCAAGCCAACACAAAAACAAGGCTGTTGGCCAGCGCAATTAAAAAGGCAGCCAAACCAAGGAATGAAAAAATCACTTTCATTTCTGTACCGAGTGTAAACTCTTCGTAACTGTCATGTGCTGAGACGTTATATTGCGACAAATTCTGTGTTGAATTAGCCATCTTTCCGCTCTATTTTAATCGAGAAGAGATAGTGACTGACTGTCTTGTCTTGTCTTTTCTTGCTGGCTACAAAACAAATACAAAAGAAATTGCAGAACTTAGAATAGTATCCTGATAAAAACTGAGTGGGAAAATCATATTTATTCTACGCTTTCCATTTTTTTTGAAGGAGTTAAGCATCACCAACTTTTGTCATTGAAAGAAATCTACGCTTACAGCCCTGCTGTATTATTTGGGCCTGTTTACATGGAGGGAGGGTGCCCCGGTTAACCGGGCTACCCGGCTAACCGAGCTACCCTGAGAGAGCTAACTTCTCACACGTTTCTTTAGAAAACGCATTGAAGCGTTTACATGCTAGACAGGGTAGCCTGTCTACCCGGGGCACCCGGCTAGGCGGGATAGCTTTTTACCATGTAAACGGTTTGTGCCGGGCTAATCATAATCGTACATTTGTACCAAGTACTATGTGAAACCTACCAATAACCCCTCGCGCGATGCGCTCAAACAAAGAGGGACGCCTGGGTCCAAGGCAAACGATAACATACAATTGTACCAAGTACACAGGTGCATATAAGTTGTTTTGACAATGTGCAAACAGCAAAATTAAACAAAAGCATCTAACTGTGACAGAATAATTATGGGTGATTGAAACAGTGTTTTGATTTTAAACAACGATGCCAATATTAAGAACGGAAAGAAATTGGAAACGTCTGTCAGCTTTAACAAAATTCACTTCAGACATAAGTATTACGACTTGAATGAACATTCGTCAAAGATGAAAGAGAATGATTTGTAGTTATCCTTTTCGTCCAGTACCTAAAGAACTTTAAATTTTCAGAAAATGAAATTTCATCGTTAAATTTTAGACACGAGATAATGGTTAGAGCCTGAATAAATTGCTGTTTATTTAAGATAATGTTTCGGAAAAAGGAAGTTATGGAAATTGTTTGGTGTAAGGACGTTTTTCTACGTTATTTTAACAAAAATGATAAGTAACGAAACAAAACCGGGGGGATGCTTCTCGTCAGAGAGGATTGGAGTACAAATCATGCAAGTTAACTGAAGTAACTTGGAAGTTATTATTTACCACAGAATTTTCGTAGAATTGATTTCAAGACATACTAGCTATACCTAACGACAAGGTGATTTTAATAATCCGTTGCAGGCGATACGAGAAACTGATAAACAAGGAGCTGTCCCAAAAAGTAACAACACTCAATGAGAGTCCTATACGTTTTTTCCAGCTGTCTTCGTGGCAAATGATATAAGCTAGAAAATAAACTTCAATAGTATTTTCAAAGACAATTTTTCAGCACTAACCTTCAGTAATTTTCAGTTTTCTAACCTTGCCTGAGGAATAGTTAAAAATTCTGTTGAATTGAATAAATTTACGAGCCTGAATGATGTCTTCCGTAATCATAGGAAACCTTGTGTGTTATCGATTATGATAATGAATATGTCGAACAAAAGTGAACAGTTATTTTTGCTGTCAGTTCGAAGGATTTAGCGATTAGCACTGTCTGTCAATGTGATTGGTCGAATTCAACCTCATGATCGTGGAGGTGAAATATAATTATGAATTTATGATTTTTTTTTTGTTTTGCCAGGATAATTGTGAAAGCCAGACTTTTAATTTCAAAGTTTTCCGAATATGCTGTCGTGTGAAGCGTTAACTTCAGTTGTTCATGTGTCGGGTTAAGGACCTGACGGAATTGTATTCTTAACAAGCTTACCACTAAGATGAAAGGATTCAATCCATGTTATACCGAGTGAATCAAAACAGTGGTAGAGAGAGGTTCTTAGCCATAGGAACCGAAAGCCATAGGACAGAATTGGACACCCTTGTGATCGCGCACCAAGTACGTGACAAAAAGACGTGCGGAGAACTAATCACAATCTAGAATTTTGTTATAGATACGATTAACATGGACTGATAATGATAATTTTTAAACATGATTATAGCCACTCTTTATCACTTGATGCTACAATCATGGTATCAAAAATCTGCCCAATCATTGGTGAACACGTCGTTATTAGTTTCGAAAATTTAAGGCTCTATTTTTTTAAACTTCGCCAAAAGTTGCATCTTGTCAAGCTTTTTAAAAGTTGACAACATAATACCAGAAGTAGATCACATAGTCCAGGTGATATGCTTCTGATAATACAAATTCACCCCTCCGTTTTTTGAATTATATGCCCCTGAAGCAATACTGAAGAGTGTTTTAAGCAGGTCATTCTGTTACTATGGTAATCTATTGTGTCACGAAAATGACAACAACGTATTCAATGATTGGGCAGTTTTATATCCCATGATTGTAGCATCAAGTGATAAAGAGTGGTTATTGTTTGGAGCCACCTTAAACTGAAACGTAACTGATCTTCTTTTGGGTGTTCTGGCGTTCTCTGTACTCCAGCAGGTTTTGATCAGGGCGTGCTTTGTAGATTATCACGTAGAAGTAATTTCAGATTATGCATGTTCTACTACTTGAGTAAGAAGCTATAGGTCCGAGCACAAGATGGAACATTGCGCATAGTTTTCAAGTTGCACCAAAGTAAAACAACAAAGCAGAAAAATAAAAGGAGGAGTCAATTTTATACAAAACGTTTTTACACACAAAGTTTCTCGCGTCAAATTTTCATCGCGCGAGTTGTTTAAATTCGCGTCATCGCGCAGCCATGTTTCATCTCGCGCGTTACTCTGCGTCACTAAAAAAAGAAGGGCTGTTCCTAGTGTGTTACTTTAACACTGCTCCTGGCCCATTCAGGAACAGCTTTATGCCTGGCAAAATACTGATGTACTAGTCGTTCAAAACCTTATCTAATCCACTTCAGACACTTGGAAAGCGCAAAGAAGCAGTCTCCAGTTCTTTAACAAGGGCACACTGTTGGACTACTCAGGGACTGTGCAATAATTACCTGGAGGGGGAGGTTGGGAAATTAGAGGGGAGGCCATAAGAGAAAATGGCAACAACAGCGAGGGGGGGGGGGGGGGGATAGATAAAATTTAATACATACAAGGGGGGACATTACTTTTCCATTTCTTTTTGCAAACTGGAAAAGTAGTGAAAGAGTTACTAGAGTTCAAATATAAATACTAACACTGGAATAAACTGACAAATTTGTCAACTCTAAGGTGTTCTGATCCATGAACTTTTGTTTTCCTATCTGTCATGTAGAAGGAAAGGAATGCCTCTATCATATATGTTAAAACAGTGCTACTTTATTTGCACTAGGATTTAATAGAACAGGAAACTTTAATTAAAATTAGCAAAAGTAGCACCATAATGTTATTCAATGAAAAAGAAAGATACCAGTGTTAGCATACACGGCATCTTAATTTAGCAGAATGAAAAACCCAACTGTTGAAATTTTGATAGCAATACAAATTTAAAGTATGGTAAATAAAACACAGTATGATTAATTTGAGCTTCAAAAAAAGGCTTAATCAGACAGGAATTCCTTATAATAATATTTTCAGTATCTCCCACAAAGCTTTTGGAATTCAAAAGATCTCTATTAAAGTATGGTAAATACAAACAGTATGAATGAATTGAGCTTTAAATAGTCCAGAATAAGCTCAATTAGACAGGAAGTCCTCAATAATATCTTCAGCTTCTACGAATTCTAAAGGTCTCGTAGACATGCTACTTCGCCTGGGAAGTATTCACTATTCACTACGGCAACGTCCAACGTCCAAGTGTCCAGAAAAAAAGATTGTTCAACGAGGGGAAATTGCTTTCTTCCGAAGAAAGGTTTTTGCAAGAGGTGTGTTCCCAGTACAACGAGGACAAGACTGCATGAAAAAGTTATGTCTAAAAATGTCTCGTCTAGTTGTAGTGAAAGAGCCAGGCATTTAGTTTGGTAACAGGTCAAATATTTCTTTCCATCGTTATGAACCACTGTAATTAAATTTCCTGAGGAAAATATGCAATGAAGCTCAGTAATTAAGAAATAAATATAAGTTTTTTTTTTCAAGAAAAGAGTTTCCGTTTAAATCAGCACTATTTCAAGTGTTAAACTTAGAAGTCAACCCGAAAATTGTGTAAGCCACTATGGGCTTTGTAGAAGAACTAAGAATAGTAAAATTTCAGTTTGGTTGGTAATGTATACCTGGGATGATTTTCTGGAAAAATTCCGGTTTCGTCTCTTTTGTTTTGTTGCCCAGAGTTACAAATTCGGTCGATTGTCTTACTTCACTTCAGTTGGAAAGAAGACATTCTAATTATCATATTTTAGCCTTATTTTAATCAGAATTTTTTATCATTAGTCAGTCGTCAATTCGCCTCGCAATAATAAAACGGTAAATACGATTTATCTCAGAGTTGAAATATTGGACTATTTGTTTACATTTGCGGTGGGTGTTTTGCCATTTCGTGCGCGTATGAAAGATTTGACCGTTCGCCAGTCTGTATTTTGAGGGGAAGTAAACTCTCTTGCACTGTAAACTCCTGGCTTGTATCTCTTAAACCCATGTCTGTACCGGCTAAAACCGTCCTACAGCATGCTAGTAGGTATTTCAGTAACACAATGTATACCTGTGTATCAGTGGAGATCAGCAGTTGACACAGCGATATAACATTTCTTGACCGCCAACTTCCATATTTTTTCTCATCCTCACAAATTATTTACTCCGTTTGGAGGCTGTTTTTAAAACAACTGAGAAGGAAGTTTAGAATATTTACAATGCCAAATACACCCAGGACTTTTACAGCTATCCTGATTGGTTATATGGTGTAAATGCAAAGTGCTGATTGGTTCCGAGAAACAGATCATTGTCTGAACACATACAGCCTGATTAATAGAACAGAATGAACTTGAGAGACGTGTACGTGAATGTCAAGGTTGTCTCCGGAAAAGGCACAAAGAAGTTTATTTTTCTTTATTGATGCACTCTGCCAGCTTGGCAGCCGTCTGTGTAGAAGTGGCATGGAGAAGACAGACTCGAGACCGTACTAATAAATGGTAGCCAATGGGAGTACACCTCCTTTTCGTCATTATTTATTTAATTAGCTGATTGGAAGAACTTGAAGATTAAGTTACCGTGTCTACTAGAGATCGTTCCCAGGTGTTTCTCCTTTGTCAAAGAGCGGTGAGCGTGGGGTTGTGGGACTAACCATCAAGCGACGCGCTCCCTGTCTCTCGCCGTGCACGAAAAGCAAAGGCGTACACCTGGGGAAGCGAGGGCAGATTTTGGACGTTTTTTGAAATACCGGGTGCTTTCCATTCGACGAAAATTTCCCGAGAAGATTCCTCAATTTTTAGCCGGAAAAGAAGACAATTCAGTCCCAGAATTTCCTGGATTTTCCGATGAATGGTTCTTACTTCAGTAATTCCACAATTTACAGACTGGAGAAGCTTTTGAAGGAGGCTTTCATACCATTTACCCCATTTCGAAAGTTCCAAAATTTTGGGTTGAATGGAAATCATCCACCTTCTCGCTAATACTTAATATTTTGTCACTGTTCAGTCTACTTGCATCAGCAGGGAAAATGAAGGCATGAATTGCCTGAAATACTTTACTTTAAGTGAAGGGCAAAATGATTTGTTGTGACTTCGTCTTTGTATCATTTTGCACTATATTTTAGTGCGAAATTCGTGTACGTCCCATTACCACCTCCCGCTACCATCGTTTTCAATGTCCTTAAAAGGCAGCATTTATTTCTATCTATCTACCTGCCGTCAATGTAGCTTGACACTTCACGCAAAAGCACGTTTTCCTTTAATAGTATCTTCTTATACGTGGACAGATAATTTTAAAGAAAGATCTTTAAAATTAATTAGAACGTGTTGAGTTTTTTCATAGTCAATAACTATGGTTTTTTCAAGATCGTTTTAGTGTCAACGTTGGGAAATGTCCAATCAAGAACACAGTACACTTGTTTTGCAAGCTAATTGTTTTAACAAAATTAAAATTAATTTTCGCGCTCTGTCCTGGTTGCTAAAGAAACATTTAAGCATGGAAAACACAATTATTAAACCAAGTATTGGTGAAAATTTTGCCCTTAGACTGCCAGTAGTTGGTTTTGACCTGAACCTCTCCTCCTACCAGTAGATTGGAGTCGCTTTAATTTCTCACTCCCCATTCACACTTCACTGTAGGAATTTGGAAACCAAGATTTCACTCTGAATTTCCGTCCACAATAGCCGGGCCAGAGGAATTTAAAAATGCAACAACTATCGATCATTCTGGATTTGTATTTTCAAAAAGCTCTGTTTTCAAAATGTTTTCTTCCAAACCAAAACTCACAGCCGGCATTTTCAGTTCCTCCGGTTTGAAGAGCGTTTTAAAAAAGCTCCGTTTTCGTGACGGATTAGTAGTAGGGAACTTAAGCAAACCACGACGGCAACGGCAACGGGAACATCACCAAACAATTCCTCCAGTGTAGTGAGGACAGCTCCCTACTAATATGCATTTGCATCGCACGTGAAGAAATTCGAAAGAAGCTTTCGCGGTGTGTATCGCGCCAGCTTTACAAGACCAGTTCTTTTTTTCCACATACTATCTATTGTCTTTTTTCAATATAATAACTGAGCTGAGATTGAGTCTTGTAATTAGCAGCGTTTTCAGTCGAAAACTTACGCTCTTAAAAAGCATGTTAGCATGCGCAGAGTCACTTTCTTCTTTAAAGTTTTAATTAATACCTATAATTTTAAAATCTTATAGACGTTATATTATTACAATATTAATGCACGCTTGTTTATAGTCACATTTATACCATGTGTCTCTTAATTTCTATCTTGCATTGTAACTTATCACTGATATTTTTCTATCTTTTTTTAACGCAGGACCCCTCTGGATATCAGCTTCACTGCTGAATGGGCAACCCTAGGATTACTTACTTACTAAGAGTATTAGCTAGTATTGTACTTACTAAGAGTATTATTTTATGCTGCGAGACTATGTTACGTCTGAGCTTAGTTTAAATTCAACACTGGTAGCAGTTGATAAAATATTGCCATAGTAACTTCTTCTAATCGATGCTCTTAGCTTGTGATCAAAACTCAGAAATATCATTTGACGCTTAACCTAGTGAAATTTATTTCCTGGATTGAAGCTTTTCAAAAGTTGAAGTTTTCTCTCGTCTGTTCATGCTCTTGAAGATTGGCGAGAAAAAACTGACGCATCGACTTAAAACAAAATCAACTTTCTTGTGATGGTGAGTTTTATTTGAATTTCACAAACGTGACTTTGAGTCTGTCGTTGCATTTCTAAATTTATCTATTGCTGTTTATAGGGAGTTATAGTTTACTTTTTGATATTTCTTGTCTGTGTCTTTCATTTTATTGGTTAACAGTTTAAGAATATTTGGACTTGGAAAGGTTCATTGTATACGAATAGTTATAAATACCGACCATGTTGTAAATTTTTACTGTATATTCATA
Source organism: Catalaphyllia jardinei (assembly GCA_022496165.2). NCBI lineage: Eukaryota > Metazoa > Cnidaria > Anthozoa > Scleractinia > Caryophylliidae > Catalaphyllia > Catalaphyllia jardinei. The sequence goes on from CM042756.1 coordinate 22,075,175, forward strand.
ATGTATGATGATGGTGTTTGAAACATCGAAACATGTTCCGAAAATTGAAAAGCGTTGTTTTGTTTTCAAAGATAATTGTTACATTTGTGCTAACAAGACCGACCGCATTTTTATTGCTAAACGGTTTAGCAATAAAAATGCGTAAAATTGATTTGATTGAGATGAGCGTCCAACAGGTTACACTGATTTAAGGGGATACGGGTACTGTGACCTGAAAGGATAAAATAAGCGCTTATCCACCTATCATAAAATAGGGGTTATTATCCCCGGGCTTTTGCAGCGTCGTAAGGGATTTTAAGTGGGTATATCTTCACTGAAGCCTTTTATAAGCGGTATGGAAATTAAACTTGCTAACGAGCTGATATGCGAAACTCTGCTAATTGATGCCACTTTTCTAGGCCCTTCATAATTTACTGGCCTTCTTGTTAACACATGTAAAAATTACTTTTAGTCCATATATTAAAAACAGAAATAAATTTCTATAAACATTACTGGATACATGCAGTGTTTTTCTGTCTTTTCTTGCCTTTTTATTAGACCACTGCACCCTTAGCGATCCAAAAGAATCTCTTCCGTGAAGGGGGGTCTAATATAATCTAGCTTGCAGAGCGAATTCTGTCTCTTCTTAGTTCTTCAAGTTTCATTTTCACATCTTCAGTCACGCCTTTCATTCCTTGAAAATCTGCCAACGTTTTGTTCATTTCCAGTTTCAGCTTGAGCAACTCACTTTCTATAACGTCAAGATTGCCATGTTTTGACGAAGTGACACCTTCGTAATTCTTCGTAACTTTTTCTTGAATGTCCGGTAACGACTCGTCATGGCTCGGTGGATCTCGTGACAGTGTCGCAGCTGTGTTATTGTTAGTGACCGCTTCAATGTTTTTATCCGGAGAAAACTTGGAAAATCGCGTAGGTTTCCTTTGTCTCGGGAAATCCGCCATTAAAATATTTTCTTGCTCAATATTTTCAATGGCATTTTTCGAAAAAGACTGTGTTGTTCCAATCTCCCTCGTGTCTGGTATATTGCCCTTGCTGTTTCTCTGCCCTAACAGATGCTGCTGTTCAGGTGTTTTTTTCGCAGTCTCCTGAGAGATCTTTCGTGGAATCGATGTCTTTCTCGTCTCTTGAGTCTTCGACCTTTTACCAGTTGTTTCCGGATCAGACTCGCTGTTACTAGAATCCGATGTTAACTTCGTGTTGGTAGCTAACGCGTATGCCAATCTCTGGCGCAGTAACTTGGCAGCTTTTCCTTGGTCGGTTAATGATATTTTAAGAGCAGCATCATGCTTGGCTTTCTTTACTTCCGTACTAGATGAAACGCTGTCTTCTCCACCGTTTACTCGCCGTGGAATTCTACTCGAACTTTGCATTGTCGCCTTCTGCGTTTCACTCGTTTGTTACATTTCTGAACCTAATCTGCTCCTGATTTTGTTTTCTAGAATTAAAGATCGATAGATCAACGAAAACTCATATGCATCAATGCAGTTTTACAATCAACTTCAAAATAATATTTACCTTTATAGAACTCGGTTTAAAACAAGGAAATGAATAATGACTATCTGCTTTGTTTTTGCGCCTGTTGTATTGCACGACTGAAATTCTAGAAGATAAAAACAACTCAACACTTTATTAGACATGATCTTTATTTTGACTTCCTTTCCGTATTGCGTGATGTTCTGAGACTAAGCATAAATTTATACATTTAAATGTAACTTTGCAAGCGTTTTTGGCGTAAATAATGTTAACCGAGTGGATAAAAAAAGGTCTGAAAAAGCTCAGAAGGGCCACTACTTTTATCGAAAATCTTCATATTTTATCTCCAAAATTTCTTCTTAGATTCATTTAACTTCAGTCTTTATTATCATTATCATGCTGATGTTGTTATTCATAACTTTTTTTGGACTCCATTGTACTTTGTCAATTAGCTTTCTTGATCGCTTTGTTTTACATTTTTTTCATACTTTTCATGTGCGTTCTAACTATAATGATTTTTCTTGAGAGCAAAGTCAACAAATCTTCATATTTTTGTCGACAACATCCAAGAATTGAACACCATTTTCAAGTTATTAAATCAAGGACTATATACTGATCTTAACTGACTGGGCCGCAGAAAGTATTTTATTTCAAACAGAACTCATAAACATCTTGATCTTATTATCAAACATTTTAGGGTATTTTTAGCCAACTAAATAGCTTTGTTTCTAAGAAAGATTTTTCTACAGATATGTATATGTATTTTTGTATATAGTTGACATACTATAAGACATGTCATGCAACCCGACTGTTCATTTTTTTTTTTTTGAGGTCATTTCACGCCAACACGGTTCGCTGTTACACTCACGGCGTTTTCCGTTACGTGCGTTCCAGACATGTTTCAGAAACTTCATACAAGATCTCTGATCACGCACGCAACAGAAGCTACAGACAATGGAGGATTATGACTGAACACTGCCATAAACTTTTTCCACGCGTCACATTTAGATTTACGAGCGTTTCAAATGCATTTCAACTTCAACACTTAAGCCTTGTTAACAGGAGATCGCTGCGACTATGGCTCTGGCAAGAGTGAACAGATTGTGGTTGGATAAAGTTGTGGATAAATCAAAGCAACCTCAATGGTAGGTATAGCGTTTTTATTCACTAAAAGACATTTCAGTTTATGTTTGAGCCATCTGAAAGCCAACAACTTGAATGGTTTTATGCACGTGAATTCCAAGTTTTCTAATGCCATGTCTTTTTTGGGTTTTCTAGGATTTATGACTTAATCTTCAGCCCAAATGGCGCGTATATCCTAATTGCTGCGGGAAACTTAATCTTGGTAACTATACATTTACAAACAAAACACTTATGTGTGAAATAAGGTTCTGCGCCTGATTTTCATAGTTTGTTTACAAATGGACGAAGTGTGTATTGATTTATTTACGAAAACGCGTTTTTGCTGTCAACTCCACGTCATTATACGTTCAAATGGTTCTAACGGCTAAAGTGGTGCTCACGAAATCTTTCGCCACTGTACACGGGATATGACTTAATTAATTTTAAAAAAAGCAAACTATTTTCCCGTGCTAATTGATTTTATTTCCCGTCACAGTGAAAGAAACGGTGAAAATCAGAAAAACAGAAGAGAATATTCAGAATTGTTGAGAATTATATTTCTACTTCAAGTAGCTACCCCTATGTAACTCTGTTTAAGGTGATTAAATTGCGTGTGGGATTATAAAACCACAAGCTGACATTAGGCACCCGGCATCCCAAACTAACCAGCACATTCAAGGTGGAGATTTCGAAATAATATTTATTAAGACTCATAGGATACAAAAGTTGTCATTGTAAATTAGTAACAAATGGGCACCCCAAATGAACCTTACTCTATACTCCATAATCAAGGAATTAGAGCCGGGGATTTTCGTGAGCCGTTTAGGGAAAGGCGGATTACAGGTTAATGTGAGTGACAGGGGTGTTTTAGTTCAGTCTTCACTTAGCCTGCTCTGCCATGAGCTCCTCTTCAGTGCCAAACTGATAACCGTGGAAGAGAGGAGAATGGAGTTTGAAGTTTCCTTTCATCCCTTGAATTAAAGGGATTTTTGGGAGCGTTTTTTGAAGGCGGATTACAGATTAAATGATTGGAGTTTTGTAGTTCTTCAATTAGCCTAGCCTGCTATGAATGGAAAAAGGAGGTGCGATTTTACTTTTTGGCTTCCAAATGAAAACGTTAGTGCTGGATTGTAAACTAAAAACAATGCCCACGACAATTTTTATCCTCATGAAACATGATCTGAACTCTCCACCTTTTGATAGCACCCCGTTATATCTGTGCCGTTAAGCTTTAGCATTAGTCTGTTTTCTGTACTATGAGATGGAAATTGAAACTAATACATACATTGTCAACTTCAAAGGTGTACGATACAGCTGATGGTGTGCTGGTCGATATGTTAAAAGGACACCGGGATACAGTGTACTGTCTGTCTTATGAATGCACCGGTAAGATTAGCTACACTGCCAGATAGACACTATCCCCTCCTCGTTTTTTTTGGTGGGGGAGGGGGGGTATTCTCTTATATGTCTTAAGTGGGGACTTGCCAACGCATGCCGGGGTTATGACTTATGGCCGGGATGCCTTAAAAAGGGGAAGAAATTTCCCGTAAGTCTGTCCTAAACAGGGCCTGAACTTAAGTAGGGCACGGTTGAACGATTTATGTTACTAAGTATGCTTTATGAAATACTCAACACGACATTAGAGAGACTTGTTCCGATAATTAGATACTCATCAGTCAACGTCGGATAATTCATTTTACGAATTCTACCGTCCCTAAATAGGGTTCTAGACCTCACAAAGGGTGTTTTGCCACAAAAGATACCTTTCTACGGAGTTTTCTCTGACCTAATCAGGGTCAGGTGAGTTTCAGACACCCTAACCTAGGGCAAGTCTTCAAAGTTGTTGCTCTCAGTTATCAGAGATTACGTGGATCATTAATTATTGTCAACAGAAGCCCACAGGGCGATCTTTGTTTGCAGCAGTGTTGTTTAATCTCTCTGTCATCGAAAATTAATTTTAGTCTGGCAAACTTGTAGATTCGTCAAACTGATAGAACTTGTGCCATATGGTTATCTGTAATAACTGTAACTATATATAAACAAATTTTTAACCTGAAGCTCAGCAAGTTGAAGATTAAATACGAAATATTTGTTGAAAAACTTTAAATGAATTAAGAAACGTATGATCTATCCGTGGCTCAGTGGTTGACAGGAGTTACAACCCAGCCACACAGGCGACGGGAAGTGTAAGCTTGTGAATTTGATTTTCTTTCCTTCAAACTTGACAACTTGTAGTTACTAGATATGTTTTAAATTGTACTAGTTTCTCAATTTCACATGCAAAAACACAGTTAAGTCTGGTACACTCCTTGCTCCACATGATCAGTGGAGTCCGACTCCGCCATTGGTCAGAAGTATCTATATTTATTTATTAGTACTTTGGTCAAAGCCAAAACGGCGGAAAATTGTCCTTAAAGAGTGCACTGATAAACCAATCAGAACTCGGATGTAAAAAGCCCAAATTTTAAAGCCGGTCCATTTTAGTGTAATATGGACGTCGGCTCCTAGATTTATGCCACCAGGCACGATTTTGGATATCTTACTATTTTTCTTTCGCAACACTTAGTTGCGAGACATTTTTATTTTAGGGGGTGTTACAATATGATATGCAACGTCTTGTGCCATTTGTTCCGTAAACGGAACAACAAAGTTTGCAACTGAAGATGACAAAGGAATGTTGTAAAATGAAAAATGTAGTTTCCTTTTTAAAATCAACAAAGTTGCACGCAAAAGTGCCTAGTGTCTAGGGTTATTTAACACATGCTTTTCATTATGCCAAACCGACCGGTCAGAGATCGGTCGGCATAAGGGAGGAAAATGGAACGACAGTTTCCGATTAAACTGGGCCAACCAACAGGAATGATTCTGGCCATTTTACTGCTTTTTCCGAATTCTATCATTAAGGCAAAGAACCGGTTTGTCATAAATGGAACGGCGAATTTCGGTCGGAATATTCCGCCCGAGATAAGTGGACCACCTCCAGAGGTGATCGGATCCCGAATATTCCGGTTGGAAGAAACTGAAACGGACCTTTCCATTTGAATTCCGTACAAAAATTTGCGGAATCTTTGACTCCTCACGCAAATCCTGGAAGCCGATCAGATCCCGTCATAGTCCAGTCCCTGAACTGTCCTTTCTTCTCGCCCCTAATATAGGGGCTGAACCGGGCGGGCAAAAGAAGAGTCCAGGATAACTTGCATGCGTATGCTCAAAACGAACCAATAAAAAATTACTAGGTCCCAACCACGCTACTCGCGTCAATGTGTCGCGCAATGTCTTTTTCAGCTCGCGCTCGCGCAATTTCTTTGACGTTGATATCGTGGCAAAAACGTAACTATCGAAATATGCCCATGGTTTATCGTAGTCTGTAATTTTATCGCATCGACAACGAGTACGCGTCATTACTCTTTTCCCAAACATTTTTTCGTATTGTTTCTGCATATTAAGCGAGTTTGCAAAAGTTTTTGAAAGGAAAGTCTGCGCGTACAAGTAGCTCATTTGCATAGTGCCGGGCATGCACTTTCAAGTCCGAGTCGGTGTTTTCAATTGTCAACAAATATTGGCAAAGATTTCTTTCGTTATCTTTGATATTGTGGTAAAAAAACAAATCGAATGTGGTAGAGCGTGGTGCTGGTGAAATTCCACTGATTTGGGATTAATTGACATGTTTTTAATCAATCCGAATGCAGAAATTGTTGCTTGTATATTATCATTCAGAAAATCGCTTCACAAGCCAAAACTGGAAAATACTTTCAAATATGGTTTTTCCCCCGATTTGGGGGGAAAAAAATGCCGGCGTTCTGAGCATGCGCATGCAAGTTATCCTGGACTCTTCTTTCGCCCGCCCAGATTCAGTCCCTATATGGGGCGGGAAGAAAGGAGAGTTCAGGGACTGAACTAATCCCGTCAAGGTAACTTTTTTCCGCCTTACCCGCCAGAAAAATTTTGAACTCCCGTCAAGCAATGCGCGCTGCAATTCCCATAGTTCTTTTCAGAATGAAATGGGTTAATGAAATGTACAAGAAGTTGACAATTTTTCTTGGTCCAACATGAGAGCGTTACCAACATGGGTCGATAAAGTGCACGATAAGGACAGGGTCGAACAGTGGTGAGAATTTTGATATCCGCAGATATTTTTCTTTCTTTATGTGGCAATTCTGAGACAAAGTATTTTCGCACGGCAGCATTTACGATCTTGCTTTCAAGCCCGATGGAAGTCAACTCATCGTTGCCGCTGGAAACCGAGTCTTGGTAATTAGCAATTCCTGATTTGCAGATTTTTAGAATTCTGGATTTTTTGTGACCTGTGTTGGAATTCGTCCCGATCTCCGTAGGTTTACGATACAAACGATGGAACGTTAATTCAGCCGCTCAAGGGTCACAAGGAGACGGTATATTGTGTAGCGTATGCTCGAGACGGTATGTAAATAAACTTTCCCTCGTCTCAAAATAATACTTGGGTCAAAAAAGTCGGAGAATTACGATCGGGTTTCGTAATATAGGCCTTAGAATGAAGACTGACATAGAATTAGTACTCCTTGTATTCAGTCTGCTAATGCAAATTGCGAGTTATTTACAGCTCTATGACATGTACAGCTGAATATGAAGAACGAAACTAAACCGCATCTTGACATAACGATGTTTATTTAAAATTGAACATATATATTTTTGCAGATCCAGAAATCTTTGGATTACTACTTGGCCATATAGTTTATAAGTTCAAAATGCTTTGCACTTTTTTCTTCAAATGTGAAGTCTGGCCAGTGTACTCTCTGCCTTGTCAAAGGAAATGTACATTGTCAATTATACTATTTTTGTAATCTGATACCAAAATAACTTCAAGGTAACAGCTGATAAAGCAATTATGTGTTGTCAATATTATAAATTACTAGTACAAAAGTGTCATTTATTTGTGAACTGGGTGGGTGTGTTGGGGGGGGGGGGGCATTTCCATATGAAAAGGTTGTGGATGCTGGCTGTCTTGCTTAGGGGTGTAAATCACAGATTCTGGTCACAGCTAGGATGGTTAGACTAAATGCCACTATTTTTAGCCATCCCTGTATCTTTAGGGTTATACTTGTAGAAATAATTATAGAAACATGCTTTCATTTCTGTTTAAGTGGCCCACGGGAGGGGGTACTCTCTTATATGGGCTATATGGGTAAGTGTGGCCCCAAAGGGTATGGTTTTTCAGTTGTTTTGGTCATAAAGACTGTATCGATTTTAGCTGATTTTGGTTATTCTGGTGATAAATAGGGTATGGTTTGTACTCTAGCCTTGATATAGGTATGCTTTTAAGAAGAAGCCATTTTTCATCACAAGCCCTTCACAAAATTAATTATGTTTACGGTAATTTAGCCTTGGTTTGAGCTAGGGAGCTAATTATAACGCAGATCTGAAACAGGATTTTGATGTAATGGTCAGGTCATGATAGGGTTTCAAATTTTTGGTCAGATTGTAAACAGGGTAGGGAATATCACAGATTTTAGTCGTAAATAGTGTAAGGGTTTTGGGAAGCAAACCCCCACCCAATATTTTTGGGGGTACCCCCCCTGGGTTAAGTGGTATCTTTCAGCAGTCAAATAAAGCGTCCCTTAGGGACTGTTTGATTTGAATTTCTTGAGTGGTGTGATGTTCAAACTGTCTCTACAGAGGCAAATTTATAAACTTATTATGCTGAACTTGATCATTACTGATCTCAGCTTTTGGAATACTGATTTAAGTGGCAAGGATTTAGAAGCATTATATCTCTAGCATTGCTTTCTCGTTGCAAGAGAAGGACTAAGATTACATCCTGTTTCTACCACAGGGAAAAGGTTTGCATCTGGGGGAGCAGACAAAAGCGTGATTATTTGGACATCTAAATTAGAGGGCATTCTGAAATACACGTAAGTCAATTCATGTGATTAAATTCTTGCTGTCAGTTTGTTCGATTGAGCCACTCTGAACATGCAGTACAAATTTCTACCAGTGGTACTGTACATTTAAAACCTGGATTTCCAGGAAAACAATATTTGCTTGTTCTTAAATTCATTTGTCAAATTGCAAAAGTGGAAATGCACGGTTTTAGTTGTCTAAAACATATTTTTCTAATAAGCATTCAGGGAAACTGCACTAATAAATGAACAAATAAATAAATAAATGGACAAACTCAGGCAGGTCATTCTTGTCAGTCTCTTACTTGTTACTTGTTGTACTGACTAGAATGTTTGACATTTTTTTAGACACAATGATTCTATCCAATGTCTTGCTTATAATCCTCTCACTCAACAACTTGCAAGCTGTACGACAAATGATTTTGGTGAGTAAGTCAGGGGTTGAAATGTTCCCAGACTGTTTACCTGTGTCTAGTGACAGGCAGAATATTTTTTTCACCTATCCCAACAAACATCTAACCTGAACAATATTATTTTAATACTTATTTTTTACCACAGGTGCCCATCTTTCCATTTCTCATTGAACTTGAATACTACATTTACTTCTTCAACTCCCACTTTTTATCGCATTGTTTATGCTTTAGAAAATGATCCATATATACTGAATTCATTCACGCTTGACCGGAAGAATAAAGCAAATCACATTATTTTGCTGTCTTTGTCATGTGCACTGTAAACTTTGCATCATCTTGCTTTCATTGAGTAACTATCATGCAGGAACTGCTCAAGTGAGCACAGCTGCAGGTAGAAAAAGGATAAAGATATTACTCAAATCAGTAAGTTCTGAATTACTATGGACTTTCTTGCCTGGCACAAATTCTTTTACCTGCCACTTCCTAAACCTACCTGGAATCGACAGGTGGACAGGCAATATTTTGACCCCTGGAAAGTGTACATTCACTTATCAAATTGGAGTGCATAAATAGAAAGAACTAAAAGCTTATAAATTTTGATTTAGCACACAATCAATCCCCGTTAATCCGGTTTCTAACGGGTAACAACAATCTGGCTAGCTGCATAGTAATAGGGTGTCTGTATTAATTGACAGGCGTCTTTAAATAAGAGAATGGCTGAGTAAACTTTTGCTTGGGCCCAAATTACATGTAAAGTGGTAGTATAGACAAAATAGCTGTGAGGCAGGGTTCCAATGCAGTAAATTTTAACTCTTTTAGTGACTACATGTAGTGATTGTTGTTGTTATTAGGTCTGTGGTCACCAGAACAAAAGTCTGTCCAAAAACACAAAGTCTCTTCTCGAGTAACTGCCTGTAGGTGAGTGCATATGGTGAAAAACAACATAAAAAGATAAAAGCAACTCTCTTTTGAATACTGTTATTGCAGTATAATTGCCTTGTTTTAAAATAGTTAGAATTGCCTTAAGCTTGTGTCTTCCTGATTTCTTCATCATATGTGCTTAATTTTTTTTTCCAGTTGGACAAATGACGGGCAGTATCTGGCTCTTGGACTTTTTAATGGCTTTGTTAGTATAAGGAACAAGGTAACAGATATTTTCCTTATATTTTTGGCGGTCACATTAATTTGATCAAAAATCTTAAGTAGATTCTGCAAAAGCATGCTGCAGCTCAGTATTAGCATGCCATTAACAATTCTTTCTGTGATCATAATGCTTTTGATATAATTATTTTCTAGAGTGGTGAAGAAAAAGTTAAGATTGAAAGACCAGGTGGATCCCCTGTGTGGACTCTGAGCTGGAATCCATCCAAGTAAGTGAATTCTTTCTAATGTTAAGTCTCTATATATCTCATGTGTCACAGTTTATGTAGTTGTGAATGTATAAATGTATCTGATGTAACATATTCATCATCAATCCGTTCTCTCCTGGGGATATTTGAACTTTATATGTAATCCATGAAATATTTTCACTGATGCACAGTTGGTCTAAACACATCACATGACCAAATATTCCCAAGCTAAAACTGGGGAATATCGGAGAATATTCCTCAATTTTCAAAACTGCACACGTTGCGAAAACATTTGAAGGATAATAAACACAATAGCCTCTATTTGGGGTGGAAATATGCTCGGTTATTTGTCCTTGAACATTATTTGTTCCTAGTACATTTTCACGCCAAATGGAGGCTACTGTTTATTTAACTCTCTCCCAAGCAATCATTTTTTTCCAGGCTTAATCTCTGCTGCCCTCCTTGTCTTAAATCTGAGATGTTACCTCTCTTTATAATAATTTATATATTATATGGTACTCTACCATGTCTCTCTTCACTATCCTGTCCAGTAACATATTGAGCA